>CABEEJ010000289.1:0-37990 GCA_901482245.1 Timema douglasi | reverse complement strand
ACCCGACCGAGATTCGAACCTCGATCTCCCCGTCCTCAGCAGTCGAGCTCAACACGACAAGCGCGTTAGCCAACTACGCTACCGAGGCGGGTTTTAATAGAGTTACAATAGAGCATTCTAAGATGATTATTTTAGTGGTTTTTAATGTTCAGAATTTTCATTACCATGATAAATATAGCAGTGTGATTATATTTATATTCAACTAGGTGGCACCCTTAACATCAACTATAGACGTAGTCTGCTTAGGTGGCTGAATGGTCTAAGACGTTATTCCTATGTTAGACTGGACTGCCAATGACAAAGAGATCGGGGTTTGAATCATGGTCAGGAGTACCGAGGTTTTTTCCTAGAATGGTTTTCCACTCTCCCTTCACGCAAATGTGGGTACGCTTCCTAAGAATTCAACCTTCTTCATCCCTAACTCACCAGTGTAATTAGTGCATTTGCGTATAACCTGAACAGGTAATAAGATGTGGTGCAAAAAATAAGTATGGACGTAGTAGTAAAACAGGTATGTCAAAGACACCTGGGATAGAATTTACATAGAAAGAAACAACCGTACTTTGCTGGATTGTTTATCAGAGAAATACCCGTTTGTCAGGAGGAGAGAATGTGAACTGCCAGTGAAAACTGTTCGTGATTGTTCGGATGAACTCGGAAGGGCCGGCCACTGCTCCCATGAGGCGATGTTCGTGAAGATCCGCAGATGTTCGGGAGAGCTTGGAATTGAGAGGCCGAGGCCAGTGATCTTCCTGTCTATATGTCTCTCTCTCCCTCCCTTTAGAGTCAAATCAATAATTGTCATCACACGGCGATGTGCGGGCCACGAAGAACGACCGCTTAGAGCTCTTCTACTCGCCTGGCAACTTTCATCTGTTTTTCAAGGTAAGACCGCGAATTACAAATGTCAAAAGCGCGAGTTTGTTAGTTGAGGGCTATTTATCTGCGTAACTGTGACTGACGAGTACTTTATAAATAGCCAGTATGATGTTATACGTTTAAAGCTGTTTTTATTTGTGTGCCCATAACATCATTTCAGAGAGTAAAGTTGGTTGTTGCCTGCCATCCTAGGTTAGCCAAATTGGTAAGTCTATTTACCTGTTTGTGTTCGTTCTGTTAGCCAGATAATTTATTGTCTGGTGCTAGTTTGGTTTTTTTGTATGTTGCAGTTCTTGGTTAAGTTAGTTTGTAAATCTATATCCCTGTGTATGTGTTCATCCTGTCACCTAAATATTACAACTTCTAATGCTAGTATCGAAAGCTTAGTGTTGCTGTTCTTTATTAAATTAGTATGCACGTCTATATTACTGTGTATGTATTCGTCCTGTCCCCTAGTTATTACAATTCCTGGAGCTAGTGCGCCCTTGGAAGTCAATGGACTCTCCTCACAAGGTGGTGTTCATGTATACGTACAACAAATTTTATTGGATACAGGAATAGTAAAATCATCTAATGGACCTCACCTAGAAAAATTAGCTTTCTCTACTCTTGAACTGTTTGGTGATGCTATCCTAGGTTAGATTAGTTTGTAGGTCTATGAGTGTGTAAGGGTTTCGTCTTGTCACTTAGATATTGCAATTCCTGGTGCTAATGTTGGGTGTTTAGTTTTGCTAGCTAACTACCAGCTACCTTCTTTATGATTTTAAACCTAACACATTATACAATGTAAAAAGGGTGTATGTGAACAACCATATTATGTTACCTGTGTGTAAGGGAATTGCATCCTCAATGTTAGCTTATGTGACTTCCTTCCTCTTCGAAGTTTGTTACGCCCTTTTTAATGTAAAGATGATTTTTATCGTTTGACATGTTAAAGCAAAAAAAAAAAAAATATATATATATATAGCTGAAAAATTCTTTTGACTATGTAAAAATATACTTGGGCCCTTTTTGTTCTGATGCACAAAGTTGTTTCACTGCCAACTTTGTACCTGTAAAATTTCCGAGAGTGATCGTTAAAAACGAGGTAAGAAATTAACCATTAATTCATGGCCTGAAGGGTGTTCTATCTAGTATTTAAAAGGCCCACCAATCAAATTTTCCCATATTTTAATGTTTAAGGTCACTCTTCAGCAATTTAACACTAAATTTTAGTTAAAACACGTATCACCGTGGATGAAAGTATTATCAATCTCGTCTTGTTTGGTTTTTGTGAGTTTATGAGGAGTTCAGTTTTTTTTAATGCTAGAGGCTGTTTTTTTAACCGTTTCCCCTCTATCTTTTTTCATGAAAATTCTGAGTACACTTCCTCTAGAATCTTCCTTCTTCGTCACTAGTGCAAATATGAAGATAGTCCGGACTGGTGGTAAGCCATGGAAAGGGGAGGAGAAATCTATTCATTAAAAATGCTCAAAACACATTTCCTACTCGATACGTTCCATCTTAAAGGCACAACCTTCTCAAAGGGATATATCCGCACATTAGTGTAGTTCTGATGAAAATTGCCGTTATAAAGCTTCAAAATCACTAAAACAATCCTCAATTATCTTGTAATGCTGTGTTATAACCCTGTTCAAAATTTACTTTACTTGTTTGAAGTAGGTTAGATATTTGTTTCTCGGGAGCGTAGCGCCTGGGTATACTATGAAACTGAGTTTGGGGATGTAAGGCGGGCGAAAAAAGTTCACTATGTTCGCAGTTTTTATAGCAAAACTTTTTTTGGTCCAAATAAATCAAATATAGCTCCAGTAGAAACCTAGAGTTTAATTTCCTTCACAAAGTGACCTCAACAGTTCTTGCATATATGTCAAGGGTGACCTGGAATTTAATGACAAATTTTTCTCTTCGTTTAAAAAGTTTGTCATCCAATGCCGCTATGCTCATGACAAATACTCAACAATTACTGTTGAGGTCACCTTGTGAAAAAAGTTAAACTCTATGTTTGTACTAAAGTAATATTTGATTAATTTTGGCAAATACGTTTTGTTTAGAAACTGCAAAACACTTAACTTTTCTCGCGTCCCTTACATCTCCACCTTGAGATAAATACATAAAAAAAAGGCTTATAATCTATGCATTAGGCTATAAATTTAAAAACAACTCCCCTATTGAGACTAACCAACATCTATAACAAATTTAATTTTAAATTTGTAAAATGAATCTGTAATCATGGAAGGTTTTTCCGTATGGACATTAGATATAAATAATATATATATATAGATAGAGAGAGAGAGTACCATAGTAAAATATGTTGTGTAATATGCACAAAAATCTGCGATGAATAAAATACATAGTAAATCGTCAGCGAGAGCTAATGTATCAGGAGATATAGAGTAATACAGCTATAGCTGTCATTTCAGATTCCTCTTTTCCATAATGTTAGATACGCAACTGGCTACTTCAACACTTTACTTTGATCTCAAGCTGATACATTTCATGAAGTGCGTTTTTAAAAATTATGTAATTTAACTTATACTTGAAATTTAAAATATTAATTTAACTTAAATACGTAAGATTTTTAATCATATAGAGGCATGTTGATACCTTTCTCCATTATTACTGCGTGAGCAATTTTTCTTAAGTGATATACCACTGATATATTGTTTGGGAATTCTGGACGTCTGACACGCATCTCAGTGCTCAAGTGGATGGCCCCCTTGACAGGTTAAATTTCAGTGCTTCCAAACGCAATATTCTTAATTTTATTAGTACCAGTATGATGCGATTTCACTACCAAACTACATATTATAGCAGACGCGAAACATTTTAATGGCAACTCATATCCCATTGATTTATAAAAGTTTTTACGATTTTGTGGGATTAAAGCAGTGATTCCCAAACTGTGGTGCATGTATCCACAGTGGTACGCCAAAGCGTTCAGGGAGTGTGGAACGTGCCATCGAATTATATTAATTATAGGGTGACCTGTTGGTCTAGGGGTAAGGTGTCAGACTGGGGTTCAATCCTCAGTCCCAGCACAGATTTAACTGATTACCAAACCCTTCCTTCCCCTCTGACAAGAAGTGTATTAATCACAACTTGTGAATGTGGGGAATGCCAGGCCTCCACCGTGGTTCAGATTCCACGTTAAATTGAAGGTCTTCTATTTCATCTCACAATCACCCTACCATTACATATAAGCGTAAGTGCGTACAACCCGAACGGGTAGTTTGACGCGGTGATGATAATAATAATAATAATAATAATAATAATGATATTATATTAATTATAAACTATGTATGATAATAAAATGAATGCATATTTAAATTTTCCTATTTGATTTTAATAAGACTTTCTTTACCTGTCACGGCTTTGATTTGCTCATTACTAAGGCTTTACTACCATTTGGAAAGATCGTTTATGCTTTACAAGATAGCAGGATTGTGTCCATTTATTTATATTACAAGCTTGAAGAAGTACGTTGGTTTGGTCATGGCTATTAAAAGAGTATGTGGTTTGCAAAAGTTGGGAAGCATAGGCATGCGCAGACATCATGCTTAGAGGGAGAAACGTAATATGGGCCCCCTTTTACCCATGAATTAACATGTTTAGGGGGACATAATATTGGTTCCCTTTTATCCATGAATGAACACGTTTGGGGGGATATAATATTGGCCCCCTTATACCTATGACTGAACATGTTTAGGGGGGATATAATATTGGCCCCCTTATACCTATGAATGAACATGTTTAGGGGGGAATAATATTGGCCCCCTTATACCTATGAATGAACATGTTTAGGGGGGATATAATATTGGCCCCCTTATACCTATGAATGAACATGTTTAGGGGGGATATAATATTGGCCCCCTTATACCTATGAATGAACATGTTTAGGGGGGAATAATATTGGCCCCCTTTTACCCATGAATGAACACGTTTGAAGGAACATAAAATTGGTCTTCATTTAATTATAATTAATGAACACAATATTTAGGGAGGACTACACATTTGAAACCCCACCTCGGTGGCGTAGTTGTCTAACACGCTAACTTCATGTTGAGCTAGACTGCCTAGGACAGAGAGATTAAAGTTCAAATCTCGGTCAGGTGACCTGAGGGTGTTTTTTCCTAAATGATTTTCCACTTTCCCTAATTGAAAATGCGGGCTACCTTCCTCTAAATTCAACTTTCCAAATTCCTAATCCATTAGCATAATTAATTATTAAGCGTATAACCCGAACAGGTAGTAAGATGCGCTACTAAATAAAAAATCATATTTGAAATGGTTATACCAGTGTTCCATATCACTTTCAACGTTTTCACCCATTTCTAATATTAGTTGAAAAGAGGTTGTGGGAAGATTAAGAAAACTTAATTTGACTATTCACTGATTAGATACTGTTAGCTTTTTTTTTTATTAATTCTGTAATTTCATTCCTTTAGCCAGTGATACTATTTTATGTACTGATTTTGTATAATTATTTAGATAGTAAAATAAATTTGGAATTTAATAGTCATAGTCTCATTCAAAACAGTGTTTATATAAGATTATATACATTATTTGGCAATGTTTTTAAAATTAAATTTTCACAATAAAATTTTCATTTTTCATTTATTTGGGTTATTTGAGGGGCACTCTCTGAACTTGATTTTATCAGAACATGGCTGATGGATTAACTTAAATATGAAACAGACACAACATCCAGCCCCCGGCTGTTAATTTATCACTATGAACGTGCAAATCCACATTTCCCTAATGATAATATTTTGGCCATGACAGGAATCGAACCCGGGACCCTTAGCTCAGTAGAAATATACGCTATCGACTGAGCTAAGGTGTCGAAATTTCACAATTAACTATATATGTATATCGGACAGACAGATTTGTTGTAGGGTCCGGGTTGTAGTGTGGATGATCGTCTGGAACTGTCATTTGTTAGGTGTTGATAAGATGAGAATCTGGAGGTAGAATACGGAGGTTGTGTTTTGCTTTAATTGGTATTTCCTTAAAGATAGCGTGTTTTTTTTTGTGTAAACTGCTCTCAGAATCTGACTTAAGTTGATAAACTGATGTCAACACCAAGTGCTAAGTAAACATTGTTAATTACATCTTGTGTCTCAGATCTATCAAGCATTTTCAAACAATAACATGATGATGCATTGTCACTAGGAAGTGGACTTCTTCGTCATACAAAGCCCGACCTCATCCAAGTCCACGTGTGTCTGACCCGTTATACCGTCCCACAGACACTAGCTACTTCACCCTGGGACAATGATGAGACATCTTGCAGCCATTGGGATACTACTAGTACAATGCGTAATAGTTAACTGTCTTCCAATCGTCAGCCCTGGTAAGTTCACAGAAAGCTCAAAGATGTACGAGTCTAATAGTACTACAAAGTTACAACTATCACTGATAAGACATTGAAGCTAAAATGTGCTACTATCGCTACATAACATCCTGCGCTGGGTTAAAATATTGTAGAGAAGGATGAACTACTAAACTTTCAAGTTATAGATTTATGTAAAACGGTGACCAGAAAAAATAATAAATAGCTTGCAAAAACACATAATTACTATGTAAACTGCAATGATGGTCTACTCATGATTATAAAAGAATTTAAATTTGCTCGGTATTGCTAAATATATATTATTTTTATCAAATATTATCACAGTACACTCTATACACATTATGTCATGTATACATACTAAACATGTTATTATAAATACAATATATTAAAAGTTTAGGGCACAAAGGCATGAGTCTTAACAGCTAGCTTACGACATCTAAGGTAATTCGTGTATGAATTCTGTTGAGTGACCTTTTGAGAAATGTGTCTAAACATTAGGACTACCTAGTCGAAGATATAATTACATTTTAAAAAGAAGAGAAATAGGTATTTTTAATTAGGCCTCTAATTGAATTAAGTATTATAATATCAGAACTTCTATAAAAAATGTAAATCATAGAGTAAATTATTAAAAGTAAATTAGGCTTATAGCCCACTAAGGAATAGAATCGGTCCATAGAGAAAGGAACGGGTAGATTTTTTGTTCCTGCGTACGAGGCCAAAATAGAACGCTGGTTCATCAGCTGATTTGTGACAGAATATTGGTTGGTTTTGTATATGTTATGTAATAAGCTTGTTTAAATTAAATAGTCAACATTAAGTGTTTATTTTGTTTATATTTACATTAAGTGAAAATATTGAACTCTGCATTAAAATCGATATAACATTTATAAATGATTTTGTTTGCGTGATTGATAGTGGCTTTCAGCCAAATACAAAATATATAATCAGTTAAATTTTATATAATAAGTAAAATTACTTTTAAACTATCTCAGAAAAATCTACATACATTATTATTTATTATGTAAAATAATAATTAATTTTAAATATAATCATTAAAACTGTTATCGAAAAATTTCAAATTTTTCAAAATAAATCACTATAAAATTGACAATTATTTTTAACCAAACTGTAAGAATATGTAAGGCATATCAAATTTTCAAAAATCAGTTATTAGTAAGCAACTTTTAATCGATTTTTTACACAAAAAACAATACGTATACAATGTTAATTTACACGTCAAACAATCCCTCAAAACATTTAGAAAAGCAGTCATCAGTAAACTACCCCTAAACGAATTTTCCACCAAAAGCATAAGTATATAGTGTTATTTGTCATGACAAACACTTCCTATATATATATAAAAATCGTTGGAGACATTTTTGATAAATTTCCTATTTACGAAAATCAGTCTTCTGAAAAGCATCCTTAATTTGAGGGACGGATAAAGAATTTAGAAAAACTTCTCAAGGTATGAGAGTATAACCTCTAAATAATAAGTTTGAACAAGATTCATAAAACCGTTTTGGTTTTACCCCCATGCATAGACAGACAAACATAAGTAGTAAGTGGGCAGATATGTCCAATTTTCATACCGAGGGAGTATTGTGATTTCGGAGTGACGTGTTTGACGTCACCTTGTGTATATGACTGTATGGTGACGTCACGGAATGCATTTCATCTAGACGTCACATTATATATAAGATTTGAATGAAATATAATATTAAGTGCCAGGTAAAGTGACGTCATAAGATAATTAATTGTGCAGGAGTGTGTACGTTTTTACTGTGACGTCATAAGATAATTAATTGTGGTTGGAGGGGGTAGCTATGCTAGAGATATTAAAATAATAGTGACAGTATAACGTCTTGTTAAAGTGACGTCATGATGATAGTATTGTGATTTCGGAGTGACGTATTTGAAGTCACCTTATCAGATTTGAATGAATTATAATATTAAGTGCCGAGGTACAGTTAATGCATTATGACAGTAGGACGTTTGAATTATTAATGACGTCATATTTAATTATAAACTAAAAAGTTATATTGTTCTTACTACAGATATATAATTTAAATGAGATGGAAATATTACTAGAAATGAAAAAATAAATACAAGTTTTTTCACATTAAATTATAATAAAAAATATACATATTTCACATATAATTTCATATAATTGTTATATTGAATACATAAAACTATTAAGAATAGATATTAGTAACATAGTATAATTAAAGACTAATTTTTAAATTTCTAATTTCATAGGTATGTTTTACTGATTACATAAAACAATTATGCAGGTATACACAGAGTATAATTATAAATGGTGTTTAGGAGTTACTTTTATTTCAATTTTAACCAGTATTACCAAAGATTAAAACTATTAACCAGACGGTACAATCCTAAGCTTGATAGAATTTTCATCCCCAATTCCATCATAAATTAATACAGACTTTGATTTATTAACAAGGTCGCTTTGTTCTATTGTGCAGATTTGGAAAACTTTTTAGGCAGGAGAAACCCTACGATGTTATCTTTTAAATAGGCTTTTACATAAATACCTCTTCCAAATTTAGTATCTCTTTCGTCAAAAGATATAATATGTAGTTTTGTGTTCTCCGTTAAACTTCGAAGAGAAATATATTGAATGTCGGTCTTAGCTGAGTTTAATTCCTTAATAAACTTGTCCATACCTTGAAAAAATTCAAACAAATATATTATAGAAATAAAAATAAGACAAAAACTTTAAAAAAATTATAAATTACCTTGATTTACTCTGCTGTAGGTTTATCTGCACTCAGATCACCCCGCCAAGCCTGTAGGTTGGTCGTATGCGTCTCAGAAGCGACGGGTAGATCGACGTCTAATGCCATGACCTACCATTTGTGCAAGCACTCTAAGTGCTTTCGATACCAGTCACTTATAACTTTACAATAACGTTTTGTCCGACAGGCGTATGACTTTTTAAAGTGAGAAAAGCATTCAGAACTACAATAATGAATCGTGCGTTGAATGGTTGATTCTAATAAAACATCTATTACAAAAGTGTAACTATTGAAAAATCAGTTATGCCTAATTCAACACTTCGGCCACCATCAGAATATACTCCCAACATTGTTATATCACCAATAAGCGATATGAAATTAAATTTACAGCATTTACAAACACCACGATGGCCTCTCTTGTCCGATCTATCGAAATAAGATCTACTTGTAAAAAGATTTCTAGATTGATGCTCAATATGGCGACGTTTAAATGACCGAAGTTGGCTGTTTAAACACAAGTCTTCAACTGATTCCATTTTACTAATTCTAATGGCTTAAATACACAGCGTATTTAAGTATATTCCTGTAATTTCTAGCTCTCAAGGTGAACAACATCTACTATCTATCTTTCTAATTAAGTTTACAACTTACATCTCAATACCAGCTAGCCATCGAGTCACGATTATAAAGAGAGAGGTGGAGCGTGTACCTTTCTAATTAGATATTCAGGTTGCTTCTGAAAGGTTAACCACATCTGACGGAGGTGTGTAGAAATCAGGAAATACATTGAGCTGGCGGCCTATAAAAGGAGAATTTAACTATACCAAGTTATCATTTCTTTATAATCTTTTGTCACGTAAAAAAAAATTGAGCTCTCATATTTTGGCAAAAGTAAGAACAATTATAATATTATTTCTCTATATTTTTTATATGTTTCTCTAGTGTTCAATTTATTAGTTAAACTAATATTTTATTATTTATTTGTTTTTATTTTAAATAATTTTTTGTGTGTTTCTCTTTTCTCAATTTATTATTTAAACTAACAATTAATTTATTTTTTTATTTTTTTAGTGTCTAACGAACAAACATTTACAACTGACGAATCTAGCGACAATGCTAGACCCTCTATTTCAGACATTAACAAACAACGCGAGCACATATTTGATTATGTGGGGGGTACAAACACTGATGATTCATTTACCATAATAAGAGAGACAGGACGAACGTATACCTTGTTCAACACCTTAGGCAGAGATATTTTAGTTCGATTCAAGCCTTTGATTGCGAACTTGACTCCGCTACATTATCTAATCACGTGTTTATCAAGTCTATTGGCATATTTGCTTAGAGGTACGGCACCTTACGATTTAATTGGACTCACGATCACGAACACGGAGAATAATCTTGATAACCCGTTACGGGTTTCGTACTGTAGATGTGACCAAATTGATGTGAACAGTATTATGAATACATTAACAAAAGACATTCAGAGTAACGCCAGATTTGCTATAGCCGATGTATTGATGATTAAAGTGAATCATATCAAAATGATGATGGGCAATGGTAGAGCATTAAAAAGAAGGTGCCTTTAAAACGTTTATCTGAGTCACCATAAAAGGAGCATAGTCGTTGTTAAATCATTGACGAATTGTTTGGCGCACGCTATAGTAATAGCGATAGCGAAAATCACTAATGATATTAATTATAAATCGTATATTCAGGGGGATAAAATAAAAAATGCTGTAGATTAACTACTCGCAAAAACGCGCGTAGATTTATCCGGAGGAGGGGGGCGCGAACATCTGGATAAATTTCAACATTATTTTGGTGACGAATATAAATTACGCGTGTACAATATCCTCTCGACGGTCAGCGGATTGTGGTATGAAGGGGTTTCTTCTTCGACTAGGTACATTAACCTACAGTACGATGACGTCACGCATCACTTTAACGTAATAATCATTATGGTGGCCGCGTTTTCATTTCGGTATTTTTTCGACTGATGTAATACCGGCTTTAAAAGAGGTGCAAGACATTCATGTAAGAGTATTTGCCCCCAATGTATGTCCATACCTCCATGTTTGTATGCAAGCGAAAAAGTGTATTGCAGTGATTGTAACAGATTCTTTAGGTCTGGCACTTGTTTCACTAGCCATAAATCGAATAAAATTGACGGTAAGAAAACAGTTTGTGATTTAACACAGGTGTGTATTACCTGTGATAAAACAAAGGGGAGTAATCACGAATGTTTTAAATAATACTGCGCGACGAGCAAACAGACTAAAGAAAACCCGCATCGTTGTTACATAAAAGCGTTGAGTCGAAAGGATCTCACGGATAATTACTTAATGGTATTTTGTGATTTCGGGAATAGACAAGATCGCGGTATAACCAATGATTTTTTTTGCAAGAACAGAATTTTCTTAACGTACAACACTATTGTGTAAAATGTGAATTTAACGATAACATGGACGAAGATTGTGAACAATGCAGGAAACGATCTCATTCCTTTTGGGATAATCCATTAGACAGCTTCATCGACTACCTAAGACAACCAAGGCCGTTTGCCAATAAGATTGTTTGCCTTGCGCATAATGCGAAAGGATTTGACGCTATATTTATCCTGAATAGATTTTTAACACTAAACTGCACCCTTAAAATTATCGCGGACGGAATTAAAATAATCTGCATGACAATGGACCACATACAATTTTAAAGACAGCCTAAGTTTCCTACCTATGCCACTGAGACAGATCCCGAAGGGTTTGGACTAGACTGTAAAAAAGGACATTACCCCTATTTGTTTAATACAAAAGAGAATTTAAATTATATCGGTGAGATGCCTGGTCCCGAAATGTTTGGTGTGGATTATATGAAATTGGATGAGCGAAATGACTTTATGGTGTGGCACGCTGAGAAACTGCGGCAGAGGTATATATTTAATAGTAAGTTAGAGCTGTAGGCCTATTGTGTGGATAACGTAAATGTATTACGCAAGGGTTGCCATACATTTCGTCATCTCTTTCTAAATTTAGGCTCGACGGACGTGTTTAGGGAATCGATCACCATCTCGTCGGCGTGCAATCGATTATTTAGAAAATTGTTCTTATCTCCCGATACGGAAGCCATCCTGCCCAAGGGTGATACAGGTGCGGTGACAGACAGTCTGCAAAAGCCATAAGATGGTTAGTCTATCTGGAGAAACCCCGCCCTGATATTCACATACAGCACGCCTTCAATGAGCGTGAGATAGAAATCTTGGGCAGGAAGGTGGACGGCTACTACGAGACGACGCGGGAGATTTTTGAGTTTGACGGTTGTTTCTTCCACGGGTGTACATGTCTTTCAAACCGTGACGTGACTATAACAGAGACGAAAGAGACTCTCACCGAACGATACGAGTGCACTCTGTTGAGAAAACGAACATTTAGAGTTGCAGGGTACACTGTGACAACTATGAAAGATTGTGACTTTGACAAAATACTGACTGAAGACATCGAGTTAGACATTGAGCTAAACAATCACCCTCTGATTCAAACTGCTCCACTCAATCCACGTGACGCACGGTACGGTGGATGGTGTGAATCTATGACATTACACTACAAGACTAACCCCGACGAGAACATAGGCTATCTTGATGTCTGCAGTTTATATCCTTGGATATGCAAATATTTTAAATTTCCTGTAGGTCATCCTATAAATATTTTTGTCGCCGATGACTGCCCCGTTGAAGTTGTAGACCGAGTGGGTCTAATTAAATGCACTGTTTTACCTCCTAGAAATTTGTATCACCCCGTACTGCCCTACAAGACACAATCAAAATTAATGTTTTTCGAGACGACGCGGGAGATTTTTGAGTTTGACGGTTGTTTCTTCCACGGGTGTACATGTCTTTCAAACCGTGACGTGACTATAACAGAGACGAAAGAGACTCTCACCGAACGATACGAGTGCACTCTGTTGAGAAAACGAACATTTAGAGTTGCAGGGTACACTGTGACAACTATGAAAGATTGTGACTTTGACAAAATACTGACTGAAGACATCGAGTTAGACATTGAGCTAAACAATCACCCTCTGATTCAAACTGCTCCACTCAATCCACGTGACGCACGGTACGGTGGATGGTGTGAATCTATGACATTACACTACAAGACTAACCCCGACGAGAACATAGGCTATCTTGATGTCTGCAGTTTATATCCTTGGATATGCAAATATTTTAAATTTCCTGTAGGTCATCCTATAAATATTTTTGTCGCCGATGACTGCCCCGTTGAAGTTGTAGACCGAGTGGGTCTAATTAAATGCACTGTTTTACCTCCTAGAAATTTGTATCACCCCGTACTGCCCTACAAGACACAATCAAAATTAATGTTTTGTTTATGCTCCTCTTGTGCAAACGAGATGAACCAAGGGGATTGTTCACACACCGACTCTGAAAGGACTATTACAGGCACATGGATAGTGGACGAGGTTCGACTAGCGCTAGAAATGGGCTAAAAGATGGTTAGAGTACACGAATTTTTGGAATATAAAATTACCCAGTTTGATCCAAACATCAAAGAGGGACTGTTTGTAGAGTATATTAACAAGTTCATCAAGATCAAACAGTTGGCGTCTGGATACCATGGATGGGTAAAAACAGACGCGAACAAAGACAATTACGTTAGCGAGTATTACAAAACAAAAGGAATAGTGCTGGATAAAAATGAAATTGTAAAATATCCAGGAAAGAGCGCACTCACTAAATTGTGTTTAAACTCTTTCCGGGGACGATTCGCACTGAACGAGAACAAGACGCAGACCACCATTGTGAACAAACCAAAATACTTTCTCCCTACTCAACACCCCCGGCAAAGAGGTTCGCAACATTATTTTTCCCAATGATGAGGTTGCTTGCGTCTCGTGAACATACCGTGAGGAAGCCGTCCTCCCTCTTGACAAGGTCAATGTGCCTATATCCGCGTACGTGACCACCAGTGCACATATGAAATTATATTCATATCTCAGGCACTTGGGCGGCTCTTGTCTTTACTGTGACACGGACTCTATTATCAGTGTGATAAGACCAACAGACACGTACACGATACCGACAGGCGACAATTTGGGTGACATGACAAACGAACTGACTCTTACTCTGAGAGCCCGTAAATTACAGAGTTTGTTTCCGCTGGAATGAAAAATTATTCTTATAATGTGTTTGTTCCCGAGACGAACTAATATAGGTCCACCACAAAGGCCAGGGGTATAATACTAAACTATGAAAACACAAAGATTGTAAACTTTTTGACTATTAAAGACTTAATTTTGAAAGACATGATGGACCCCGTACACGTGACCAACCCGCGAAAAATTAAAAGAAAAAGAAGTCCCATCGTCGTCTCCAAGATGGAGAGAAAAACCTATAATATTGTATTCAATAAACATAGAAGGTTAAATAACAACACATCCGTACCTACGGCTATAGTTGATCATAATTTTGTTTCTCTCTGATTTATAATGACTGATGCGAGTATCCAGAATATTCGTTTGGAATGTGCTCGTCTACGCAAAATGCAAATTCGGAAAAATAATCATCCAGATATTGAAAATATTATAAAATGGAGTCGTGTCTACATGTTCCCCTTTTAAACAGTGTAGAACTAATACAAATTCTATGACAATATATGAAGAATTCGATGATGATATAATATTAACATTATTAAGACTAGACGTTGACCCCACTACTGTGGTACTACCACACACACAGAAACAGGTGTGAAAAAGCTATCATTACACAAATGTGAAAGCAGGTGCTTTAATGACTTCTGTCCGACAGACGGTGCCCCTATTTGTGTACAGGTTAACACGTGGTATAGAAATTATCAGGTGTTTGATCAAATATATATTGACATGGCAAGACGACTAATGGATGACATTGAATAATTTGGCTGACATATCAATAAACTTATACGTATATATTTTTCTTCTTTTTCTGATTCTAGTGTCATTCTCATTAAAGTACAAAAAGATAAATAGAAACGCCTTTTCCCCGACTACAGCCACAACACACTCTGCAGGTCTAGACTTGAAAAGTCCGTACAATAGCAGCATACAACCTTTCGTGCAGGCGTTTAGTTAAGATAAATATTTATATTATATTACCAGCAGGAACGTACGGTAGAATATCTCCACGATCTAGTCTGGTTCTTCACTACGGGATAGATGTCTTAGCCGGGGTTATAGACGAAGAATATCGTGGTAATATTTGTGTATTACTCTTTAATCACGGTGACACTGTTTTTAGGATTAAAAGGGGTGATAAAATTGCTCAGCTAGTGTGCGTGAAAATTTATTACCCTAAAGTTGAACACACTGATTCGCTATCAAGCACTCAGAGAGGGGAGGGAGGATTTGGATCGAGCGACATCCCTATAAAAGATCGTGTCATCGGTCATTGTAATTTAGTATAATGGATAAAATCAACGCGTCCATCCTCACGTACTCTAAGAAGCAGGATTTGTGTCTGATGTCTTCCGCGGAGTTGAATAATTTACCTATAGAATTTATTAAAACATACGCGTTTAGAGATATAAATCGCGCTTGGGATTTACTCTCTCCCTCTGCACAGGATGAATTGAAAGATTATAAATAGTGTTTGGAACATTATAATAAGAGGCTAACGCAGATTGATGGACCGCCGTCTATAAAGAAAAAATGTCGACAATGTCTGACATCATCGTAGACGAGCAAACTAGGTGTGATATTTATGTGCGTGACTGGTTTTTTTACAGTGGTATCACCACGCTGGACACCTACTCTTAATTGATTTTTTTTCCTTTACAGTTTTGGTTCAACAACAAAAATAAATACTTTGTCCGAACATGACCAACGTAATTGTAGATTTTCAGGGGTTTAAATATGAATGCAATAAGTTCATAATAAAAGAATGTAGTATTTTATCTATCTGTGGAAGTGATGTACATATCTATACATTTAAGTCACCAAATTCCTTTTCAAATTACCGCGGCATATTCAAAAACCATGTGAATGACTCACATATAATCATCACGGCCTGCATTGGGACGGCGGTGATTAGAACGCCAATCAATTTAATATAATTTTAAAAATGGCCACTCTCGGCTCGAATTTAATTTATGTAAAGGGGGAAGAAAATAAATTTTTTAATGGAAATTGTGGATAAAAAACTACTTGTTATTGATATGATAGACTTGGGGTGTCCCTCCTTGAAGGATAGGATCCATCATAATTATGATAAATGTTTCGGCCATAAATATAAAACATTAAATTCAATTTGTACGCTTTCGAACGTAAAATTTCCTAGAGATTGGTTTGTCGGTCCCACCACCCCCACTATAAATTTGGAATCGTAATTTTTATTTATCATTTTTAAAGTGGCACCAGACGAGTGCACATCGATGTCTGTGTTTGTACACCCTTTCATGCTGATATTAGCGGGACTGTCTAATTGCGGGAAAATACTTTTGTAGAGAATTTTCTATTAAATTTAAAACAGGTGTGTAGTGCGGATAAACTTGATAGAATTCTATGGTGTTTCAGTGAGAGAAATGCTATTCCCTCGCGATTATCAAGTCACGCCACACTACACAAAGGTGTATCGGACAATTTCGATTTTAAAATTAAGGCCAGACCTCAACTCATCGTGCTGGACGATTTAATGAACGAGGTCTATTCGAATAAAGTGAGCGAACTTTTTACCAAGGGTAGTCATCATAGAAACCTATCAGTTATTCTGATCAAACAAAATATTTTCCATCAGGGAAACAAGTCTCGTGACATCTCGCTAAACCCTAAATACATTATGGTGTTTAAAAACCCGCGCGATCAAATACAGATAAACTATCTAGCTAGACAAGTTTATCCGGATAATCCATCCGAAATACAAAGAATCTATAGGAAAGCAACCGAATCACCTCACGGGTATTTACTCATTGATCTGAGTCAGAATGCGGACGAACGCCTGCGCTTCAAAACGGACATATTCGACACTATTTGCAAAGTGTTTGTTCCTCCTAGACTACTAGATGAAACTAGTCAAGAAAAATAGGCATATTCTGTCGGTGTTGAAAACGGCCAGTCCTAAATTGCACAAAGATATTGTTAAAGTCGTTGACCCGGATGTTATAACAACACTCGGAGAATGGTCGTTAAACACATTAAACAATAATATTAAATTTAGTAAAAGAGATAAGCTAAAATTAATAAAGTATAAAAACTTTATGGGGAAATTGGCTAGCAGCAGTGTTTAGTTGAAGAGAAAAAGAAATATCGCCGTTCAATCGGGTGGATTCCTTACTACCGGCTATTCTTTCCGCTATTGTCACGGCCTTGGTTAAATAATGTCACATCTTAAACAGATGCTTCTCGTCCCACCAGAACTATTTCGCGATAAGCGCGATGACAAGTCTTCCGACTTAGTACATATGAAAAATATTCTGACTAGGAAATCTCGAAATTAAAATGATGATTATCAGAGATTGGCTGATTTTAGAAAGCATCAACAGCGTTATTTAACAAACAGGGAGAGAGATAAACAGCCCATAAAGATACCTATCGTGGGGCTTCGAGTATTAAGGCGTAGACCGGTTGACCTCCAAAAAGTAAAAAAAAAGCGACCTTTGGTTAGAAGACAACCGGTACGACCTCGATTTCTTTCAGACGAGGTCACATATCAAAGCAGTCCTATTAGTATAGACTCGCCAGAGAAGGAGGAGGAGTGGGTGGAGGCGGAATCATATTTTGTGCCTAGATAAGAATATGATGAAATTGAAACAGGTTCATCCCACCTACTCGGTAACATAGCCGGGAAATATTTATCACCGTACGTACACAGGAGAGTGTCTACAGACCCTGTATTTGGAATTAGAAAAGAGGAGGATACTTTTAAAATAGGCAATTCGAGTTTCACCGTAGACGATAACGATATCTACCTGGGTAACACACACTATAAGGGCACGCAAGGACTTTGGGAGTTGTTGACCAAAAGAACCGTAAATAAAGATATAATTACAGAGTAATTTAAAAAATATAAATACATACTAATTGCCACGAGCGCTCATCGACAAAACTTTGATCCTTACGCGAAAATAACGTCTAGTAAAGGTTAAAATATAAAATATTACAATCTCCCACGGCCGTCGGCGTTTTCAACCACCGCAAAACTTCAAAAGGCTAGTCGGATGGATAAAATAAAAGTAGACGAATGGTTAACCGGGCAGGACGCGTACACTCTTCACCGTAGTTTAAGAAAAAGGTTCCCACGTAACCCGTACAGAGTGGCCAATATCGACGATGTGTGAGAGATAAATTTAGTAGATATGAGAGCTTTAAAAAAGGACAACAAGGGCGTCAACTATATTCTAAACATTATTGATGTATTTTCAAAGTACGCGTGGTCTATACTGCTTAAAACAAAATCGGGCACAGACATCACGTTGGCTATAAAACAGGTTTTTAAGGAAAGACGCCCCCTCTCAATTCAGTCAGATAAGAGTAGGGAGATTTTAAATTCTAAATTTAGAACATTTTTAAAACAAGCGGGCGTTCATTTCTATCATTTGCATAATCCAGATATAAAGGGGGCCATCGTGGAACGTTTCAATCGCACGCTGAAAACTAAAATGTGGAAATATTTCACCGCATTCAACACTCACAACTACATCGATATGCTGGACAAGCTAGTTCAAAATTATAACGCTAGTGTTCATTCGACTATAGAAATGACTCCAGCTTCAGTCAAGCCTATTTACGTGCTTAAAATACTATTACGGCTCCGAAAGCAGTGGGCTAAAATTAAAATTGGGAAAATTTTGTTCAAGGTAGGCGATCATGTGCGAATAAATAAAGAAAAAATTATTTCTGACAAAGGATACGAGGCTAATTTTACACGAGAAATATTTAGCATAGTTAAATTAATTCATAGACTCCCCCAACAGGTCTATTCGTTACAGGATCTCCAAGGACGCCCCATTGAGGGACATTTTTATAACTACGAACTGGTTCACGTGCGTCGTCCAACGATTTTTCAAATAGATAAAATAGTACAGAGTAAGCGGATTAAGGGCATTCAACATCATCTAGTCTAGTGGAAAGGATACGACCATTCTCTTAACAGCTGGGTAACTGCGTCTAACATTAAACAAATATGAGTCAGTTTTATGTAGCACTACCTTCGGATTCGAGCGCCGATTATTATGAAAATAATACACTCTCTTACTATACTACAAAATTTGCACAGTCCATACGGCTAAAACACGACCGGTGGGAGGTAGGACTAGCCGAATTATCCTATCCCGTAGGTTTTGAAAGTCTCGAAAATAACATCTTATCCAAAGATAAAGAATTGATGGCAAACGTCGTGGTGACCCAAGTGGGATGTGTTTCGTTTCCCCAAAAAGATTTCACCTCCTGTAAGGAACTTTATAATAAAATTAAGAGCTCGATAAGTGATAAAGGGGATCTCGATGTTTTAATATCTGAATTTCAATGGTACATTGTTCACGATCAAACAATGTCAATTGAGATTAAAAAACAAAACGGTACATGGACGACCGACAAGTCACCCATAACTACACGATTCAAAACCACAATTTCATTTACGGTGGCGAAAAGAAAATTTAAAATAGAATTTCCAGTTCGTCTCTATGTGGGTATCGGAGACTTAATTACGACCATTCGAAACAGACTACCCAACATAGAGTCACTTAATGCGGTCAATACACATATGAGGGATTTAATGAGTGAGGATATTAAGGGGGTCTTTTTGCGACCTAATCGTAAACTTCCCGGCTCTAGCTCAATCGAAACGGAGCCTGTCTTTGTGTACACAGACATAATATCACCACTGTTGCTAGGCGACTCGTATGTAAGCTGGATTAGAATCATACAATTCTCTTCCGCCACCGCACATCACGTGTTCTTTCCTATATTCTATTTTCACGTTGAGAAATGTAATTTTGACTCCCTAAGTATAGGCTTATACACAAAGTTTGGCGAACGAGTGAATTTTCAATCGGGTCCCGTGCCTACCGTAGCGGTTTTACATTTCAGAGAAAAAACTAAATAAATAGATAGGAAAGGTGGTAACTTTGCTTAGTATTAACAATGGAGGGAGAGAGAGAAAACATCAGTCCCGTCTATCATGCTAGCTACAAAATGCAAAGGGTTCGAGGCCTCGGATCTTTCTTGGGTGGACTATTTCGATTTGTCAAACCATTGTTTTTGAGGGGGGTGAAAGAGGTGGGAAAACAAGCGCTACAAACAGGTTCGCACATACTGGCCGACATAGCGACAAAGGAACCCGGTCAAGAAGTCGGTGATATAGTTAAAAAGCGCGTCACTCAGGTGGTTGAAGGACGCGGCTTAAAAAGGGTAATAAAACGTAAACGACTTCATTCGAAGGTGGGCGCCAGAGCAAGAGGGAACAAGAGAGCTAAACAAGATATTTTCGACTAATTATGGAGTGTTCGAAAACAGAACTTAATCTTTTAGACAAAAAATGCATTCAAACGGTAATTAAAAATAATAAAGTGGTCGAATGCAAACCCATCACCTTTGTCGACAACGACGCTCAGTTAGATTTCTTTTGTCCTGGAGACGGCGAGTATTATCGCGACCTTTCTTCGATTAAATTATATCTTCGTATTCAACTGGTGAAATGGGACGGGACAGTGGTTGGGGCCGTCAATAAAATTGTATGCGTCAACAACTTGCTAAATTCTTTATTCAGTCAAATCAATATCTCTCTCAACGAAACACCTATTACAACCTCGACAGACAACTATGCGTACAGGGCTTATTTAGAGACTTTAACAATTTACGTTCAAGACGCCTCCGACACCCACCTGGTGAATGGTATGTGGTTTTTGGATACCCCTGCACCTACTAGCTGCATCCATAGAGAACAAAGGCTTCGCCAGGAGATTAGACTTGTTAAGACATCCGGTCGACTTGGTGGGATGTTTACACACCTACATATTTAATATTTCACAATTGCTATTAAAAATGTATCCTACGCTTTAAATAAATTCGCAACAAAAGAGAGTTTTATCTGCTCACAGACGCATACAATTTAAATACCGACGTGCGGTTGAAAATTTTAGACGCCACCCTCTTTGTGAAACACGTGGAAGTGTCGCCGACCATTTCACTCGCTATAGAAAAGACACTGTTACGAAAGCCGGCCCAATACCACCTCAATCAGGTCAAATCTGTAACCATACCCAAAGGATCCAAGTATGTGAGTCTAAACAATGTTATTCAAGGGGTTATCCCTAAAATTGTTTTATTCACAATGGTGTCAAACGATGCATTTGTGGGCAGTTTGAACACGAATTCGTTTCAACTCATTCATAGAAACCTTGATCGTTTCGTCCTATATGTAAATGGAATCAAAAAACATTTGCCCATTTTGATAAATTTTGACAACGTCGGCACGTCCACCCTCACCTATAACACATTGTTTTCGGGATTGGACATACACCATCAAAACAACGGACATTTAATCACGCGAGACATGTTTAATAAAGGTTACTTTATTTTGGCCTTCGACTTAACTCCCGACAGTGCAGGACAGGACTCGCACACCAGCCTTCAGACAGAGGGGAACGTGAGATTTGAGTTACAGTTCAAGACATACCTTGACACTGCCATAACCTCTTTGTTTTACTCCGAGTACGAGGAGACGGTGTCGATAGATTATAATTGGGAGTTAAAAATTAACTATTAACACCATGAATTCGCATCAAATAGACACACTACGGTGGGGCAAAATTTCAATCTATAAAGGGACATTTACTTCGGACAAATTACCTCAAAATTGCACTCGTCCCACCTTATTTGTGGTCAATCTAAACCCTCACACTAAACCCGGTTCTCATTGGGTGGTTCTATATTTTTCCAAATTTGGGGAGTATTTTGATACATATGCCAGAAGACCGAGCCTAGCGATGACTAGATTCATGAATAAACACTCGACACGATGGATGTACAACAGAAAACGACTCCAAGCCATAGCGTCCGGTGTGTGCGGCCACTATTGCTGTCTGTTTGCCGTTGCCAAGGACGCCGGCTGGAGCCTGAGGAGATTCACGGACTTGTTCTCAACCGCTGACTTGTGCAAGAATGACCGACTGGCCGTCACGTTGTTCAAACTTGGCTTTGGCCGCTGTCCAAGGTGTACTAGTAGCGGTGCCCAGACGTGTGTTCCATCATTGGATATAAAAGGTATAGTAGTATTTTATTTAAGCATTTGTATTCAATTATCTGGCAGATGAACATCATGTCGGCCATATTTGATTTTTCATTTATCGTAAACTCAAAAAAGGAGTGGGTGGTCACCGAGCTAGCCATAATTTTCATTGATGAGAAACAATCCTCGTGCTATTAATTCAATAAAACTACCGGCTTGTGTTACTCCAAATTGGTTCCAATTATAAACCAAAATTTAAATAAAGCCATCGTGCCTCACGCATATAATAAACAAAAAGGGAACTTCTTGTCCCGTCTCACAGGCCGGATATTCATTCCACTACGCGAGGACTATAAATGTTCCTTTGTTGATTTGATTAACTCTAATTGTTGGGGTGTACCGCCCCTGGTCACGACATCACCCCGTGCGCGTTAAAAAAATGCAAAGGCCTTGGCATCATTCGTCAGATTCCACAGCGCCACGAAATTGTATAAATTTTGTCCAATCACCGATGACGATGACGACCACGATACTAGCTTTAATTGTGACGACTGTTGATTACAGGTCATCAGTCTAGACGCAGACAGCGATGAAGAAGTTGAGGTGCAGCTGTAATATGGTGGAGGATGATTCACAACCATCGTTGTCGTTGCTAACCAAGACTTTCTATCTAAACGACAAACAGAACAATCACGTGGTGGGGGGCCTCTTTCCTAACCACAATTTTTACGCTCACGTGATGTTTTCATCATATCCTAAGCGTCTAATACTCACCGTCCCGCAATAGAACTTTTTAGTTAAAGAAATGCCGTTTTGGTCCGACTGTGTGCAGACGTGTGTAAACTTTTAGTCCAGCATGGACGACTTTAACATTGTGGTTACAAAACGTTTCGGCGTGTGGAAATTGTGCCTGAGTGATAAAAACATTCAGATCTACCTGTCTACGGAAGAATTAAGAACTCTGTACAATCTTGAAAAATATATCACACGGCATGTAAACTATCTAAATCACCCCAATGTATCGATGTTCATAGACAATACCCTCGCCTCCAAATCGTTTGTCGACCCATCCGATCCTATCCCATATTTTGACTATCTATCACTGTTTGACGATCTTTGTATTTTTATGGATCACAATAATAAATTGTGAAATATGTATATTTTTTTATTATAATTAAATGTGAAAAAACTTGTATTTATTTTTTCATTTCTAGTAATATTTCCATCTCATTTAAATTATATATTTGTAGTAAGAGCAATATAACATATTAGTGTATAGTTAAATATGACGTCATTAATAATTCAAACGTCCTCCTGTCAATGCATTAACTGTACCTCGGCACTTAATATTATAATTCATTCAAATCTGATAAGGTGACGTCAAATATGTCACTCCGAAATCACAATACTATCATCATGACGTCATTGTAACAAGACGTTATACTGTTACTATTATTTAAATATCTCTAGCATAGCTACGCCCTCCAACCACAATTAATAATATTATGATGTCACCGTAAAAACGTACACACTCCTGCACAATTAATTATCTCATGACGTTACTGTACCATATTATAATTCAATCAAATCTGATATATAATGTGACGTATAGATGAAATGCATTGCGTGACGTCACCATACAGTCATACACACAAGGTGACGTCAAATACATCACTCCGAAATCACAATACTCCCTCGGCATGAAAATCGGACATAGCTGCCCTCTTACTACTAACATGAGGCAGACAGAGTTCTAGAATCCACTTTTTGTGTGTTTGCGGTCTCACAAAGTCTAGAGGTAGATCTCAAGGTAAACAATTTTCACACTCCTTTATTTAAGAGAAAATATAAATAAAATGGAGGAAAGAATGCACACGCTCGGGATTCAAACCCTAGTTTCTCCAACAATGGATATATTTTTTAATAAAAGTCTAACGCCTTGAAACCAATCATCCACTGCCTCTCGAGACAAAGACAAAAAAGTGGAATGCAAGGGTAAAGAAGGAGATAGAATAGATCCACATACATACATTAAATAATTTTGGAATCCTCCTGGGATGGAACATGATTCCCATATACTAATAATATTTCTGGCATTGCTGATCATCTTTCAACGGGGGAAAGGGGAAATAGATATTTTGATGATACGCAAAATGTTGATTTCACCTTGGGATTTCCTCTCACCTGTTTCACCACTTAAGTGGCCAATCAAGGTTGTAGGGTACTTAAAACACACGTGACCATGATAAGGATCAAGAACGTTTAGACAATGCCATTGCATCGATGACTAAACCACGTCTTAGAAACATTAGTGCAATAAGGATCAAATTGAATTTTTATCTAATTGAAAAACTAGCTGGGTGTAAAAATGTGGTAACAGACGCTTGTAGCCTCAATTGTGTATTAAGCACTTGTAAAACCATGATAAGAACATTTGTGTAAAATCTATTTCACAAAACTGACACCTTACATTGACGCTTTATGAATATTGTGTGCAGTGATCCATTGTAGATACTTTCTGAATGAAACAGTGGAGACCTTAACGATAGAATGGAACAGTATACATTTTTCTTCTTATTTTTTTTTTTTTAGTAAAGCGTATTACTACCCACTCGAGTTATATGCTTTTGTAGGTCCTACTAATTACTCCAAAAGGTTAGGGATGAGGAAGGTTGAATTTAGAGGAAGTGTACCTGTATATGTGCCAAGAGGAATAAACATCTTCAGTATACCCAACTGGAATCGAACTACGAACTCATCATCAATGGTCTACTCTAGCCTATTACTAAAGTAGTGCCCATGCGGCCAATGAAGTGGGTAGTATATACTTAACAATAGAATGAAACAATGGATATTAAAATAAATGGAACCCCGCACGGACTTTCTCGCTCTATTGTTTGAAAATGGAGATATTTACTCAAAACTTGTAATATATGTGAAACTAAATAATATAAACTAGTAAACACAAGCATAAATTGCACTATACTTGTGTATAAAAATGTTTTTAATCCCGATTTTAAATTTTATAATTTTGTTTTTAAATAATTAATGTCCGCATTTGTATGTTTGGACCGATAAAAAAGATGAATGTTGGGTCCACAAGGGTCAACACTTCGTATTAAAATTTCAACTTCCTGTTAAAATTGTCAACATTTTATTAGGTGATAAAAATCTTTATGCCATCTCATTGCTATTGAATTCATCATTTATAAATTTTGAGCAATAAAAAATGTAAATATTGACTATTGAGTCTAAAATGGATATAGATCATTGTTGTACAAACATTTCTCCTAAGAGGTTTAAGGAAAAACATCATAAACTTTTGAGAGACTTACTTATATTTAATTACTCTATGGCATTGGAGAATTATTGCGTTAAGACTTAAAGTAGTATCTCTTTACAGCTAAAGCTCACAAAATTGTATTAATATATTTGCCAAAATCTCAGAAACTGTTGAATTTATAAAAATATATTTCATATCAAAGATTTTTATTTTTAATAGTACTAAAATTTTTCAATGATAAGTTATTTAGTATGTCAAATAGTTGCGGAGATACGGAAGTTTCTGCTTCTGTAAAGTATCCTAAAATTCATTTTAATGGTAACATGAAAATAGCCAGTTTATTTATAATCGTAACCAACAACTAGATACGAATTTTAATCAAAATTGTTTGTGTCGATTTTAAGAAAATAGATTTTTTTCTCTTTTCGCCCTTTCTTAAACTACTTTATCAATACTTTATCGATAGAACCGACAAGTGTAGACCATAACGATAGATTGAAACAGTGAAGACTTTAACGATAGATGGAACAATGGAGATTTAAAAGATCTACTGGAACAAGGGAGACTTTTATGAAGTAATAGAACGTTAGCGTGAATATTTATTAGGGATATTTTACGAACACTATATGATCCAACTAACTTAAAAAACACGACTTACAAACTAATATAAATTTAGAATATAGGAGAGAATAGAAACGAAGTCACGCTATTCCTAAAGGTGATAGAATAATGTACAGATTACACAGAAATACACCAATTAATGAATTTGTTAGTTTCGTTCACCATAACTTTATCTAACAGTTTGTTGGCAGAGCCAACAAATCCCACCTCTGATGCAAATAAAAAATAAAGTGGCACTGTTAAAATGAAAATATGTTTTCAATTAATAAATAGTCAAAATGTAGATTCTATTAGTATTTTCCAAGAACAAACATGATTAGTTACATAATATCTATCTGAGTACATGCAGAACGGAATTAAGTAAAAAAAATTACTAACAGAATAGCTGGGAATTAAATGATTTCACCACTATGTCAATCACTAAGCCGCCAAACCTCTGAAAATGCATGAACCAATCCCAACAAATGATGAAGCAAAAAGATTATATTTTTTTATCTCCTGAAAAGCTAGAAAGATTGACTTAGCTTCTTCCTGCACGCACTGTTTCAATTACATAATAATATAAACTTGAAAAATATCATTAATGAAAATTTAAAAATTACATATTGTTCTTGATGACGTTGTAATTGTATTTCCTCAGGACTATTCGTCATCATGGGTGTAGGGTCATGTGGCTCCGGCACTGGTTATTGCCTACTGGGGATCGACTGCACCATGGATAAGGACTTCCTCCCGGATGACGATGGTGGCCACTGCGACGGTCTTCGTTCCGCATTCACCCCCAGTGCCAACTTCATCTGCTGCCGATACGCCACCGGTAACGCCACCACGGATCCAATCGAGGGCGAGGGAACTTTGGTCACGTCTATGGAAGAGGGGGGACCTCAGACGGAGTCCCAGAGTGACATCAATGATCATGTCCCAATGGGAGGAAACTACACTGGACTTAGCAACGATATGATAAGCCCAGGCCAAGATATGAACGAAACAAGCCTCGTAGAGGACCCTGAAGATGAAACCATTGTGATTGAAGAAAACGAAATGTTAAGCCTGGAACACATTGAGAACGTAACAAATGCCCTAGAAACTCCTGAATTTGAAACTATTTTTGCAGAAGAAAGTGATGGGATTAATCTAGAACATTCCAAGAACGAAACAAATCTCGTAGGAGACCCAGAAAATGAATTCTTATTGACTGAAGAAAGCGACACTATGAACACAGAACACACTAAAAATGAAACTAACATCGTAGAAGACCCTGAATATGAAACTGTTTTGACTGAAGAAAAGGTTACAACAAATATAGAACAAACTAAAAATGAAACAAACTTATTGGAAGACCCTGAAAATGAAACAGTATTTACTGTAGAAAACTACCAAATTACTATAGAACACGTGAATAACATAACAAATCCTAAAAATGGGACATTTGCTGAGGAAATCACTCCTGTTAACAGGCCAGTGCATCAGGTGGACGAACCCACAACTCAGAAGGCTGAAGACAATTCCTTTCCCATGGACTCTCTAAACACACTACACAGCTATGCGACCACAATCAACATTTATCTGAACTCTCCAGAAAGTACCACATATAAACAGAAAGAAATCATCACAGATAACAGTGATACTGAATCAATAACCGAGAGTCAGGGCACAATGATAATAAAATTGCCTGAAATTGACACCCAAAAACTGATCGAAATCACAAAGGTGGATTCTTCGCCCCTTCTAAATAGTAGCTCCGATCTCTTTAAAGCATCTACAGAGCTTTCAAATAGCGTCGAAATGATGGATCCATCGGATGAGATATCGATCAATGAGGTAAGCGATGACCAAGGACCCATGGGAAACACGATCCACAAAGATTCCAATGAACATTTATTTATGTCAGGAGAGTTGAACCCTAGTGGCTCTCTTAAAATCACAACGCCGTATTCAAACGATGGTATGAAAACCAAGGAAACGTCTTTATTAGGGTCCACGGTTGGGGTGCATACAGCCACCGAACAAGATAATCAGATTATCACCCTCAAATATGATGTAGAAACGAATAAATACCCAGCTCCTGATTCAGTCACATCCTCAAATTGTTCACAATCCACTGAAAGAACAGACGTTTTGGAGAAATTAGGAGAAAATGACGTGACGAAGAGACCCGATGCAGTAGGGCATCTGGATAAACAAACAGCAACGCCGTTCAACCCAATGAACCTTGTCTTAACCGAACATAACATAATGGATATTGAGATGCTGGTGTCTAAAAACAATGTCTCCAAAGAGCCAATTGTTTGGAGTGACAAGGTTGACACCAGCGCCGATTCAATCAAGAGCATCACGTCGATGGAAGACATTGATGACCTAGGAGCCGTAGAGGCAGTCCCGCCAATGATGTCAACCTCATCGATCTCCAACGTACCTGGGCAGGTAGAGGAAGAATCGGACGTCTGTCAGGGTAGCAAGGGAGACCTCTGTTGGTTGGTTAAGTTTGTCGATCCCACAAAGGGGAGCGTTCTGTGTTTCGGGAGCTCCCTGGACGCAGACACGATTCTCACGTCCGCCAGGTGCATCACCAGGTGAGTGGAGTGGAGACGTGGAGACGTGTTCCCACGTGTAAAGGACTTCAATAATTACTGGCATCGTAATGTAAATATGCTTCAGGGAATTGTTGGTTCGAACACTGGTGGGATTAACGCTTTTTATTTCCCTGGTTCTTGAGACAAAAGGTATTTTTAGTGGTCATTAGTGCTAATAGCCGCTTGGGAATTTAACCAAAGCGTTTCAGCTATCCTCAGAAAGCTGATAGACTCTCACCCATGTTTAATATAAGGTTCTATATATAATAAAATACTAATATAAAGGCCTTAGTTTCAAATCCCAATAGGGAAGGAAAACTAATATTATTTTGAAGTGGTTGAGATTTTTTTTTAAATAATGTCCTAAAATCGATAGCAAGTATGATTAATAAGCTGTTCCGTGTTCAATCATATCAATTCTGGTGAAAATCTATTATTTGCGAATTATTGACTAGTAGTTTGAGTGTGGAGAGTCTTCTTATACAGTGTCGTATTCTGAGAAAAATTAATAGGTATGCTGTACTCTAAAAGTTGCAACGGAGATTTGGGGGCCGAGGACCATCAACCACCGTTGTCCAAGAACGTAAAGGGATTATTTCAAGGGATATATTTGAAGAGGTATTCATATAGAACAATGGTTCTCGAACATTTATTATTTCCCTTTAACTGTATGCTATCTTAGGAAATTTTGAGCCCCCCTCTCTCACTCCCATATTCTCTCTTATTTTATTTATCCATAGCGATGATTACCATCCACTCAAAATGTAATAAAAGTAACTCCATGGTGTCAGTCCGCATTCAGGCTATACCTACCGAGTGGCTACCGAATTGTTTGGTGAATTAGTGCCAACTCTTGCGGATATAGAGTGTATGTGGTCAGCACAATGACGACTTCAGCCATTAAGCTCAGCTTTCTATACCAGAGCCACTACTACTTTATTCGAGTAGCTCCTTATTTATCCACCCTAGGCTGAATCTAGCCCGTTCCAGACCCACTGCTTCCCAGATAATCTGGACACGCTGGAAATCAAACCCGGGACCTCTGGGTCCGTAGCCAGAACCTATTACCACTAGACCACATAGGTGGTCCTCAAATTGTAATTATATCTACATGGTTATAAATTTAAGTATATATTAATGTTGGGGCTAAGAGTAGTATGGGCACATTTCTGAATGCATAAGAGAGACAAATCGTATTCGATTAGCCCAGCGTAATTAAAAGCACACAATTAGCAATACTCAAAGCAAACAATCATAATAAGAGTAAAATGAAGTGATACATCGATCAAGCGTCCATCAGGTCTTGGTGATAGGTAATAAGGTTGATTGTCCAACTCACGTTGCGATTAAAACTATTTTATAAAGCCTAACTTAGCTCACACAATGCTGCTTGGAAACAAACGAGTCTCCCAACTTGAGAATTTATGCTCCAGAAGCTATTTAGATGCGTAAACTCTGACTAACATAGGGGAGATTATCTCCGACTATTAATACTCTAACGCTACGTCATTGATTTATTGCTAAGATATTTACACATATATTTTGCTCTAAGCAGTGTTGCACCCAAGGGGAGAGGGGCAAACAGGGTATTTGACCCCCTTCCCCCTCTTTCCCAAACACCTCAAATAATGTTAGTAAAATTTAAATAATATTAAGTATAACTAAGATTGAAGATGTGTCGAATATATATGCTACATTTTAAGACCAGGCTTCAGACTTAAGCCTAATACCTATTCAAAATGTTTACCGTTACACACAGAATTAACAATTGAAAAAACATACAAATAATAGCTTCGATAACATTTGTATTATTTAAATTACTTAATTACTATACAACTACTCAAAATTATTTATAAAAGCATTTAATATTCCTAAATATTCTCGGCCTTCAGGGCTTAGGAGGCTGTGCAACCCCAAACCCACTCTCTCTATCAAAATGTCATTCTTGCTACAGCCTTGATTGAATGCCTCGCCTCAAATTTAATGGCTGGGTGCGCCACTGATTAAGTAAATTATTAGAACATATATTTTATTTTATCTTTTTTTTTCTAAATCATCTTGAAATGGTGAACTCACACTCTTGACTTTTGGGATTCTTTGATGTATAATTATATAAAATCACAATGACTAATATATCATTAATGTAAAACAAAAACTAAAAGAACACTATTAAAATTCCACGATCCTTTCTACTTTAGAAAAACAAGAATTACCGTCAACAACGGTTAAAGTAGCCTCATCACCCGCATTAACCCCCGCCCCTTTCCCCACTCTATCACTGCTGAAATGTCTAAATTTGAAAGAATGGTTAGATGTGTTTGTCACAAACATTATATTACATGTTACTAGAATACCTAAACATAAATCAATGTATTTAATTAGTGTATAATTTAAAGCTTGTTATGTATACTAAATATTATTTTACAATTAATTATATATTTTATGTATTTTTACTTAAAATATACTAAATTATCTTAATAAATAAACATTGTGATCGTGAATCTTTTTTCAATAGTTGGCACAATGCTTAGCTTGCTTCACATGAACAGCATTACCTGGGTTGTGAAAACCCGAGCTCATTGGCCAATTACTTATGGGCGAGCGGAAAGTAATGTGTTGCCACCACCTAGACATTGGGCAAGGTCATTAGAGCCTCTCTAGCTTGCTTTTCGTTTTTCAAGTAGCAAGCCCTGGGTTTCCTATTGTGGAAAGTAGAACCTTTTGGAAGAAGAATTACTTAAAACTATTATTCTGGGAATATGAACCAATATTAGTTTTAAAATTAATAATTCATTACATATATATTTTTAACAGTCGAAACATTAGTGTTTACACAGTTCACACAGACAGCATTGAATTAAACCAAAAAAACTGGTCCATATTATTTTGGGTATGCGGCGCATGACTAGCATACCCAGATAATACGCCACTGTTCTTCTAGTGTTCAGTTAGTTTGTAGGTCATGTAACCAATGTGTTCAGAATATACACGTTAAATAGGTACTCCTGACAGTAGCTATAAAAAAAGTCTAAAAATATTGAATTGGTGATTTTGGGTCTAGTTGTTGCACTTATCCTAGAATTAACTTTAAAAAATAAGTCAAGGCCCAGTTTTACCATCATTATAAGACACTTCAATAGGTCTAACTTATCGCTTTTATAGTTTAGTTTTAGAATGTTTAAAGTTTGGATAATATTAGGCCCACATTGAGTTTGCACTTGCTTGAGATGGTACTTTACTCCCTCTTTATCATTCACATTATCTATCTCCTATCTCTATCTATAAACATGACTAGAACGTCCATGGGGTTTCCTGAATGATGTGACGCTGTTTTCCTTCTTGCTGTGTTTGGCAGAATCTTCACCGCCGGGTTAAGGAAGGTGACTCTGGTGGGACATGCACCCGAGATGTCCTTGGCTATGATAAGGGACGTGGCTGTCCATGAGGAATACAGAGTGGATGGACCTCTGGAGGTCCTCAATGACATAGGTATACCGCCATAATCTAGGTGTATCATATGCAATCTAGCTATGGCCTATATGATTAAGGTATATCCCAAACAATCTAGGTATCTAATTCGCAATATAGGTGTGATGATGACAATATAGTAGTACCCTTAACAAGCAAGATATATAATCTGAGATTCAGGTTTGCTATAAATATTTAGGTACACTACATCCTTAACCATCTAGATAAACTTCAAATAATGGTTTGGCCCTAGCAATATAAATACATACTTAATCATCAAGAAATATAATCTGCAGTCTAGGTGTGACCCTAATAACTATGCACGTACATCATTAACAATCTAGGAATATAAGCTGCAATCTAGATGTGACCCTAATAACTAAGGTACATTCTGGAACTACCCTTACCATTCATACTCCTTATATTAAGTTGTTAATACAGTTAATGACCTGGCTGTTGTTTAAACTTACTAATAAAACTGTCGGAACAGGCGTCGTCCGGCTGGTTCCAGACGTCTCCCGAAGTTACTCCAAATGTTTTCTTTGTCTGCCGCACCCTGGGGATGACTTTTCAGGGCAGCCCTGCTCTTCCCCGGTCATCGACAACGACAACCAATCAGGTGGGTGTATTTAACAACGCTTAACTTGCACTGAAAAAAACCATTTGAGACTTATTTTTTTACATTCAGAGGCTTTTTTTATGTTTGTTTTTTTAGAAAATCTACACAGATTTTAAGTATTTTATAATTTTATATTGTGACCAACCGCATGTCCCATCGTACATCCGGACATACTATTCGTATATTCCCACTAATAACCAGCCTCGTGGTATAGTGTTAAGAGCCTCTGTGTACCAACATAATGGTCCCGGGTTCGATTTCCGGCTCGTACCGGAGGATTTTTATCAAGAGGGAAATAATTCCCACGATCACCAGGGTTTAGTCAATTAGGCTTAAGTTAAGAAGATCCTCATTGGTTTAACCCCGTCATATTCAGTACCGTCTACCGCTCACTTCATTAGGACATGGAAAGATGGAAGGATGTACGATTAGTATATTTGGGCTTTCCCTGGGCAAAGGTACATTAATACTGGCTAATATTCCCGCAAACTGAATTACAGATCGATGTGTCACAAACACGCTATTATTATTTCCACTAATAGTGTGCATAGATAATAAACTAAACTGATATTTTAAAGAGTCATATTTATTGTGATGTCTCTTGTCACAGGGCGAAGAATGTCTCGTCAACTGAGCCATGAATGCGGCCGGGAGACGAACTCGCCCCTTGGTATCCAATGCCACGTCAACGACACTAGGTCGAGGAGGTTTGTCAAGGTGAGGTTCAATCCTTTTCTTCTTAGTACTAAGTCCGTCTTTCTGTCCACAACTTGACCATGTGGTCTAAGACCCATTCCACACGGACTTTTTTTTCTGTACTTAATTCGGTGAGGTAGCTTTCTGTACTGAAACGATAGTGGCAGACAATTTTCTTAAAAAGGGCATTTTAGAAAAGAGTAATTTTTTTGCAGTCAACATGGATAGAATCTCACTTTTTATTGGGTTTCTTTTGTTTTGTTTTAGCACCACGTCTTACTACCTATTTAGGTTATACGCATGCGTACTAATTACACTAATGATTTAGGGGTGTGGAAGATTGAATTTAGAGTAAATGTACTCGCATTTGCGTGTATAAAGGGTAGAAAACCATTTAGGAAAACCATCTCCTCGTCATCGGAAGTCTAGTTTATTGCAAAAGTGATACCTTGCATCATACGGTCACCTAAGTGTGTTATTATTATTATTTTATAAGGTATTGATTATCTCTCAAAAGGGACAGTTGCAGATCACATGACCAGACGAATGAAAATAGATCTAGTAACACTACTATCTGCACAGAAAAAACAGTTTTGTACAGGTTAAAACAAATTTAATGTTGACTACAAAATTAGTTTGTTCATAACAAACTCATTTTGTAGTCCCCATTATATTTTGGTAACCTGTAAAAAATTGTTTTTTCTGTGTGTCAGATAAGGTCATTCTTATGAAAACTGGATTGAATCACAAAATATCCAGAAATAGCTAGTAAGATCCACATAGGTGAGTACACGGCTTAAGGTGTCACTATCGCAATAGACTAATATTGACCGTGACAGGGAAGATATCTTCTGGATAAGCTAATCGTGGTGGTTTCCTGCATGTTTTTTAATCACTATAATCTTCCCTTCCACGTTCCTTGCTAATGTAGGTGCACTTCCCATATTAGATATGCTTACATTTCCCGGCTCATTAGTGGGGATAGAGGAAGGAAAAATCACATGTATATAGAAAAATCTCGTACAGAGAAACTGGGCGAGATTCGATTCTTAACTCCCCATCAATAGAAAACCAAGCCAGAACAACTTTACGTTTCATCCACGTGCCCCCCAATGGGGGATACTCACGAGGTTGTTATCCTAGATGTTTCAGTTAAACGATTCGTTTCCGTAATAAGAGTAAACCCTGTGTTTTCTCCCAATAAAAATCTTTCTTTTATGGGCCCCTAGTTTACTTATAGGTTAAGACAAGTGTTGTGGAAAGTACCTGTTCCCAAATGACCTCCGTCCCCGAGTGTGTTGTGTTTTAACTCTCTTGTTGTTTCATATTTCTCTTTCTTTCCCCTCCACGAGCAGGATAACTCACCAGAAGTGGCAGGAAGTCCCCTCCTGTGTGGGTCCGTGTTGGCAGGGGTGGCCTCCCCAACCCAGTCTGGCACTATGTACACCCCAGTGAGTGACCATCTTGACTGGATCGCCACCAACAGGGCGTGAACCCTCGGAGAGTTATATAAACCCCCTCACGACTATATTCGCAGCCAGGAGAAGAGTATGCGTTTGTGTGAGGGGGGGTTGGATATTGATTGTCTGATGCCTTCAGTTCAAGAGCATAGGTGTGCAGGAGGCATGGTGATTATGAGGGTAGGAGATAAAGCATTGAGAAGAATGGAAGGGCAGATATGTTAGTGCTTCTATTTTACCAATGGATGAACTTTAAGTCAAAATATTTTAATTTAAATAAAATTTTAAAGACATTTCACACACATAATTAAGTGGACCTTAGGGTGGCGTCTCTCTATAGGCTTAGGGGGGCATAACCCCCTCCCATCTTTCTGTGCGCATATCTATGTTCAAGACTCGTCCAAGCACTCCATACCCTCAAGAGCCTTATTCCGTAAAACTCCCTCGGAGTTGGTCCAACTAGTTAGGACCATCGTTAAGGATGACTACTGAGAACCAACCAAAGGTTGACAAAGAAATTAATATTAATGTGCAAATCTAAATTAAAGCCCTAACATCAGTTGAAGAAATAATCAACATTTTATAAACGTATAGCATATTCATTTGCCTATCGTGGTGCACCATGGTTGGGATGAGGGGTAATGATAAAGTGGGAAATTTTTGTACCTCTTGAGCCGAAAATAATTTTAGTGAAAAACTTGAATCATATCCTAATTCTAATATAGATTCAAAAGCAATGAAGATGGGTATTATATATTCGGGTATGTTATGTCAAAATGTATTATTGTATACCTTCTGAAGATAAGTCATACGCTTTAAAAAACACTATAGTTGGATCGAATGTCTAGGCTACATTTAAGACTAGGTTTACAACTTGATATTCTAAAATTGTTCCACACATTAGTAATAGGTTAGATATATTTCATGTGAAACCATATCCTAGGTAAGTTTTTTCTCTTTAGGGTTCAACCTCCATGCCCTAAACTTAAGTCAATTTTTATTAATATTGCTTGGACTCAGTCAGACCCAAACTCAAACCTAACTAATTAAGTCAAGATATTTTATGATAATGAATTATATTTTTTTTAAATTCATACAAATATTAACATAAGGAGTGAGATTGGAGAAGGTAATTAGAATACGCGCACCCTCACTAGCGTGGAAATGGAATGGGGGAACCATCATATTAGAACTAGGTAAGTGACATCACATATGCTCACATTCATAGTTACGTTCCTTTAGACGGACAATCCGGACATTCTAGATCATACAGCCGATGGTGTGTCCTTTTGTCAATATTAGTGTGATTTATTAAGCAATGATTTATTAGTTAATTTTTTTAATTGGGATATTTAATGTTTAATTTATGAACAAACTGATTAGATTAAAACACGGATTAATATGTTTTAGAGAATAATCAGTAAACATAATGTTCTTAGTTGAAAAATTCAATGTACTCTTTTTAATAGAAAAGATATAATTCTGTAAGTTTTAATACAAATTTAATTTATACTGTACGTAAGAATGGATCCAGGGCCTGTTGTCAGTGGGTGAGGGGGAGATTGGGTTTCCTAAGGCTCCTTCAAGAATAAATGTAATAATTTTAAATAACTAAGATTTTAATTTATAATAATTTTAATGATACTAATAATAATAATAATAATAATAATAATAATAATAATATTGCTAAATAAAAATAATTGTAATTAATTATTATAATAAGAAAGGGGAATTGTAAGAAAGATACAATTTTAATCAACAAATTTGTAATTTTAATAAAGGAAATTAAAAAAATAGTCACTGTCACAATAAAAGTAGTAAATATATATAGTTCATGGGTCTAAAATGTTTCAGTATTAATAAAGAAAATATGTATTTTATTACAAATAGTTGGTCATCATGCTATAATTAGAGAAGATGCGGCTATTATGGAATAGTCAGGCAATACGGAATACCATTGTTTCTCATATTTTAAGTGTCACAATATGTCGTTAACTATTTCAACTATTACATTAAACAATTTCTAACAGATAGTGACGCCCTCACTTCGACAGATCAACTGATTGTTTTGTGAGAGACGATTGTTTGTTTTGGTCACAAAAACTTTTGCAGGCTAGTGATAATCGGGTTATATTTATTTACTCTAGTGTTCTGATTAATTCTAATCAAATCAGTAGGTTAACGCTCACTCATGCTTATATTTGAGTTGAAACATTATTTTATTGTAATTTTATTACAGTAACAAAAAAATTGTTTTCCAAAATGGCGAGTCGGGCAATAAGGAATACTACTATTCCATAATGCCTGCACATTTTCAAGTATTTGGCAATTAATTTATTTGGTCAACGTAAGCTTAAACATTTTTCCTGACACATAAGGAAGAGGAAGCTTTTAAGAGAACAATGTAACCTGGTACAATATTTTAGTCTATTATATTTTAATAATTTATTATTACTACTGATTTATTAATTAGTTATTTTTTATTATAATGTATTATTTCAATGATTCGTTACTATTTTATTGTTTTACACATAATATCTACATGTTTTCTTACACTTTATTAAGAAACATTTGTTTGTTTTAGTAACTTAATTAATTTTTTATATAAAATTTGTAGTATTCCATATTGCCTTCATTTGTTCTACATATCTTTTAAGTGATCCTACAGGGCATTAAAAGTTATAAATTTTGCTTTAAGCACTAAAAATAGTTAAAAACATGTTAATTATAAATTTTATATGGAACTCGATGACAAAATGTGAAAATACTGATATTATTGAAAAAGTAAATGATATTCCATATTACCCGCACTTCCTCTACTGGAGAATTTTAGGTTTAAGCCACTTGCTTTCTGCACGTTAGAGCTAAGTTGAAAGAGTTATTGATTAGGTAATGTAGGAGATATAGCGAGCGAGATGTTGAGTCCTTCATTTTTTACAACATTAAGGTATTAGTTTCAATATATTTTATTCTTTTCTATTTAAGAGGCCGGTCAACACTTGTTTACCCATCAAAACATGGTAATAATAAATAAAATATTGTGACAAAACCGTTCTATGGATT
>CABEEJ010000288.1:318234-329739 GCA_901482245.1 Timema douglasi | reverse complement strand
CACCAGAACGTTCATATACAAGTAAGAGACATAATCAGATGCTGCTTGTCCATCACCAGAACGTTCATCTACAAGTAGGAGACATATGCCCACTTTCATAGTTCGAATGGAATGAGCAGTATTGCATATGAATCGGGCCCATTCCACTCTGGTCTAGGTAGGTGTCCTCCTGTATTTAGTATAGCACCTAATTTGAGGTGTACTGAGCCTGTGAAACTGGCCCATAATCACAGAGACAACTTATTGATTGTTGGCAAGGCACGGTAGACCTCACAGGGCTGTACTAGTAACAGAGCCATTCTTAATGTGGGGAAAAGGGGTGGCCCATGGCATCACTTTAGATGTTAAGAGTTATATAAGATTATAAGACTAAAAACTAAACCTAAACTTATTAGTGAAAAATATTCATGAACTATTAGACAGTTAAAAAAAAAGTAGTTTTTAGGTTCAGAGAAAGAAACTTGAATGATCCTAAATATTCTGTAGCAAAGGAATCCATAAGGTTGATGTGAATAAGAGTATTTTTTTCAAAAATGTCTACTTATATACTCAAACCTAACATTAATTTTAGATCTAGAATAAAAACTATGATTACGCCTCTTGATATGACCATATAACATCTAATTATATAACTTGAATAAACTCCATTTTACCATTTGACTGTAGCATCAGATACAAACAGACATTCAGAGGACAGAAAGAATGTTTCACATGTTTGAGTTCGAGAGCATACAAATGGTCAAGATCCATCATAATCATTAGAAATTACTCTTTCACAATTACAGTACTAAATAAACAACTTCCTTAGAAACAAGAATCAGAATCAATTAAGTATTATGTTCCTTTGGATTCCTCCGTTTCCTTAAACAATCCAATTTTCAAATCAAAAAATTAAAGACCAGAGAACAGTTTCCAAGGAATCAACTGCTCACCGATCCAGATTAATGGGAACTATAAACTATCAATATTGAGAATACTGAGTCATTTAATGTATTTTAACTTGTCACAACAAATATTCAAACTTCTAGAATACACAAGTAAAATTTATTATTATTGGCACACTTTTAAAAAATCATTAGTTCCCTGGATATTTTTCTTTATTTTGCACTTTATTTTTTGCAGTTTAGGCTATAGTTTTAATGCCTTTTACCGCCTACACTCTAAATAATTAAGGTGGTATTGTAGGAAGTTCAAGTAAAGTGCAGTGTTTTTACAATTTTTATATAAAAACATTTTTAGGTCAAAATAAATCAAGTAATACTACAGTAGAAACATGGAGTTTAACTTTTCTTAAATAACTTATTAATATCAACAGTTATTGGATATCTGTCAAGGGTGTTCTGGATTTTTTTCTTAATTTAAAAAGTTTGTCATTTAATGCCGCTATTCCCATAACGGATATTCAACAATTGTTGATATCAACATCTGAAGAAAATTAAACTCTATAATTCTAATGGAGAAACATTTTATTTCTTTTGATCAAAAAGGTTTTGCTATAAGAACTGCAAGAACACTGAACTTTTCTCGCGTCCCCTAAACTTCCACCTTAAACCAACATAATCGGTGGCCGCGTCAAACTCGTCTGGTCTATTTTTTTAAATCCTGATTGATACTTAAAATCATTTATTTAATTATCACTTATTTATTTTAATTTTATTCTTCTACTGGAGAAATAGTTTATTTAATTTTGCCAAAAATGTGTTTTGTTATAAGACTCCCCTCCCCTTATCACACGTTTCCTACACTCCAACCTTAATTAAACCAATTAAAAATATTACAATATATGCCAAATATGTTTTTAAAAAAGCTCTTCCAAAAGAGTGGTGGATCTCAAACAACGTGAGGGCCTCGGTACATCTATAGTCCTCAAGATGGCCCTGACTAGAAAACTGTCCCCTCTTCATCAATTTGAATAACTAAGTACACAATAAGGTAGTGGGTAAGTGTTTGTTCATTAGCTTTTAAGGACAAGTTTGATGCTGAATGGAAGAGAACCATCAAAAACCGGTTTGTCCTGGCAACCACCCACGAGCCGCCACTTCATCATTTGGTGGTGGTTTTTTTTGGCCTAAGTCAATATCAGTCATCAGGAATTTACAGTGTTTAAAATACATGCCATGTCTGTGTGTCCTTCCACAGGGACGGATAACGTGTGGTCTTTTCAAATATGCTGTCAATTATGTCTCTTCGTCGTTTATAAACTTAACAATATAAAACAAAATTGTATTCCCATAATATAATAAAATTAAGTGTGTTATCAACTGTTTGAATGTTTAGTTTGTAGTCTATAACTTTACTATTGAATTATTTTCTATTAGATTTTATAGTCCTTAATAAAGGCTGATATAGGCCTCTATTTTAAGCTTGCTTGTACAGTAACTGCTATCTACAGATTAATTTAAAAATCAACAAAATACCCACAGAGAATAAATAAACAAATTCTAAAAAATACGAAAAAACACTTTATGTCAAGTATTTAATAATTTATGTTGTTTTTTTAAATATTTCCTTTGTGAATGTATAATAAAGTTATATAAAAATTAAAATGTTCCTTGTTGAATAGAACCAAAAAACAGTTCGATTTTTTATGGGTTACTAAAAAGGCATTAACTTATATTTATGTCAAGTACGTCTTTATAATTTTGGTAAAATTTACTTGTAATGATATTGGTTTGGATTAATATAAATTATGTAAAAAGTCATGGATGAAGGTAATTTTTCTTTAAAGTAATGTATGTAGAGTATCCTTTTAAGATTCATCCATTAAGAAACACGCGCTCCTCAGAAACAATGTGAAAAGGATTTCACCACTAAAATATATTTTTATACCATCTTTCCTGTTAAAAGAATAACTGCGTCAATTCCTGTTAAAAGAATAACTGCGTCAATTCCTGTTAAAAGGAACAACTTCGAAGTAGGGCCTATTTGGCAGAAGACGCATATCCCCTATACCAATAAGAAGCTAGCCTTCACAAAACCTGTCGCCATGACTCTTTCTATTAGTTAGATTTTACACTGTTGATGAGGGGAGAGAAAGGCAAGAGGTATGTTATATATAAACCATTGTACGTATGTTTAAGGCATCGCCGGGATCCAAACATCTACACCGAGATCCCGCCCACGCACGAGTCAGTCAGAGCCATACACTGGCAGTCACAGACTAAAATAATCTTACATTAATATCACAAGTGTGCAGTGATATAAAACATTTAATTGGAATATGTATACGTAATTAACAGGTGTCATTTAAATAAACTGTGTGTGAATAAACAGCCATCAACAGTTCTCTTTCTTCAATTTTATTAATATACCGATTTAATTAGTGCTCGAACACGGAACTGGTTAAACGGTATCTTTTCTGTACAATGATGATAGGCGCTCGATCACGGAGCTTTAGACAACCTGAACATCATCACAGCATTATTATATCGGGGAATTAATCCGTAGTGTTTCAATCGACGCCCAAAGTGGGGTGATTGATTCCATAGTGTTACAGTTGACGCCCAAAGCGTGGCGCAATTAATTCCATAACTTTACAACCTACATGAAGTCCTGGGTCTTATGAGAAATACTTGAAGTGACATGCAGTCTTCTAATTCCGAAAGGTTCCCAACCCCTGACATAGGGCCTAAAGACCTGAGCCTTGGTACAGTAGCCCCATGGCTTCTTTGGTTCTGACTGACAGCTCACAGCTGACTTCTGACAGTCAAGATTTAAGTATATACCTAAATTTTGACTGTCAGTAGTGACAGCTGCTAAACACATGTTTTTGCATATCAGTTGGTTCGGCGTAGGGATACGTAATTTGGTCTGGTAACTTTTTAAAGCTGTCAGTCAGCACCAAAGAAGCCATGGGGCTACTGTAAGGGTGCTATAAAGCATAACATCTGAATGAGAAAAATGTGAAATGTGGAAAACCCTAGATTTCTGACGTGACGTATTCCGATAACCAAGCAGCGGCATGGACACCAATAGCGCTCCCTCCCGTTATTAAAAATAAAAATAGATTAAACCAACAGGGAACAGACTTCTCGCGAAATATGAAACTATGACTGTTGTAGACAGGCCTAAAACTTTGTTTTATTTATTAGCACCGGGTCTAACTACCTGTTCAGGAAGTACGAATATGTACTAACTACGCAAATGTGTTAGGGTTTAGGAAGGTTGAATATAGATTAAGTTTACCAACATTTGTGTGGAGGGAGATTGGAAAGCTATTTAGAAAAAAATACCCTCAGTACACCCGACTGTGATTCAAACCCCGATCTTTCTGTCATCGGCAGTCTAGTATATTGCGAGCGTGACGTCTCAGCTTCTCATACCATGCAGCCACCGGCGAGGGTGTTGGATATATTAATTATTACATCTCTAGCGACCTCACCACAAACTACCGCAGCTACAATCCAACCTTTTTAGGAAGGACCTTTACGAAAATACTAACATATTTTTTCGAATTTCATGACCAACATTGATAACATTATTAGTGTTTCTATGAATGTTAAAGTTCTCCTCTGTGGATTAGTGGTCAGAGTTCCTTGCTACAGATCTATAGGTCCCGGGTTCGATCACCAGAGCTTCCAGATTTTCTGTGATACAGTCAGGTCTGGATCTGTGTCAAACCAGTCTCTTGAGGACAGATTAGGAGCTTCTTGAATGAAAAAAATTAACGACTCCGGTTAAAAACAACTGTACTGACCACATGACACCCTTTAACCGCAGAAGTTGGCATTATACTCGTCAACAGATGGCGGCCACTTGGTCGGGATGGTTCGACCGTGAACTAAGGACATGCAGTTTTCTTTAATAGGTGTTGATAATATCTATCAAACGTGACAGTTGCACATGCTTTGACTTATGAATACGTGAAAGAAAATCTAATTAATAGCTCTTATAGCTGTCTGTCAAGGATTTTTATATAAAAATTAGTCTGAAGAGTTACTCCACTTGCCCTCCTCTTCCTCTAAAAAAATGATTCTTTGCACTGTCCTGATTGGTGCTTTATTTTTAGCACCACGTCTTGCTACCTGTTTGGGTTATACACTTATGTACTAATAACGCTAATGATTTTAAGGGCTAAGAATATTTTATTTACAGGAAGTGTACCTGAATTTGCGTGGAGGTATAGTGGAAAACCATTTTTGTAAAAACCACCCTCAGTACACCAAACCGAGATTCGAACCTCGATCTCCCCGTCATCGGCTACTCTAGTTACTGCTAGAGTAGATCATGTGACCATCGGAGTGGGTTTCTTGGTGTTAAGTGTTGCCTACTTGTGTAGAAAAAAAAAGTGAATTCATGAACTCCAACCTGTAGGTCTTTGTCCATGTTTTTGAGCAGCATCACCAAGATGGGCAGAGTTATATCGAGCGATGCCATAGGATCCGTCGGTGAACTGATGTACGTGTTCTTAGGATCGGTACCGTAAATCTCAATCGCCTTAGTGTGAAGGTCATCGTCATCGATTCTCTTGACTCTGCCTGAACGGGTAAACTTGGACCATAAACTCAACGGCTTCTTATCCAAGCTGAACAGAATCGGACGGAAACTATCGGACAGTTTCTTCTTCACCATGTTGTTCACTCAACTAACAAGCCTGTTATTCTGTTATCTTTGATTTATAAATGATAGGGAGACCAGTTATTTGTCGTCGGCATTTCATTCGAGTTTATTATCCAACATCTAGTTAAGTTAACTTTGTATGATTTCGTCGAAATATTTTATATTGTGCTACAACATTTTTGTTTTATTGTAAAGAAAATGTTACTCTGTGTTTGTAATATAGTATTTCAAAGCCATTATTTAATACCTATATTCATTTGAATTTCAGAATATTTGGTAGAAAACCAGAACAACCATTTTATAAAGAGTCGGGTCTGAAGGACGAGTTAACCCCATTATTACATCTTAATTTACTGAACCACTATAAATTATAATGAAATAACCATAGACAAAGAAATTAGGTTGGAAGAGAAACAGCATGCTACGCAATGTAATGCTTGGAGAAAATATTTAATTATCTTTCAGCGCATTACTCGAATTTGTATTTTGTCTACGCTCAGCTCTATTTAGAGGAAGAACACACAACTCAATGACTCATTATAAAATTATACTAACAATTCAATTAACGGATTTAAATTTAATTGTATCTTTACTTCATTCAAAGCCTAATAGGCCTAAGCGTTTTATACGTTATGTAAACCTATTTTAATTTAGCATTTACCCTATTGGATCTTTAATCTATTTAATCATAAGTTTATTTATTTTACAACCAAGTTAAATTAGGAATTTAAAAAATTGTCTTCATTTGTTTTAAAATGTATGTAAATGTAAGGGTTTTATGTTGAAGCATTTGGTCATAGAAAGTATTATTTATAAATATACTTTGAATATTTGAAAGATATAGTGTAATAGTGTAAGGCTGCGTTTTGGCATTTATATTTATTTTCTCTCCGTTTATAATAATTTGAAATTTCTTGACATAAGTTGAAACTGGAATCATACTAGTTTAGAGTTATATTTTGTTTTGGTACATTTTGAGTGTGATGGTTTTCACTAAAAAATTTTGCGAAAAAATATAAATAATCTAATGTAATTTGTTTTATTGTTTAGATTGTTATAAAAAAATGTTAAAATGTTTTATGAATGCTATGAAGAATAAAAAACTGTTTTGTCTATTATGTAAGAGTGCGTTTTGGTATATGTTTATGCTCTATTTGTTTATCATTGTTTGTTAGGAATTAGTTTAGAACGTTACCTTAGTAATTTTATCTTTTATTTTGGCACATTTTTAATGTCAAAGTTTCCCTCGTTTTGAAACCTAGAAAAATTATCTTTTTCTTATTTGACTTCCCCATGACCCCTCGGAGAAAGAAATATTGGGTTAGTCAAAGTCGTATTCAAGATTTTTATGAATGTGTTGTATTTATTAGTTAACATTGAAACAACAAAGAATAAATATTTATTAAATACTTTTATATTACAAAACACAAAGATGGGAGTAAACAAACATTGTAGCCATGGCAACAACAATAAACAAAGAATACAACATAGATAAGAGTTTGATTCTATCTATAAGCCTATAATTATGTACTGTGCGTGTTGAGTTCCTACTATATATATATATATTGCGCTTCTGTGCTACATAATTCGTAGCCCAGTTGTGGAAAGATCAGCCAGTACTAATGTTCCGTTGCCTTGGGGACGCCAGAATGTACTATTCATACATTCTTTTCGTGGAAGCTCTCTCCATGTGCTGATGAGATGAAGGTGATAGTGAGTAAGAGGGTGTGGAACCAGTGGAAATACAACATATTATTATTATTATTATTATTATCACCGCGTCTTACTACCCGTTTGAGCTGCACGCACTTACGATAATATGTAATGGTAGGTTGATTGTGAGATGAAATGAAGGACCTACAGTTTAACGTGGGATCCGAACCACGGTGGAGGCCTGGCACTCTACATATTCACAAGTTGTGATTTATACACGTCTTGTCAGAGGTGAAGGAAGGGTTTGGTAATCAGATAAATCTGTGCCGGGACCGAGGATTAAACCCTGTGCCCTCAGCACAGAAGTCTGGGTTTAAAAAAAATGTTTGGCTAGTTTAAAAAAATTAAAACAAAAAAAAGTAGAAAAAAATGTTCAATTTTACATTTCCCAATTAGTAATTAGCTATTAAGTCCATTTTTTGAACAAATTGTTTGTTTGCTAAATATTTTGTGGGCTTGATAAAATCAATCAGTCAGTAGATTACTGACCATTGCTTTAAATCATTTGATCACCAAGTGGATCCCTTCAATTTCACTCATCAACGTAACAATTTATTGTGAGAATAAATTACATACTGTGCTTATATTGTAGAAATAATGTTTTGTACTATGAAAGCTTTCCCCTTCAAAACTCATGTGTGATTCCCAAACCAATCTCTAATCTAGGCCTATAATAGATAAGTAAGGTTGCGCCGGACCTGAACTCAGCGCTCTGACAAGAACACAAAGCATCCACTTCCTATCTACTGTACGACTGCTCCAAAAATCTCCGGAGCATAAAGGAACAAGGTTGCTCCAGACCTGTTACAGCGCTGTCTGTCACAGAGACGAGGAGCAAGGTTACTAGTTACAGCGCTGTCTGTGTCAGAGAGACTAGGAGCAAGGTTACTAGTTACAGCGCTGTCTGTGTCAGAGAGACGAGGAACAAGTTTACTCCGGACCTGTTACAGCGTTTATTTGATCCGTAGACCAGTGACAAAAAGGAACAGCTCCTTTCATCTGTCAGGAACAGGTTGTGAATGTGACGTCAGAGGAGCAGTAACAAAGGAGCAGGTTGTGATTTCACAATCCATTTCTAGTGACCAGTTGGCTAATGACTGACGTGTAAGGTCGCGGAGCAAATCTCCGGTGTCTAAGAAGAGTCCAAGCGGCTGGTCGCCCAGTGCGCGGTGGCACTTATTCGCCACGTCAAGAAAATCGTGGATAGGCCAGTGTTTTTGAAGTTTTTATGGCAAAACCTTTCTTAGGCCAAGATAAGTAAAATATTGCTCCAGTACAAACATACTGTTTAATTTTCTTCACATGTTGATATCAACAGCTCTTGAATATCTGTCATGAGTATGGTGGCATTATCCAACAAATTTTTTAAATCAAGAGAAAAAGTTGCCATTAAATTCCAGAACACCCTAAGACAGATATTCAAGAAATTTTAAGGTTATCATGTGAAGTAAATTCAATTCTATGTTTGTATTGAAGCAATATTTTGTTTATTTTGTCTAAAAAAAAGTTTCGCCATAAAAACTGCATAAACACTGTCTTTTGAACGCGGTCCGTTCCCTCCCACCTTAACGATCAAGGTTCTTGTTTGAAAGAAACGTAAACTCCAAACAAGAGCTTTTTATCTACCCACGATTCTCTTAAATAGCCATCACAACTTCATCATATGTGTGTTAATTATTATATTTTTGTCACAGTGTCTCACTAACCATTTGGGCTTCAAGCATATATACAAGTTACATTATTATGTTAGGTATGAGAGGAAGTACACCCACATTTGCGTGGAGGGCGCGTTGAGATCCATTTAATAGAAATAAATTACCCTCAGTAGACACAACTGGGATTCGAGCTCCGATATATTCGTCATTGGCAGTCCAGATTACTTTTAGAATGACTCCTTAGATAATTAGACCACTAAAGTGGACTAACGTGCTAATATTTTTTTACTATATGTTCATATTGCTTTCATAACAATACCCATACATCACACAAACTGTTCTATATATATTTATAATGGATTAAAATTACATGCGGGGAAATCAGAAACAGTAATTATTGTTCCACAGTAAAAATAATAGACTGAAATAGGCCTATTGGTTGATTACCCCTTTCGAGGCCATCACCTAGCCAACGTATGTATGCCTTTTGCCTCTTCATATAATAAATAAACAAATAATTATAATATATATAAATATAGTATAAAGTATAAAAGGTCGTACAAAATTTAAATAAATATTTAGTGGTAAGCAGGATAAATCCGTGGTGAAGGCAAAAAACAAAATGGGTTTATAAAAAAGAGCCTATAATATCACGTAAAAATCTACGTTAATTTGTTTAATAGACATTATTAAATTTAAAAAAACAACTAGTTATGCTAAGTAAAACGTTGTGGGACATCATGGAGGGCCTACCCTGTGAAATCCTTAACGTACCTCTGGGGGTACATGTACCGCAGTTTGGGAAACAACGAACTAAACCAGGGGTATTTAACCTTTTTGATGTCAAAGGGCCAAAGTTTCTGTATCTAACTGGCTCGCGGGTTGATTACATTTTAAAATATTAGTATAAGCCTATTATAATACTCACACTAGGGATTAGGATTTCTCTTGAAGTATGTTGTATGTTGTTTCATAGTAGGAGGTAGAGCAATTTGTCATGTTCTTATGGTGTCATTTGCAGGTTCAAAGTACATTTGTATAAAAATGTACTTCACTTAAAAAGCAAAAATTGTTTATAAAATAAAGTAAAATCTGTAATTATTTTATTAGTATATTATGTAAAATATATCTGCATTGGTCATTTTTTCTCTTGAAATAATTTGAGTTTTTCAATATCCAGCAAGTGGCCCACGGACCATGGGTTGAAGACCTCTGAACTGAACCTTAGCACTCCACTCAATCTAGAAAGCGCGCAAGTTTATTTCGTAACGACTTAAACAAGCCTTCATTAAAACCCACTACGATTACTGTGGTCTTCAACGAACGACCTGTCGGGTGGATAAAAAAAAAAGCCTAGATATTCTTGTATTAAACTTTATATTATTATCATTATTTTTAAGCCGCGTGAGCAAGACCACTAAAATTAAATTGCTTTGAAGAGCAAATGTATCATTAGATAAGATAGTACAGTTGACTTATAGCCCCTACACGCTGGCGCAAAAGCGTAGAACCTACCATAATGACCCCCTTCTATTTTGAGTTTCATTCTTCTCCTTTCCCCTATCTTTCTTTATATAGAGAAGAGGACCTTACACAAAGTTTTAGTTGTCTGCCTGCTACTGTGGCGTCATGAGATCGCAGTGTTTGCTCTTGACGCTGCTACCGGTGTGTGTAGTTCTGTGGACAGCGCCACCAGAGGTCAGTCGCGTCACGTTCTGTAGCAATATTCCCTTAGCGAATCTAGCGGCCCTCATTTTAGCAGTTCAAGACAAATATATACTTTACAAAAAAAGAGCAAAAAATGAGTGAAAGCTTTTTTTTAGCGAATAACTATTAGTGATACCTAGTTTAGTTCAAAATACCTGTTACGAAGGAACTGAAAATATAAGATTATTTGTTTTATAGTATGTAATCCCTTTAAAAGTAAATTGTTTTTACTAAAAACATTATTGGGTTTGTAGCTGGTTATGAATTGTTTATGGTTCCATTTAGAGCCTAGCCTAAACATTGAAGAGGTTATTGTTTTATTAAAAGTAATTTGGGAGGAGATTAAACCTACCCCCCCATCCTCTAGGCCAGCGGTTCCCAAACTTTTTGAGTCGCGGAGCACTTATCAGGAGAGAAATTCATGACGGAGCACTATCGTTGCCCTTAGACCATGTTCATTTTTGGCTGTTTTTACGTAACTGCATTTGCAAGTTGCTAAAAAAATTTTTTTATCATGTAACAAAAGCACGAATTATTTTTCGAATTCAAAATAGCTTATATTTTGATCCAAACTTAATGTTTCCCATTGAAAGACATTGAAAATTAGAACGTTACGTTGTTTTTTCTCTAAACACTAATTTTGCACATACGTGTATTCGGCATAAAGGTGAAGATATTTTCACTTAGCACCTACATAGGTAGTAACCGAATGACAGCATTATTGGCTCTGGAAACGAATTTTTAAGCATTTGGACATGTTAAGGTGGGGATGCAGGGGATGCAAGAAAAGGCGAGTGTTTTTGCACTTTTTATAGCAATACTTTTTTTAGGATCAAATAAATTAAATATTGCTTCTATAGAATCATAGAGC
>CABEEJ010000288.1:304990-316286 GCA_901482245.1 Timema douglasi | reverse complement strand
AAAAAAAAATCACACAACAAAAGCAATCGTGAAAAAATAACACCGCACTGCAATTTGACTCGTTTAGACTCTCGACTAAACATTGAATGAACTGCAACAGAATGAAGGAGCGAAGGAACAAAGAGTTTTTAATATACAATAGAGACTTTCCAGAAAATTCTGTAAAAGTGTCAAAACTAACAATCGGATCTTTAAGTAAGGTGAGGCTCTCTTTGAGCCGGGATTAGCTGGCGTAATTGAGCCTATCTGTCTGGTTTCGCCGCGTGAAGTCTGTGTGCTTGGCGGATTTTCTCAATGTTTTGTGTGGTTCCGAGAAGGTGCGGGCGGGTAAACCTGACTGAGATGCCGCATGAAAATGCACTTTGGATCCATAATACTTGCTATTTACACTGATTTACGGAAAGATGCAGGAGCTAAATTATTTATACACAATACTTATCTAAAAACAGTTCATGACCGCACAAATAAACAATTTTGAGATCTTGTCACATTTATTTTATTTTTATTTACAATCTCTCCGCGGAGCACTTGGAGATGTTTCGCGGAGCACCAAGTGCTCCGCGGAGCACACTTTGGGAACCGCTGCTCTAGGCCATCATACCTTTCCACTTCATCGTCGTCCCCTCCTCCCTCCTACTTGCCAAAATCACCGTTTGGCCCTTCAGTTTGGATCAGTTTAGGCCATGGTTTAGGCTCGATTATTGAGGGTAAGTGACCTATGTTGTAGCCGATCCATTAACTATCGTCGAGTCGTATCATATAAATAAAACCTGGAGGGATATTTAAATATTTCATGGACAGGAGATTATAATAAATTACGGTCTATACTAAACGAGTTTTGGATAATAGGCTCACAAGGAAAATACATTGTTAGCTTTGTTTTGTTTTAACAAAATATGCTCATTGTATTGTATCACTTCTAATCCGATTTCTGACCGAGGTTCAAATAACGTTCTGGTGCCTTTGTGTGAAATGTTTTACATTTAGGTTGTCCCTGTGGATTTTTCCTTCTCTTCCCATTAAAATATAGCTTCATTTTCTCTGACTACCCCATATAATCCTTGAACATAACTATGAACTATAAATATTTAGTAAATTAAATTGACTTGTTCTTTGCTTCTAATTTCTCCAAACGCTTTAAAATTCGCGGTACTCTTCTGTTTCAAGATGTTAAAATTGATTATTATCTTTATTGCTTCCGATGGTGATGAATCACCTCGGAGAGTCTTTGTTTCGAATCCCGCGTGGGTCGAAATGCGATCTTAATTTAATTTGAATGTAGGCCTAGATGAGATACGAGTGATACAGATGGCTGCTAGAACACGCGACCTTGGGGATCAACTCACCGGGTGTTGGGAAGTTAATTACCTAACCAGTCACTTACACCAGTGACCGCGCGGTCTAAGGCGCGATAGATATGACATTGATGGGGAGGTCTAGATTTGAATCTCGGTCGAGTGTCTCCGGGGGTAGTTTTTCCACATGTAAATAATAATATAGTTTTCTTATTCTCTTTCCATGCATGTGTGAGTCTTCTTTCTCTATTACAATATTCCTCATCCCTTTCCCGTAGATTAAGCTATTGATAACCTTGATATTGAACGTAATAGCTAAACAATCAAAATTGTAGCTGATCGAGTAGACGACCATCAATTAATCCAGCTTAGTGTTTCACGAAATGTCGCCAATCACATGCCACGTTTGGGGTCATAGCCTAACTAATGTACCCCTTTTAACTCTCCATAAACAAAAGTAAACAATTCTTGCTATCCTTTAAAGAAGAAACGGCCGTTACGAGTTTTAATACATTCTCGGTGGTAAACTAAGTAAAACTGTGACTTAGAGAAAGAAAATCTCTTGAAAGTCCCCGACAGCATGTCAAAATTCTTCTTTAATTTGTTTATCAGATGGGCTATTATTTTAAAAAAAAGTTTTATGATTAATAAAACTAAGTGGTACGTCAGGTACCTCTGGCGATAAGCGTACCACAATAGTAAACACCGCAGTCTACTTAAACCCAATATTACATACACTTTTACTAATCTAGCCCAAGTTCTATTAGGTAAAATAGCTTATGTCACAAAAAGCCAATAATTAAAAATACTTGGCCAAACTTAGTTAGCAACCATAATTTTTAAGAAATATCCTACTTACTTTTACCCAATTGTGACGAATTTCAATAGGGTCCCATACCGATAATAGACAAAGTAAATACAAAAATATTGCACTAGATTTATTGCATTTTGCGACTTGTAGAGTGTTTACATACATACACCGAACAGATCAACGGACAACTGAACAGGGCAAGCCTCTTTCACGTTTTTAGACTTAACAATAGTTCAAACGATGCCCAATTTTGTGCTACGCATATCTCAGTGTTTTATTTAAGAAAATATTAACTTTTATGCGGGTTTCAAGAGTAGGTGGTTAAAATAATCTTACTGACGAACAGCCACGAAAGAGGACTTAAGATAAGGTACACTCCTCTTACAATACTTGTACTAAAAACGTACCTACACTTTTTTTTAAACTAGCACACTCAGTCTACTAATTTTAGAGATGAACATTTTACAATAAATTTTCCGCAGTTGGGGTTTGCGGCCCACCAACTGTGTGGATGGGGCAATATTGGAGGAGGTGGCACCTAAAGCCTACTATACATATATACATAAAGCCCTCTATAGCTGTGTTGGGAAATAAGTGGAGGAGGTTGGGTATACGGAGCAAAACTCTTTTTTTATATAGAAAATACTAAATCCAAGTAAATAATAGCAATTAGAGATGAACTTTTTTGGGAAAATTTACTGATCATTGAAGATAATGTATTTGTTAAGAATTAAATTATAAGATTGAATTATTAACTTATCGGGTGGACAGAAAACACATCGTTGGTTATACATTCAACCAGAAAGCGCTGTATTCGATATGTGGGGATGAGAATAGGACTGAAATATCTGTTAATGCCTTATTGGTGGTACTCATTTGAGAACGCGTCTGGTGTAAACGTCCTTTGGATATAGATTGAGCTTGGGTAAGCTCGATTACATTATCGTTATGGACTATTAAAATAGCGGGAATTTTTTGAACCTAAGGAATAATTTGAAAATTTTCCGCGTAAAACTTTCCATCTCTATCTGCTATGTTCGTATATCCTCTATGCTCCCTGATTCTTGAGTGATGCAGACATGTCTTATACAGGTTGAGAGCCAAACTGTGACCACTCGCGAGTTCCGGATAGACTACGAGAATGACCAGTTCCTTCTAGACGAGGAGCCCTTCCGGTACGTGTCCGGGTCCCTGCACTACTTCCGGGTACCTCGCGTCTTCTGGCGGGACAGGCTGAGGAAGTTGAGAGCAGCCGGACTCAACGCCGTGTGCACGTAAGATAACCACTCAACAGCTTCCGGCCCTAGACGCGGATTGCTTCATTTATTATTACTACCATTATTATTATTATTATTATTATTTCGGGTTATACGCTTTAAGTACTTATTACGCTAATGGATTAGGAATTGGGAAGTTTGAATTAGAGGAAGTGAACCCGCATTTGCGTGGAGGGAGATTGTAAAACCATTTAGGAAAAACCACCCATAGTTCACCCGTCCGAGATTCGAACCTCGATTCTCCCCGTCTTCAGCAGTTGAGCTCAACACGACTAGCGCGTTAGCCAACTACGCCACCTAGGCGGGTCGGATTGCTTCAATTGATATATATTTCAGGATGATGATGATGGGTGTAAATGAAGTAATTTCCGTGAATAACCTCAAAATAAGAATGCACAATTTAGTGACTTTTTAATCACACATTTAAAATGCCAAACCTGACGACTCACGTTAACTTCAGTAAAAGCACAAGTAATTGCTTGAAAACAAAGGAAAGAACACAATAATGTGTCATAATGTACACGGCTAGGGATCGAGCTCCTGTCTCCCGAGTCAGAATCTTGTAAAGTGTAAGCTAACGCAAACCGTATCGCAATACCCACCCAGACACCGAGGTAGGGTTGATTAATATAGACTTGAGTGGTTTTGTTTGACACCAACAGGGAGCATGTATACTTACTGAGCTTAAGACACCATGTTCGATTCTTGGTATGGCCAAAAATGTATAGTTGGTAAAATGTGGGCTTCCTCTTTCATAGTGATGAATCAATGGCTGGGAGCTCGATATTGTGTCTGTTCTAAATCTAATTTAGTCTATAAGTTGTGTGCTGATATAATCAGTCGGTTCAGAAAATGAATGTTAAATACTTCAAATAAAATTAATAAATATAAGCTATATACTCATATTTTGGTGGAGAGGTAGTGTCAGACGTTTTAGTAAAAATAAAAACAACAATTAAGCTGGTGGAGATTCCCTAGCCCCCTTCCCTAGCTTGTCACCACCTAGCTATACCAGGCGATACTGACGCCTTGGTCCCCATTCACACTGATGTGGGGCACACAGATAGTTGAGGGGATCAATTATTACGCAGCTTGCTCGAATCGTTATGTTTCCCATTATTGTTATCAGTTGAATGACGCGAATCAGTTCAAGTAAAGATTCCAGCGTGAGTCATACATAGGGCGGCCGCCTCGGTCACTGATAAAGTATCAATCGTTGTCAGGCCACACAATTTAAAATATAATGATCTGAATAGTTTTCTGGAACTTCTTCTTTAGCCTGTGTAAGCTTCTATTCCCTTTCGTCCTTCACCTACATACACCTTTTGTCATGTAAATGAGAAAGAGGGTAAAAAAAACTACTAAACATCTTATCTCAAAGCAAAGATAAAAACGCGCTGCTATTTCTCAAATATTTAAAATAGATGTTGTGAGCCTATCAATAAATTACTGTATTTGTTTGAGAAAGGCTCATTATCATCAAGCCTTAGTTAACAGGAAAAGTATATATATATATATATGTATACACACACACCAGATCCTCAGCCTTACGGAAGTTTCTCCGCGCTGCTTGATCAAGGTTGAGTTCATCAACACTGGAGTTCGTTAATGTCAATGATTAGTGATAAAAGCACTTCCAAATATGGAATTGTTTAAGACTCATTTTTAACATGTTCGTCATAAAGGGAACATTGTAATCGTAATGTTCAGTCTGTTTAAGCTCTTTGTGAGATGGGATTATGTGAGTAGAAGGTTGGGTCGCTACCTGAACCTAGCGTTGTGGAAGCTGGACGATTGATTTAAGAAGGCTAGTTGTATCTTCTCTCTAGTGAAACCATATTAATTTTTTTTTGTTTAAACATTTTTTTAATGCCCCTTGATGGCACCTTGCGTAACCTGTGTTGAAGGACTCAAGCTCTCACACGGAGCGCAGCCATTTTAATCTGAAGGCTGTGGGATAGTGTATACCTTGTCTGTGGCCTAATCTCTCATAGCTCCGCGAATATGCTTAAACATTTTGAAAATAAGTTAATGCCACATTTTCACACATTTTTCTTATTTTTAATACTCAATCTAATTGGTCGTTAAGGAAAAAGAGCCTTGTTGGAATCGTTCGATTGTATTTTGAGTGAAGCCGTATTTTGAAATAACTTATCGTAGAATTAAATATTGTGTTAAAGCTAAACGTCTGCTTGGCAATTTCCGCTTATTGAGGCGGTCTCCTTAAGCTTAAGCTTAACAAAACAAGAAAACCAGGCTTCATCTGCAAAAGGTAATTAGAAGCGGGTAGAGTTAGTTCCGTGGCAGCGTACTTGACACTGATCTAGGATGCAGGGATTCAATCCCCGAATAGGCGCTTTAGTTGTGGAGTTTTCCCAGCCTTTTATCCAGGCTATTACAGGCTTCAGTCGTGTCCTATCTGGTGTTACAATGTCGGGGTTTGAATTCCGCCCGGGTTTACTGATGGGGTTTTCCTTAAATAATGTTACTCTCTTTCACGCTTCCAATATGGCTAGATTGCGTTTCAAAATGTCAAGGCTCTATGACGTATTAAACTCTATCAGGCACTTGATTTAGTGTCTACGTGCAGTTCTAATCATCTTATAGATATAACTTAAGAAGTCCATTTAGGTACTATAATTTATCTTGATGTAAATAAAAACTCTAGTATAAGTAGATGGACGTTTAAAGTGTTTACTTTCATTTGAATATGTATTTGTTTGAATATTTCTTTGAACTCAATGTGGGAGTTAAAAGAACGCGATAAAAGACCAATTTTTTTTTTTTGCAGTTCTTCTAGCAAAACATTTTTTGAGTAAAATATATAAAAGATTGTTCCAGTAGAAACAGAGTTTAATTTTCTTCCCATGGTTGTTGAAAATATATAATAAGCATAGAAGCATCAAATGACAAATTTTTAACGGAATAGAAAAAGTTGTCATTAAATTCCAGGACACCCTTGACAGATATTCAAGAACTATTGATATCACCGTGTGAAGAAAGTTAAACTTTATATTTCTCCTTGAAAATTATTTGATTTGTTTTGACAAAAAAAAAAAGCTTTGATATGAAAACTGCAAAAACACTGCCCTAAACACAAAAGCCCCCTATTAAAGTTAAAGTGAAGTGGCTAAACAAACACCTCTCCATGTTAGAAAAAAAGTTCAAGTGGGTATAGAACTTTATCAACTAAAAAATTATTTGAAGATTGTGATTGCGTTGATAACTTTAATCAAATTAATCTTTTAAAATTCAAAGTACTAATAATTACTTAGTTTTTATGTTAATGGTGATGAATGTAATAAGTGCGCAGAGTCAAAGAACAGCTATGTTCGGCAGCCATACATTTAACTAAATGATGATGATGATTATTATTATTATTATGATGATCAGGGATGTAAGAACTTTTTTTCTGAGGGGGCTGCGACTAAAATGAATTTGTGGCAACCTTCGAAATGAAGGTAAACTCCTTTACAAACTAGAGAACGCTTCCATTAATTATTACGCCTCTAATGCTGGTGATGATAATATTAATAATAATAATAATAGTTATTATTATTATTATTATTATAAGTTTTTAATTTGAAAACTGTATTGATGTTTCCAAATAAAATAATAAAATCATACTATTGATGATCTTTATCAATCTTTAAAAACCCATAAAAAGTAATATACTAGTGTCCGGCCTGAAAATGAGTGCATTGCTTTGTTTGCTCTGAGAGCATTTAGATTTTAGTTTAGAGTAAATTGTTGCTTTGATAATTTATATATTAGAGTGTGGTTTACATTGTTGCTTTGAGATCGTGTAGATTAAAGGGCTATTCACATTGTTGTCTTGACACAATCTAGACTAATGTAATCTACATTTTTGCTTTGAGACAATTAAATGGGTATTGTTTGTAGTGTAGCTTAGAAATGGTTTATATTAGAATGTTATTTACATTGTTGCCCTAAGACCCTCTAAATTTGAATGTGATTTACATTGTTGTCCAAGACTGTTTCAATTAGAGTAATCTTTACATTGCTGCTAAGAAATCGATAAATTAAAATGTTATTTAGATTATTACTTTGATAACGTCCTGGTAAGAATTTGGTTTAAATTGTTGTTTCGATCCTGTTTAGACTAGTGTGTCGTTTATATTGTTGCTTAGATACAATTTAGACTAGAGTGGAGCTTAAATTTTTGGCTTGAAAATGTCTCACATATGGTGCTGTGTTCATGGTTGCTTTGATATAATATTAATTAAAGTGTAGATTACATTGTTATCTGGAATGTTGTATAGTTGTTGATTTTTAAACTATCTAGGTTAGAGTATGGTTTGCATTGTTGCTCTGATACAGTCTATATAACAATGTTGCTTACATTGTCGCTTTGAGAGAGACTATATTAATGTATAATTTATATTGTTGCTTTAAGACAACCTCGTCTGGTAAGGGATACTTTCTTTGCTTGCAACCCTTCATTATTTCAGCTTTTTCCCAAGGCCATAACTTGACATGTGTTACTCATTTTAATTATGGCTCTGTGAGACATTCAAAATGTGCATTAATTAGTTTATTTGTGAAACATCCAAAATGTGCAACCAGTTGATGTACAGGCTCATAGCCTTGCTTTGAAACAAGGCGGTCTTTTTAATTTAAAAGAAAAACCACACGCCTTACGACTGCGATCCATGTCCATATTGGAAAGTTCGTTTATGAAAGTGGATAAAAATGGCCTGAGGTGCATACTCGTCTCGATATAGTGGAATCGCGCGTCGTGGAATGCGGCACACCGAGTTCACGTGGTCACTCGGGGCTACTAGAGCCAGACAAAGATTGCTCGTTTCTTCCATGTTAATTGAAGGTGGTTTACCGACTCTCGCCTAATGGTTCGGCCAGACTGACCAAGCGTGCGAGCGCGTGATTAGCAGATAGCTCTCGATAGTTGTTGACGAGGAGGCAAAGGTTCGAATCTTGGCTCAGTGAACTGAGGGTGGGTTTTGACAAGATATTTATTGTTGTGGTTTTCCAATCCTCTATTCACGCTAATGGTGATTCTTATTTGTGAAGGTCTACTTTGATTATAATATGACGTATTTTAACATATCAGTTTTATATATATATATATATATATATATATAATTTATGATCTTACCAATTAAATTAGGCCGTTAGTAGCAAGTATATTAAACCTATCAATAACTACAAAAAAAATTCAAATATCATGTCAAATTGGGAAGTTCTCCTAGCACTCAATGAACCAACATACAATAATATTGCCTAGCGCCTGTAAACTAGACTGTACCGGTTCGAGCGCGCGCGCTAAGTCGATCCAGTTTGGCTGTCCACCAACAGCCAACACAACACTACACGTGCCGTATCGTCTGTCTCGTCTTTCATACACACACACGATCCTCGACGGTATATCAGCAGAAGCGTATTTACGACTCTGCCGCCCATAGGAACTATATTACCTGGACTAAAGTGGCGAAGCGTGGCCACATGCTTCATTTCGCGCCTAAACTGTTGCAGTGCAGCGTTTGTTTGACACGACCAAGTTAACTAAAATTGGTAGGGTTTTTTTCTTCGCTCTCTCTCATATACTTTCTCGTGTGCTGATATAATCAGTCGATTCAGAAAACGCATGTTAAATACCTTAAATAAATAAATAATAATGAACTATATATAATATGATAATGAAATCCGGCCTTGAATCAAAATAAATGTAAAAAAGCAAGAAATGTAGAAAGTTGGGTCAAAATTCGTATATTTATTTGGAATATCTGATAGAAAGGTATGGGAAAAGGAAGGAGATAGAATGGCCAACATCCAAATCATTTGTCGACTGACCCCAGACCAATTAAAATCGTGTTAAAAAATTAATCCGGAAAAATGTTGCTTGCGCAGCTGGCTTTTAAAGGCCACAACTTATTTCCAATGGTAGTGTTTACACGAGTGTGCGCGGCAGCCGCTGGAATACACGTGATTCTTTCTAAAGAGAAACTACACCCCACGTTACCCAGTTATGTCATGATACTAAGTATTATTTAACAACTTTAGGACACGCTTCGTTAGCCACAAGCTCTAACGCGCTACACTCGCAGTAGCTTAGACTGCCGATGAGGTGATCAAGTTTCGAATTTTGGTCGGGTGTACTTATGGTTTTTCACTCTCCCTCCACGCAAATGTGAGTAAACTTCCTATAAATATAACCTTAATAATTACGAATCCCTAAAATTATTAGCATTGTTGACAGCATGGCAATAGCACTGCTATAAACACTCGTGAAAATGGGCTCTAAATAGCTTATAGAGTCATCAAATTTTCCAAAATTTCCTCAGGGAACACTCCAAATATCTTCTTGGGATACCCCAATTTAAATAACTTTCCAGGTGAAGACCACTTCAAATAGCTTCTAGGGTCATGCAACTTTCAAAAACACCCCGGGACCCTACTTTATCTTTATTTTTTGTAATGAAACCTTTGAATTCTTCAGGTTTCCTAAGAAAACATTTCACTTGGCTTTACTGTGTTGTATTTTAGGTTGTGGAGGTATTTAGTAACTGTGCTTTGATGCAGTTATGTGGAGTGGAGCCAACATGAGCCGTCGCCAGGGGTGTACAACTTTACAGGCGAACTAGACATAATCCATTTCTTCCAGCTGGCTCAGGAGGAAGGACTTCACGTGATCTTGCGACCGGGACCGTACATCTGCGCCGAGCGAGAAATGGTAAGTTCGGTTGTTCCCCGACACTGCAAACACTCTGTCAGTTAAAAGAAGAAGAAAAAACAATCTTTTATGTATCTTTCGCAAAAATGTTAAGTACAGTAAAAAAAATCTAATTATAGGCCTGCGTATTTTATGTTTTAAAATAATTACACAAGGTATGCATGACGTAATTTCAGTGGGGATGTTTGAGGAGGGAAAATAAGTGGAATTGCACTCGCGTTCGTATGTAGAGAGGGTGGAAACCAATCAGATGTAAAACAACCCAAATGCATTCCGCTTTGATTGAAATTTAAATATTATACCACTATAAAGCCACATGACTGACTCACTCACTGACATTAAAGTTTACCCACTTCCAGATGAGCTAGAAACTTGAAATTTGACAAACTTATAGCTTCTAGCCTGTAACCGACGGGAAAATTCTAAAAAGTTAAATATTTTAACTTTTAACACCCGAAAAAAATTCAAAATTTCGAAGTAACTTTAAATTCGGTGCATACCTTTCTTTGGAGGTCTCTTGTGGCTAAACGGTAAGACCTATCAAAAAATGGCTCTGGAATTATATTAGTTTACATCCACTTGCACAGAAAACTCACTGGGGGTTCGGAGCCCCCAACAAGCAAAGCGAGTTATATTATATATAGCCGTTATTTAACACTTATAATGAAAACGTTATACACACACAAGTTATGTATTTGTGTAGACACATAATGTTATATATAATTATATATATATAACGGGTAAAGCACTTTTACCCAAGCGAGTTATGGATTCACTGCAGATTGCCCGGGTAAATAAAGCTAGGTTCACCCTATTCCAGGCTTTACCCGTTTTATATATATATAATTTATATATTATATATATAACTATAGCTAGGTTCAGCCTATTCCAGGCTTTACCCGTTTTATATATATATATAATTTATATATTATATATATAACTATAGCTAGGTTCAGCCTATTCCAGGCTTTACCCGTTTTATATATATATATATTATTTATATATTATATATATAACTATAGCTAGGTTCACCCTATTCCTGGCTTTACCCGTTTTATATATATATATAATTTATATATTATATATATAACTATAGCTAGGTTCAGCCTATTCCAGGCTTTACCCGTTTTATATATATATATATTATTTATATATTATATATATAACTATAGCTAGGTTCACCCTATTCCTGGCTTTACCC
>CABEEJ010000288.1:258558-304944 GCA_901482245.1 Timema douglasi | reverse complement strand
GAGTGACACGGGTGAGAATTGACCCCCCGACCTGTCTTCCGGCTCCACCACCACTGGATGTTACGATGCAATCAATCGAGTGGGAGACTCAACTAAACGAGCTCTTAATTGTACATGTCTTCCTCTTATATATATATATATATATATATATATATAACGGGTAAAGCCAGGAATAGGGTGAACCTAACATTATTTACCCGGGAAATCTGCAGTGAATCCATAACTCGCTTGGGTAAAAGTGAGTTTCATTATGAAAAGAGGATAGTAATGAATGAAAAGAACAATTTTTTTAAATTTATAAAATAGGAAAAATAAAATGTTATTTTAATTCTTTATACTTTTAATTATTCTATTAAAATTATAAAACATGTTCATAGTATTAATAAAATAATGATATTCGAAATTTAGAATGGGTTTTGAGTGAAATACTTTCTTCATTTACAATTCAATCAGGCTACTTGTTTGAACAGGACAATAAGAGTTATACATTTAGAATTACATAGCGTTACTAAAGCTCTGAATTTGCATTTTTTTGGCGGTATACTTAAGTTTACAAGATAGCTTTGATAACCTTGACCTCCCGAAAATGGCTGAGCATTTGCTAGCTGACGTAATGATTTTTTTTTCTAATCATAGTGTGATTAAATTGACTATGAGTTTGTCGCAAACAGTAAACTGGTTTCTAGAAAAGCGTTCGGTGACTGTTCCATTTTCATATTCGAGATTGTATAGCCCTTTATCGCCGACTTCACTACAACTGTAAGATTATTGCGAAACTCTCCTCGTACTTTGTCAACATCCAGGATATGAACACTCAAACTGTGCTTCCAATTTCATCAGGAAGAAAGTTGAAGTTAGACAATAATTTCATTTTCTTTGCTTTATTTTCTAAGTTCGCTTTGAATTTACTTCCATTATCGGCGATGTCTTCTTTTTTGCCGCAAAGCTCACCAATTCTGTTTTCCCCGCATGTCCCACCACAGACCGCTAGTGTTTGGCTCCTTTTGGTTTCCTTCATCCCCTTACTATTGGTTCATCTCGGTGTTTGGCTATTCCTGATTTCCTTCATCTCCTTACTATTGCTTCCTCTCAGTGTTAGGCTATTACTGGTTCCCTTCAGCTCCTTCATCTTCGTTCTTCTCGGTGTTTGGCTATTCCTGGTTTCCTTCGTCTCCTTACTCTTGGTTCCTCTCGGTGTTTGGCTATTCCTGGTTCCCTTCAGCTCCTTTATCTTCGTTCTTCTCGGTGTTTAGCTATTCCTGGTTCCCTTCAGCTTCTTCATCTTCGTTCTTCTCGGTGTTTAGCTATTCCTGGTTCCCTTCAGCTCCTTAATCTTCGTTCTTCTCGATGTTTGGCTATTCTTGGTTTCCTACATCTCCTTACTCTTGGTTCTTCTCGGTGTTTAGCTATTCCTGGTTCCCTTCTACTCCTTCATCTTTGTTCTTCTCGGTGTTTGGCTATTTCTGGTTCCCTTCAGCTCCTTAATCTTCGTTCTTCTCGGTGTTTGGCTATTCCTGGTTCGCTTCAGCTCCTTCCGCCCTCCCCCACTCCGACTTTGACGATAGTCTATAAATGTGTTGCAGAAACTTATGTTGTTGTTTTTTTGCATGGTTCACGGACTGTAGACACTTTTGGTATTTCTCATGACTTATGTAGAAACTATTCGGGTCCTCTGAAGAAATTAATTCCTTAAACAATTTATCAAAATGTTCTTTACTTTAAACACAACATGTGTTTCATTCTCGACAACCATTGTTAACTGATCAGCTGTGCTCATGTTCAAAACTCTTACAAAACAAAGGACCCACCTTTACCCAGAGGTTTGCGGGTAGTTCGTATTTTACCCGGGTAAAACCCGATGTTGATAGGTTTTTTATTTCATTTCTTGTTTTACCAAAGGCGGTCGGTTAGAGTGTGTTCTGCCCGGGCAATCCTAAGTTTATCCCTATTTCCGGCTCCCCACCCATAACATAAAATATTAAAAATATATGATACACACACACACACACACACACACAGAAATATATGTATAATTCAGTATGTGTGTGCTCGTATAGCCTATCTAAAACATTTGTATTATTTAATATGTTAAATATATACACTGGAAAATGTTTACATTACATTAGATATATATTTAATATGAGTATATAATGTATAATGAACATTTATATGTATATAATATGTACAAAATAATATTACCTATTATGTTATAGGGTCTACACTGAAAAAAAAGCTAGAAATACCTGTAAGGCGGTAATATAGTCTTAGGTTAGAGTATAAGGCATATGAAGCTATGACAGGCCTATCAAGCCGGTAGTGAAAAATGTATGGCTTGAATAAAAAACCAACCCAGGCCATAGGCTGGAAACAGAAATGGATGTAAATTTTTGTATATACTATGTAATATAATATATATATATATATATATTGTAATTGTATGTGATTTTGTTGAGAATGATCAATTGCTTGGACTTACCTTCACTAAGTATAAATTGTGGTTTTAGCATCATTATAATGGTGAGACTGTACTACTTTACATCTAATAACAAATCTACTTTCTATTCTAGGGAGGTTTTCCCCCATGGCTGCTAACATTACATCCTGAAATAAAACTACGATCAAGTGACAGCAGTAAGTTTAATAATTTGAATAATTTGACTAAAATTGATCAATTTATTAATAGCTAGATCTGGTTATACACACACACCACAGTTTTTAAAATGCAAATTTCAAAATAATATTTGCATTATTTGTCAATTTATAAATGTATTTTTTCTGGAAACAATTTTTCAATCTATTTAAGTTCATTTGGACCGCCTCTGTGGTCTAGTAGTCATAGTTCCTGGCTACATATCCAGAGATCTTTAGTTTGATCCCCAGCTCTTCCAGATTTTTTTGTGAAGCGGCGGGTTTGGAAATAAATTAACTCAGCCTTTTGAGGACAATTGAGGAGATATCCGTACTTGAATATGGAAGTAGTGGCTCCAGTCTAGAAAACTGAGATCAATACAAGAGTGTTCCTTGTGCTGACCACATGACACCCTCTATCCACACATGTTGGCACTATCTTCACCAACATGAGGTGGTTGTTTGATTGATTTAGCTCGCTTGCGGGCTGATGCCATGGAGTTTTTTTTAAGGTCATTTGACAATTAAAATTACTAAGAATTTTTTAGTTTGTAATATTTTGGCATGGAATTTAACATATGTGAGGGTGGGGATGTTATCTTGGAAAAGTTAGCATGTAGCAATGTCTCAGACCATTCCAGCAACACCGACCAGATTAGGAAGGTGTTCGCTTTGCCTAGGTGTGTAATTAGTTGGGATTATCTTACCCTCTGCCTCGACCAGGCATATTATGTTTTGCTAGTCAGTGTTATTTCTACAATAGATATAGACAAAATCAGAAATTTCATGAAATAGACATTTCAAATTTATATTACCAATGATCAATTCTAACATATTAATAAAATAAATGAGTGTAATTGGGTTAAGAAAAATATATTAATTCTAAATAATGGCATTGTTTATTACAAAATGAGATAAAATCAAATTATCAGGATATAAAACTAACTGGATATATGAGTAAAATTATGTAATCTTACCACTTTTAAACTGCTTAACATTAAAAATTATTTTTCTTTAATGTATCCTAAACATTTCATTGTGTACATCTCATGTGCATGTCAAGTTATACTAAATTACAGCCCCATACCTTAACAATATTACATGAAAAGCATAAAATCACAAGTTTGACCCCTAATAACTCAAGAACTGTAATGATTTGAAATCATCAAATTACTATTTATGGCTTATAATTAATTATACACTCTTTAAAACTGTGGAGTAAAATTTCTATTGTCAAATTAAGTGTGTTAAAATAAAATGCTTATGCTGCACTCTTTTCTAAAGTTCTTTTCTTTATAGTTGAGTGAGATTGTTTTATTTACACATTTGCCTATTATGTTGGATAAAAACTAATTATTTCTAAGATTATGTCTGTTTGTGTGCCCATCCATTATAGCTTTAAAACTAAGAGATCTTATAAAACCTGTTACACAAGTATGGTATCTTCATTTATAGGCATCTTCAGGTTTAAATAATCTGTTTTTTTTTTCCAATTCATTAATTTATGATTTGAATAATTTGTTTATCAAAATATAATGATGCTAATCAAAACAAAAAGATTGAAATAAAATATTTTGAAATAATATATATAAACTAGTTAAAATTTGGCATGAAAACTATCTAGAATGACTTATTATGTAACCCAAAAACATTTTTACATCATTGGTCATCATTATTATGAAAGTTTTTCAATTTTACGGCCAAAAGTTTTGGTTAAAATGACAATGTACAGCTCTTAAATACAATAGGCCATTATGCAAGAAGGCTGATCAAGTAAAGCCAGAGCTAAATCAGAGAACAAGGTTGATTTGTAAGGAACGATGCAATGGTATAGCGTCACTAGTGAAGCAAGCTTCGAGCAGCCTTTGGGGTAACTTCAACTTCGCTCATTTATTGCTCTTGCATACTGTCCAAATAAAACATTTCTGAGCTCCATTTATTAATTAGGGCTTACCTCTATTATGGGCACCAGTAGTTGTAGAATTATTTTTATATTGTTTATAGTTTTATACACTTGTAATATTAAGGTTGTATCAACCCATCTAGAAATTATTTAACCTTTATATTTAGTGTAGGTAACTAATATTCATATTCACATGGTTTCATCAACATCTTCAACTCTTATAGTGTAGTTTTTATTTAATGTGAACCGAGATCTATTTACTATTTTCGTACTACACCAATTTTTTTAATCATTCTGGCAAAAAGATATTGTTTCACCCACATGTTTACATATATGATTTAATATTGATTAAGTATTTTTAATTATATAGGCGATCTTGTTTTATTTGCAACCCATAGTTGTTAGGTAGGTATATATTTAAAGATAAATATTTTTATTTTTTTAAATAATTTGGTTCAAGTTAAAGGATGTTGTTTATTTTTGTAGATTATCAAGCACGTGTTCAGAGCTGGTTGAATAGTTTGATGACACTTGTACAACCTCAACTGTATGGCAATGGGGGGCCCATTATATTAGTTCAAGTAAGTTTTAATATTTTTTCACACTTGAAATAGTAGAAATAAAGAGATACAAATTTTTATTTTTTATTTTATTTGCATTATTATTAATGTTTTATTTTTTAATCTGTACTACCTTTTATTTAGTGTGAAAAGAAACATAGGCATCATTAACTCTTAATTATTGGGGAGGGGATGGGGGTGAGAGGGGAATGGCAAAAATAGTGAATCCATTCTCACTTTAAATTAGAAAAAATAGAATATTTTGTAGCAAAAACATGCCATGAATGATATTTTAACAGAATTAACTCTAAAAGTTATATACAAAAAGTTACATTTTTTTAATTACGCACTGCTCCAAATTATGGGTTTTCAATTTATGGAAAAAACAATTATTCACTTTTTATTTTATGGTACTAAGAGTGTCCTATTTAAGCAGATTATTATTATTATTAGCACCGCGTCTTACTACCCGTTCGGGTTGTACGCACTTACACTAATTGTGTAATGGTAGGGTGATTGTGAGATGAAATGAAGGACCTACAGTTTAACGTGGAATCCGAACCACGGTGGTAGGCCTGGCATTCAACACATTCATAAGTTGTGATTAATACATGCCTTGTCAGAGGTGAAGGAAGGGTTTGGCAATCAAATAAATCTGTGCCGGGACCGAAGATTGAACCCTGGATCCCCAGCACAGAGGTCTGAAACCTTACCCCTAGACCGCCAGGTCACCAGAGCTGATTATTGGGGGGATTTTGTCCCCCCTGTGCTTCTTGCTATCAAAGCATGTGAAAAAGAAATAAACTTTTCAAGTTCCTAATGAATAGTACCCATTTCTATGTTGGAAATTTGGTATGTTTTATATGTCCAATTAGAATGCTCTTTTACATATTATTTAGAGTAAAGCCCTTCATGAGTGATATAATCAATTTTTAAGTTGGAGCTTAGGAATTGCTTAAAATGTATTTGTATTTGTTATTTAGTAGATCACAATAGTATCAATTTAAAATAAGAAAATAATTAATAGCTTGGGTATATTTCAGGTAGAAAACGAGTATGGTAGCTACTTTGCCTGTGATTATGACCACACAAGCTGGTTACGAGATCAGTTCAGCTCATATGTTGGAACGGATGCCGTTCTCTTTACCACCGATGGGGCAGGAGATAGTTATTTACAATGTGGGAAGATTGACGGTGTTTTCGCCACGGTAGACTTCGGCTCTGGTGAGATCTTTTAATAATTGATAATCTTATTTATTAATACTAGTAGATTAATAATGAATAAATCATTAATATTATTTAACTTATTAATAAATAAATAATTAATGAGTTTACTGGTAATAATATTAATAAATAATTAATAAGATTATTAGCAATAATCTTAATAAATAATTATTTTTATTAATATCATTATCATTATCATTATCATTATACAAGATACATATATTTTTGATTTATTCAAAGTAAGCAATTAAGTAATTAATGAGGCAAAGTTGTGGAACATAATTCCTTCTCACTCAACCATAAAATATAATTTAGAAATAAAATTTTGAAAATAGAGTATGTTGTTTGTAATAACTACTACCTATTTTAAATTGTTGGGTTGGTAGAACCTTCATACCACACTTCACTCGTGATGTACAGTAAGCTAATTTTAATTTATCCCTGGTAGCTTGGAAATATATCCTACCAAAATCTCAGGGACACTGAAAATAGTAAGAGTAAAAGTTGGTTGGTTTCTAATGGCCAGCATATATTGGAGGTCTTCCATTTGCCTTCTTGCGCCCAAATAGCGATAGGTTGAAAATCATTACCCTTTATTAATAATAGCATATTTGTATGCACCAAGACAATAACAATTGTTTACCTAGGTACCAACGTGAGTGCAGCATTCCATGCCATGAGGAATCACCAAGCACATGGGCCGTTGGTGAACAATGAGTTCTACCCAGGTTGGCTGTCTCATTGGGATGAAGCCTATCAAACTGTTGGCACAAATCAAGTCACCAAGACACTGGACGAAATATTGGCCACCAATGCTTCCGTCAACTTGTACATGTTCTTTGGAGGGACTAACTTTGGTTTTCTGTCAGGTATATACTAAAATATAGGCCTACCCCCCCTCTCCCCCCCCCCTAATATTTTAAAAATATATATTATGATGTGGATAACCAGTAGCGTTAAGTTGCAGTACAGATACTGAATCTAAAGTTTAAAACTATTCATAGATTATTATATTCTTGTTGGAGCTACTTCAAACCATACAGCTTTCACTGAAAAGTTTTTAATTCGGTAATAACTATGGTGAGTTTTAATACTTTTAACACCTATGATGATATGAAAATAAAATTGATTGGTACAAGCAATTTTATTGTTCTTTATATTTGCATTATTATCTATGTTTATTATATTTTTAGTTTCTACTACCTTCAATGTTATGTGGAAAAAAAATCCCCTCACAAAAAATGACATTTTAGGAACTTATAAATGTGTTTTAACAGTCTAGTTAAAATGGGACAAACAAAAATATTTTAAGATTGTTTTGGATTTAAGAAAAATTATTCTTAAGCCTTAGATTATTTTCTTCCTTAATATTTGCTTTTATTGCTATAAATATTTGCAGGTGCAAACTATGGAAGTAAATATGAACCTCAATTGACATCATACGACTACGATGCTCCTCTAACAGAAGCTGGCGATCCAACTGGCAAGTACTTTGCCATTCGAGAAGTGGTCGGAAGGGTGAGAATAACTATTTTAAATTTCATTGCAAAAGCACGTTAAACAGTAGCCTTTTTTGTTTACAATATATTTGTTGACAAATAACATTAGTATTTATTATTTTTAAAAAATCAGTTGCTTTGTTGTATGAATTGTCTAAACTGTTACTCTCGCAGTGGACTGGGCCGCTGTTGATAGGAAAAATTGAGGTTTGAATCCCGATCGGGTGTAATAAATTCCCCNCCCCCCCCCCCTTAAATGGCTTCCAACTCTCCCTGTATGCAAATTTGGGTACTTCTTCTCTAAATTCTATGCTCATAATTATTACTCCCTTAGCGTTATGGCCCAAACAGCTAATGATATGCAAAGTGTTCAGATTGCAAATCTTATATTATTTTGTGCACAATTTTAGAATAATGTATGCAGCAAGTTTACTTTAGTGAAATCCTCTATTCACTAAATACAATATCTGCAATAGCAACAGTCAACAGATGTTGCTTATTTGATATAGTTCAGATGTAAAATACACTAAGACGAAATTTTATTTTAAAAGGATTGATAATAAAAATTTGTCAATATTTTATCAAAATAATTAAAAATTAATATTAAGTTAAAATCACATGAAATAAATTGCTATAAAAATTATTATACTAAGCAAAATGTTATTTATTGTTCTATATGTGTGGTACTCTACTTACTAAACATTCACTAAAAAAAATACAATTGTGACATAATTTCCAATATATATAATAGTGTTGGATAATTGATGTTTTCACCACACGTCCTAGTCGCCAAAGTAGTGGAGGCAGGTTTAGTTCCTTGATGAGGACTAGGACCCCTTATTGAAGGTTGTCTTGTGGATGACTCCACTTGGATTTGGGCTGGAGTTGATGGAGGTAGTCTTGGCGCCAACACTTCCAGAAGGACTGGTGGATTTGCTGAAGCAGGCTCTATTTCGTCAGACGATTGATCGGAGTGGCGGTGACATCAGACTCTGGTAGTATCTGTGGTTGAGAAGTGACTTGGGGTTAGTGATTACAAATCACTAGGATCTGCTGATAAAGCACAAAGTGGTCGTGAATTGAGAGTGACTTCAATTTGTGTCAAGACAGTGTACAGCTCTTCATAAGTTAGGATCTGAGAACCAATAGTTTTGATGAGTAATGACTAGACTGATCGTATCCCTACTTCCCCAAGTCCTCCAACATGAGGAGTTGTGGGGGGATTAAAGTGCCAGGTGATGTCATGGTCAACGATCTGCCTACTAAAAGCCTACTAAAATTTTTATTGTTGCTAGAATCTGTGAGAAACCTTTGAATAGCGGAAAGCTGTCTATTAGCACCAACAAAATTAGTTCCGCAGTCACTGAACATATCTGAACAATGTCCTCGACGTGCGACAAAACGGCGAAATGCCTCAAGAAAGGCTTCTGTTGATAAGTCTGACGCCAGTTCTATGTGAATAGCCTTCGTAGAGAAGCAGACAAATAGGCAAATATAGGCCAAACAGATTCTAGGTTCGCGTACTCGAGCCATTGTGATTGTGAATGGACCTCCATAGTCGACACCTGTCTTCAGAAAAGGTTTGGCTTGACAAACACGAGCAGCAGGGATACTTCGCATGGCTGGTGTCAATAAGGTTGGACGAAACTTGAAACATTTTAGACATTTGCGTAGCCGCAATTTTATTGTGTTTCATGCATCAATTATCCAGAACTCACGCTGAAGTAAGGATTATAAGTTGTGTGGTCCTAGATGTAGATGATCAAGGTGTAGTTGGTCAATTAGAAGCTCTACGAGACGACTCCGCTTCGGGAGTAGGATAGGATATTTTTCTTCAAATGACAGATTGGTTCGTTGAAGGCGGCCGCCGACTCTTAAAATACCAGCAGAATTAAAAAAGGGATTTAGCCTTTGTACTGAGGATGAACAAGGTTGATCCTTGACAATACGAGCAATATCATCAGCGAAGTAGATCTGTTGGGTTTGTTTGACCCAAAATAACAGAGCCTTGTGTAGTTCATCAACTTGCAGGGGTCCGGTGGTTGCGACACGTCCAGGGCGAGAAGCACAAACAAAACGAAAGCAATAAGCTGTTGTGCGTCTTATTTTTGATAAGGACGAAAACTTATCTAACAGGTCCAGAATGTTGGGATCAGGGGCGACTGTAGTCAGAGTGAGGGCTTTGCTTTCTTCAATAGGTTCAGCTAAACGACGCAATTCTTTAGGTTGCAGCCAATTGGTTGAATCCTCCATAAGCCACAAGGGTCCTGCCCACTAAAGTGGGTGCTCGACAAGCTGAGAGGGAAACAACCCACGAGAGGCAAAATCAGCTGGGTTTTTCTCTGAAGGTATATGGTGCCACCATTCGGGGGAAGTGAGATCTTGGATCTTACTGACACGATTGTCAACAAAGGTTTTCTTCAGGTGGAATGAAGATTGGATCCAGGCCAATGTGATTGTAGAGTCTGTCCAGGCATAGAACTTGTCAATTTTCAAGAAGAAGTAGGTTTCCATTAGCAAGTGCAACATGCGTGCCAAGAGTAACGCCGCACATAGTTCCAAGCGAGGAAGTGAAACTTGTTTTATGGGTGCTACCTTTGATTTAGCGAGTAAGAGTTGCACCTTCACTGTGCCAGATGAAATAACCCGAAGGTATACAACAGCTGCATAACCACTATAAGAGCTATCCGAGAAGCCATGAATCTCAACGCTACAAGCTCCATCTGAAGAGACCAGACATCTGTCGATTGAGATGTTGGAAACAAGTGGAAGCTCAGTTCTGAAACGATTCCATCTTTCTGCTATTTCAGGAGGGAGGGGGGAGAGTTCTAGTCAACACCTTTAATCCATAGGATTTGGATAAGATATTTTGCAAACAAGATGATAGGAGACAGCCAACCTAGTGGGTCAAATATTCTTGCAATATTCGGGAGAATTGCTCGTTTGGAAAGGGATTTTGAGGTCAGTTGTACGTTGTATGAAAAGGTGTCTGACCCGGGGATTCATTGTAGACCGAGAACCGTGACAGTATAATCATCATCAAAAGAGTATGACAATGGAGGCATTTGAATATATTCTAGGTGTAACCCTTCTAGAAGTATTAGGTGGTTACTTGCGAACTTTTGTAATTGAAAGCCGCCCATCTTCAACAAGTATACAAGTTCTTGCTATAGATCCACTGCCTTTTCAGGGAAATCAGCGCCCTAACACACATCATCAACATACAGATCTGAGTGTACCACCCTTGAGGCCTCTAGAAAGCGAGTCTTTTCATCATCAGCAAGCTGGTGTAGGGTACTAATGGCGAGATAAAGTGACAATGATACTCCATAAGTCACAGTCTTCAGACGGTAGACTTGAATTGGATCACTGTCATTGAACCACCAAATAATGCGCTGGTAGTCTTGATCTTCAGGATGGACTTGAATTTGACGATACATTTGTTTGATATCAGCAGTAAAAACAATTGAATGTGAACGAAAGCGAAGGAGAATTTTTGTAATGTCATTTGGAAGTTTCAGTCCTGTTAGGAGTTGATCATTTAGAGAATTTCCAAGACTGTTTTGGCCGAAGCATTGAACACCACCCGAAGCTTAGTGGTGGTACTGTCAGGTTTGATCACACAATGGCTGGGGATATAGTAAGAATAACCAGAGTTGAAGGATGGATCTGTTACTAACTCCATGTGACCTGTGTCTAGATAGTCCTGCATAAAGTCCGAATAACTGGCCTTTAAATGAGGTTGCTGGTGTAGTAGTCGTTCAAGGGCTTGAAAACGACGAAGAGCAGTGGTGTGTGAGTCACCAAGCTCTGGTCTGGGTCCATCAAATGGAAGTGCCAAACTGTAACGGCCCATAGCATCTCGAGTGTGCAGTTTGACAAAGATGACTTCACAGAGAGCTTCCTTGGGGGTGATAACTGAGGTTGACGGCAGTTCTTCAAGTTTACAAAACTGCTCCACATCTATTAGGGTTGGTGTGCATGAAGACGAAACTATGAAGAACGATGACATGTCTAGATATGAGGTGTATGGTGACATTGAGAGTTGCTGCACCCTTCCTGTTAACACCCAACCAAAGACAGATTCTAGGGCACAAGGAGTTTCAGATTCCCCTTTTAGCTTCCTTCCTGTGATAATGTGGGATAAGGTTTCTACACCGATAAGCATATCGATGGGTCCTTGGGTACAGCATGTAGGCTCTGCAAGTTTTAAATTTGAAACATGAGACCACGTTGGAGATGATAGAGGGGTATTGGGTAAGTGACCAGTAATCCGGGGTAGAACAAAGACATCGATAGACAAGATAGGGGACAACAATCCAGTGGGTCGGACAAAACAGGTTGAAACCCCTTTGGCCACAGATAACGGTGTATGGGAAAGTCCATGAAGGGCTAAGGACGCCTTGCGTCCTGACAGGCCTAGCCGTGACAGATATTGGTCAGTGATAAAACTAGCTTGACTTCTAGAGTCAAGTAGCACCCTGATTACTTGATATGATCCTGATACATCCTGTGCTTCAACAAGTGCTGTGGACAGCAGGATGGTCGGCAGATGGGTTACTCCTGCAAAGGAGGCCATGATATTGACTGGAGCTCCAACCTCGTTTTGTGTTTCTTGATGCGTGGGGTGATCCTGTGGTATACTAGATACAAGTGATTCTGGAAAATGCAGTGATGAATGGTGCCTGGCATCACAAGTACGACAGCGATACGATTAGGGACAATGTACAGATTGATGAGACTCTCTGAGGCAGATTAAGCAAAGTCTCGCTTGCTTGATGAAGTTGAAGCGCTCCTCTGGGTCCTTGAGAAGGTACTCAGGACACCTGTGTAAGGAGTGGGATGCATTACATAAAACACACTGTGATGTTGAAGTTGAAATCATAACTGCCACTGGTTGATGGGATCTTCGACAGCCACTGGCATTGAAGGATGACCTTGGAGGTGGTTGACAGCTTCGTAAATTTCTTGGAAATATATTGTCGTTCCATTGAATCACATCAATGGAACGACAATATATTTCCAAGAAATTTACGAAGCTGTCAACAATGGGTAACTCCCGAGTCAACAAAAGTGCGCTCCCATTGAGCACGAAGAGCAATGTCTAGTTTGTTAATAAGTATATGGATGAGGATCAAGTCCCAATGAACCACAGGAATTTTCAGGGCATGAAGAGCAGCTACATTTTCCCTCAGTGTAGAGAGAAGGACACGCAGCGCAATAGGAGACTTGGCCGACACCGATGGTATTTGAAGAATTGCATCAATGTGTTGTGCCACAATGAGACGTTTGTTGTGATATCGCCTCACTACCAAATACCATGCCACAGGATAGTTTCCATTGGTGAGTGGGAGTGCCTGTACTATTGATAGTGGTTCGCCCCTGACTGCTGACTTCAAATAGGATAGCCTTTCAATGTTGGTTAGGTTAGTGTTATCAGCGACAAGGGTTTTAAACAAATTGGAAAAATTGGTCCACAATTTAAGATCACCACTGAAATGTTGTAATGTAATGGCCGGGAGAGTTACGCGAGGAGCACTTGAGGGGGTAAGTCGTTGCGTGGATTTGTCGGGACATTTGGTGGCACTAACACGATCCAAGATAGACATTATGTAATAATAGTTGTTATCAAAAACACAACGTCTCTTCTCGTGTGCAGGAAGGTCGAAGTCATCAATGTCTTGACTACTTAATTGTACGGTTAAATGGTCTGTCACGTAGGTCTCACGCACGACCTTCAGTTCCCGACAAAGTACATTCAAGCGAGAGAGAAGTACCCAAAACTCGTGATTTAACACGTTCAGAGCAGATATAGGCCTATAAACATTGTACTAGCGATCGTGACAAGTAATAATTACGCTGCGACCATTCTAAGCCTATGACGTGAATAAACAACACGAGAAGATAAAAACGACACGAGGAACGTACAACATCCGTCAGGGATGGACCAACTGTTTGGTAGGAGGTGGTGGACTGTATAGTTTAGTATTCACAGCCACGGAATGTTTATGGTATATGACACTCTAAGTGTCTAAGATATACATGGGATGACATGACAAAATGAGACTGGGCTGCCCACGACCAGTAAAGCAAGTGCGCAGGTTACCATTAAAAAAACTACAACAGACGCCAACTAAGTTTATTGGCGCCAAAACAACACAGTAAACATAGTTCAAAATAAAACAATATACACATATACAAGCCCCAAACACAATTCAACATTAGCAACTTATAAACATGGAATGAAACTTAATGATTTGCCAATAGCTTAGAGCTTACAATGAAAGTTATTACTGTCCAAAATCTGTTTTGAAATATTGTGCACTTGTGTTATGTTGCAGTACCTCCCCCTACCAGACCTTGCCCTACCTGAAACAACAGCCAAGGGTGAATATGGGGTGGTTAGTATGTTTCCAGTTGTGTCACTACTGGAAGATGAGATTAAATTAGGACTAGGTACACCAACAGTTATTGAAAAGTACCCTTTGACCTTTGAAGCTCTTGGGCAGAGCTATGGATTTGTGCTGTACGAAACAATGGTTCCAAGTGACATTGGCGATCCTTCCCTTTTGGATGTTAAAACCATTGGGGATAGAGCCCTTGTTTTTCTGGACAAGGTGAGATTTAAAATATAGACTTGAATAAAAGATTAATTTTCAATCATATAATATAAGTGGAAACCAATTAAAATAAACACTTAATAATCATACCAATTGACAAATCTTAGTTATTAAATGTATTTTCTACTGATGACAAAGATATCGGTCAGGACTCAAATCCTGGCCAAATGTGATAAAGTGATTTTCCTAAATGGTTTACCACCCTCCCCAAATGTAAATGTGGGTACATTTCTTAAAAACCTCACCTTACTCATTCCTACCTATTACTTTAAATATGTAGATAGACTTGGCCAGTAGCAAAATGTGCAAAGACGGACAAAATAAATTTCATTTTATGTATTGTTGTAATATTTTAGGTCCTGAAAGGAGTATTGAGTCGCTCTAGAAGCATAACAACACTTTCATTGATCACAAAAGGCAACCAAACTCTACAAATTCTAGTGGAGAACCAAGGCCGTATCAACTATGGCTCCAAGATTAATGATACAAAGGTAATTTTTCTGTCCACACAACTTTAATGTGAAAGGATTTTTAAAATGCTTGGAATAAGTCAACTGTTTCTTATGATGCAGGGTCTGCTATCCAATGTGACCCTGGATGACTCTGAGTTGACCCAGTGGAACATGACTGGTTTCCCTTTGTCATCCATATCATGGCTTCAGGAGCAAAACACCAAAAACTTGAGTGAAACTTTGTTGTTACCTGCATTTTACCGGGGAGAGTTCCAATTACTAGAGAACAATTTGACATTAGACACGTACCTGGATCCTACGGGCTGGGACAAGGTCAGTTTTTCTAATGCATCTTGATTTGAGAAATATCACAGAGAAGCAATTCCTACACAAATAAAATATTGTTGCAGGGTGTTGCATTCATCAATGGTTACAACCTGGGCCGCTACTGGCCAAGGGCTGGTCCCCAGGTAACACTCTATGTTCCTGGGAGTTTCCTGCGTCCTTATCCAGAAACCAACACCATTGTCCTATTGGAACTTGAAGGAACTCCAAACAACCTACAAGTCAAATTTGTGTCAGAACCAAATCTTGGAAACACTAATTATTCTACTAAAAAAGTTTGAGAATGTCATGTTCAATATATATCTATCTTCTATTTTAAATATAAGATGTCTAATAACCTGATAAAATAGCAATGCTCATTGCAAAATAGCTCATTATTCCGAAGATGAAATTTTCAACCAATGTAATTGTGTAAAAAAATCAAATTCATGCCTATATTTCAGCTTTAATGAGAATTAAAACATGCAATGTTAATCCTAGGATCTGATATCATTTCAATAAACATCTTTCAGAACTAATGATTCAATTCTAAGTTGATAAGTGTTGGTAATTTTTTGTGACAACATTTTTAAAAACAAATTATTCACATATATAATACTTTAATATACAGTTAAAAAGAATCATAAAGTCACAGTGGTATATGGTATAGAGGTGGGACATATAATTTAATATAGCTAAGGAATTGGTGCTATTAGGTAAGTATGATATTTATGAGGACACTGTACTGATCGTCTCTTAAAAAGGTAACCAGTGACACTTATTGAGTTTAGTGAAAAGTTTATATTTAAAGGCCCTCCTTACCCAATTTAGCCAAGTTCAGAAAGAGAGCGTAAGTAAACTACTAATTAACAAAAAAGGGGAGGTTTAGAGGGTTACACAAAACACATGGTTTCCCACATGGATCTTTAAATCAAAATCCATTTACAAAAAAAGGGCTTTAGAATTTATTACAAGGTAAAAAATATTAAAGACATTTTATACCATTAATTTAATGTAAGTGAGAAAAGATTTACATTTACCACATTACCGATTTGTCAAAAAGGGTTACATCATAAAAATATGTCTCTAGCAGAAGACCAGAGAACCAAAAATAATATTAATAAAGATAAAGAAAATAGCCTTCAAACATCATACCTAATCCCTTGTGTCATTATAGTTTTAACCGCGTGGTATATAAAATGCCGACCGATACAAAATAGTAACATGAAAAACCAGGTTTCATGGTTGACAAATTTAACGTTACATCACGATACAAAAAGATACAAAAATAAGAAAAACCTTAAAGATCATAATCAGTAAGATAACTACACAGAAACTTTACTTCATAATAACAAAAAAAAAATAACAAAAAGGAAAAAGACTACATGTTAAATTTGTATTAACTAACCAATCAAGTTAAAAAAAAAAGAACAAAAATTTAATGTCTTACGTCAATTAAATCCAAAGAACAAGTGAAAGAGTCAAGGCGTCATCTGCCTGAACAGGAAATCGTGATTTTGGTGAGGCCAATCAGCGATAGACTGGGCCACTGGGAGACATACTGATGGGCAGGTTTGATTTGGGCTGCTGCAGCTACTTTAAACTTAAATATATCAATAAACACCCAGCTATTTTCTAAGCATTTAGAAGCGTTTTTATTCGTGTAAGTAGAAATTAGGAACCAATCCTCAATAATATAGCTGAAATGACCTCAGGATTATATTAACTAAGAATAAAGATATAAATACTCCACTTCAGCGAAACATAGCTTCAGAAGAAGATATGTAACGTTGCTTGACATCAACATTACAAGCATGAAGAAAATACGAGTAAAATAACACTATTTCTACAACACCGAAGAATAAACAATACTGGACTCACCAAAAGTGCCCCGTTTCTCGGTCTGTGTGTCTAAAGTCACGTCAACAAACATCCCTGCCCGCGCACATTGTTTCCGCTCCGAGTGTAAACACATAACTAGAAGAATTAGTGGTGTGGCATTTTGAGCGTGTTGATCTCGCGTTGCTTCATGGGAGCGGTCATGTGATGGACACGTGATATTCTAGACGCCTCTCCAATGACCTATTTGTTCCTTTACCGCCCCTATCCCTCTGTTCCATGTGATTGTTCTTCTATGTTCTTTGGTTTCCCCTATGTTCCCCCCCCTCAGAGAATAACTGTTTATAAACTGATGTTGTGTGTCTCATAAGTCACTTCTTGAATCATCCGTGTCTTGGACACGTACTCTAGGATGGGATTTTTCCCAAGGTATAAATTCAATTTCGGCCGTACTAGTTAAAATTACTCTTTTGGAAATTTGTTATAGGTTTAATGGTAAATTTTAAGTTAGGTCTAAATTCCTTTTTGGCCAGTACCTACAAAATTTAATTCTTTGACTTTCATCTGTTGTTTTGGGTAGTTTCTTTAATAGTGTAGGAATGACAAATTACGTAGCCCAAAAATGGCGTAATGTTGTTTATTACTTGCTAACAGTATTACTGAGGTTTTTTTTGCCCATCTGGCTTGGTAACACGATTAGAAAGAATGAGGGACTTTTTTTATTTGTAAGTTCTATAACTTACATTTTTGAAGGCGAATGCCTGGGTAGTATGGGAAATGTTGATGGCCCATACGGCTAAATATTGTTTGTTAGATTTATTGTGATGACTAAAATGAATCATTGACTTTCTCTTTTTTTTGGTTGCCATGAATATTTATGCTTATAAATTGTAATTATAAAGCATACGATACAGTCCGTTTGTAAAATGCGGATGTTTAGCCTGTGACGTATAGGTATGGTTGTTAGTACATTGCGGGTTGCCGCAGAGACCTATTGAGGGGTCGTATGTTGGTATGTAATCGTGAATGTAATTGTTAGGACAAAGGTTGCTATGGCAACAGTACCACTGTATAGTAATGGGCATAACCCCATTCTTCATTTTTCTATTTTTATATATTTTCTTTTTAACTATCTATTGTTACCTATATGCATATATTCATATATATATATTTATTGTTAATCTTTTCTAAAATAAATATTGATTTATTTTACTTGCCATCTTTAATTTACTATGACAGGTTAAGAGTCATCCTTTTAACTCAAAAGATCCTCGCCCCTTTCCCTTTGAGTGATAATACAGAATAACGGGTGATGGTTGGGAAGGCTTCATGACAACAAATTGTTGTATAGGTCAAACTGAAGGCCTATCAATATTTATGTGGTCCTAACGCTCTTCTGCAATTTAACCATTTGTTGTTTATTTCTTGCCCTCTTTAGTTTATTGTACATGTGCCCCTGCCCTTGCCCAATAGAGGAGAAGGGGGGCGGTACAGATATTAATATAGGTATACTTAGGGCCATCATCATATTAAGTCTCAGGGCACTTGGAAAGTGCCAGTTCCTGGTTATAATTATACACTTGTTAAAATTGTTCAGTAAAATTTTTATTGTCGAATGAGCTTAATGTAAACTAATTCACCAATGGTGAGATTACTGTATGTCAGTGTAGCCAACCTAAGTCCAAGTAGTATCTGACATGAACGCAGAAAAGTGTAACACCAACCAAAGTTGTTGAAAATTAAAGAACAGGATTTTAATTCACCTTATATTTGATGTATTTACTCCTTCAGAATAATTTAGCTTCTGATACTATCTTTAGGCAGCCACACAAAGCTGCATTAAATGAATTCAGTAATTTTGCGCCCTTTAAATCTTTTAATATATGTGTATGTCTTGTCATTCTTTACCAGTACGTTTTTACCTCAAGGGATTTTAAGGTGCAAGTTACACACTTTATACTGAAGAGTTATGATCGACTGAAACCTAGTATATGGTAACGAGAGATAATACATTTTCTTCAAAAGGCAGCCATTGTTTTCCTCTTTGTTCAGTGGTAAAAGTGTAAATTGCGAGGCTCTTTTCAATGTTATTCCCATCCTCTATTTACTCTGATTACTTTTTAGTGTATCTTCTTTCAAGTAAAAAATAATGCTAGTAAATAATTAATAAGTAATGAGATAGTTACCTACATCGGTGGGTATACAAACTTTACAGCAAGCTTGCCTAATCTAGTTTTCCAATGATGGGGAAGGTTCAAATCCTGGCTGGGTACATTGAGTGGGAGTTTACTAAGTGGCTTCACCCTCTACCTACACTAAAATGTGAGTAAATTTCTTTCAAACTCCACCCTTATCACCTCTACATCGTTAGTATAGTTAAATGTAGATAGATCTGATGGATGGAAAGATACACTACAAAAATTAAGTTAGTTAATTGGGAGGGGTTGAAAGTTAAACCTATAAATAAACTAATTGACACAGTTAATAAGTAAGTATTTGTTCTAAGAATCCTTAATCCTGGTTGGTTGCTTATGGCCAGCATACTAGAGTTCTTCCATTTGCCTTCTTGCATCTCAATAGTAATGGGTTCAAACCATTCCCCTTTTGAATGCTATACAGAGTGTCTACTGGGTAATGAAAAAGTTAATAATTGCAAAAAAGGCCATGAAAGTCCCTGAAAAGTCATGAACTTACCATATATTAGTCATAAAGTCATGACAATATTGTTGTTTGAATTTCCCATGGATCGTAACAACGCAATCACGTCGAGTGTCGAGTTACCCACTACCCATGTCGTCATGCGCTAGCCACAATTTGCCTGATTTATTGTGATACCAAGGACAAGGTTAACGTTCTCCATCTAGTCAAAGTTTAATGTTGCGTGTGAGTGCAATATGCCTATATATGCATTATATAATGTTCAATTGTTTACCGAAACAAATTTTGTGGCCAAAAAAGGTCACCAAAAAGTCACTAATTTTTGTTTGTCCAACTCAGTAGATACCCTGCTACATTATACTAGATGATATTTATTCACTGTAGCTTATTTAAAAATTACTTAGTGAGGAACTGGATATAGTTAAAGTCTGGGAAGTCAAGCAATCATTATTGTATATAGCCGGTAAAGAGCGACAGCAGATATCCTTAAGGTTTCTTGGATGAGTATCTTGTCATCTATGATAATGCTCCACCTTTTATTTGTACTGTCGTTCACAATTTTTTTTGTCCCCTTGCTTATAAGGCTTTTTATTTTTTTAACATTGCCTTACTACTTGTTCGATGTATACACGGACTGCTTTATTAATGCTACATTTTGTAGTGGGGAGTAAATTTATTTGACCAGACACTTGTTATAGTGGTCAACGTTCCTGGATATTGATATAGAGATTCCTTTTTTATTTTTTTAACATTGCCTTACTACTTGTTCGGTTTATATGCTGACTGCTTTATTAATGATACATTTTGTAGTGGGGAGTAAATTTATTTGACCAGACACTTGGTATAGTGGTCAGCATTCCTGGCTACTGATATAGAGAGATCCCAGGTTCAATTTCCGACGGTACAATAGGTATTCTTCCCAAAGGTAAATTTTTCCTATGGTCATCAATGTCTGGTTAATAATTAAGCTTACATTATGTTTAAGACTTCTAATGGTGCAACATAATCATTATCATCACATCCTCTCATCAGTGTTATGTAACGGAACTTACACTTATAAGATAGGATGATAATGTAATCTGTCTCGGTAGGACTTTTGAGCCCTACCACGATAAATAAGGAAGGCATCCAAGAAAACATGTTAAGTCTTATTTTGTTGTTAATTATAAAAAATAGATATGTTACTAAAAAAGTTTATTTAATAAATATGTATTTACAAATATTACAAAGATGAGCTAAACTATAATGAACATGATAATTAAAAAAATTATAATATTAAACATTCTCAAAAGTCTTTACTAAATCTTAATAATAAAAAATAAACCGTTGTTGCAATTATAATTATGTTAAGTGACGAATGAATGGGTCTATAAAAAATGAACATATGCGTTCTTATGAACGATTATTAGAAAAGTAATATAAAATATTAAATTTAAAAGTCAAATAAAGATCAAATAAATGTTCTGCGAAAAAAAAAAGTTATAACAAATAGTAAAAATGGATTTTAAACACAGAATAAATTAAGCATCATTTAGTGTTTTTATCTAAAAATAAAACATAGCTAATGTTATGACAATATAAACTGTATTAATAAATGTTTCTTGATGAAACATTACATTTACTGAAAACATAGCTATGGATTTTTAGTAGAAATTTTAATTATATCTTTAACAACTAAAGTGTTTGGCACATTAGAGAAAGTAAAACATACATTTTCATCAATGAATAAAAAGATTAGACTAATAATTGATGAGTAATTGATTTGGTCAACACATGAAAATTTGTGGAAAAGTTTTTCATTAATACTAAGGCAATTAAGAATGTTTTATATTATTTAAATAATTTATAAGACTTAATATATTATTTTAAAAACTCATTCACAACATTGAACAAATAAACTTATTTTCAGTCACAGATTTCCACATAAGAGATCAGGTACACATTAGTCAACCCTAATTTTAACACTCTCACTTTTGACAAATTTATCCTATTAATAAATACTTTACATCATACATACATCATTTTAAATATAAAGTATGTATTTAACAATATTTAAAATAGGTATCTACCATATTTTCTAAAATATTGTTTATACTTTAGTTAATTATATTAGAAATCATTATTTTATGTCTTCCAAACTTTTAACGTGTACTAGTAGTAACGCAGATTAAGGGAGCAAGCTGATGAAAAACTGAAATGCTGGTGATGGGTGAGTAGATGTTTGAATCTAAGTTAGGTACACTGGAAATAATTCTCCATAAATTATGATTTATTACCATGGTTCCTCGTATTCTATCCAAGCTAATGAAAGTGCATTTTCTCTTTTAATCCATACTCTTTAAATTAAACCAATAACAACCTTGGAATTGAACATTTGAGTTAAAACTAAAAACCTTTTATAATCTTAGAAAAGAACTTGAATATAAAAAAGTTGGTCATTGTTAATGATAATGTTAAGAAAACAAATAAATGTGACATTGTCAATCAAAGTATGGTATTCTTACAAACAATAATTAAAGATGAAAATAATTATTTAAGTAAAACTATAGCTATGTTTACTAGCAAAAGTAAATCAGTTATATGATGTTTTTTCAAAGTTGTTTTTGTAAGCAAACTTGGTAGGTGCTTTGAATTTGGTTAAACGTGAGAAAGACTTTATATTTATTTAGCAAATTATGCTCTGAACTCAAATAAGGCTAGCCTACATAAGTTTTCCAATATACATTTTACTTTGACTTTGTTTTATGAAAAAAACGCTTCTCAATTGTTATTTCTACAACGTGAACTAAACCTTGTGATAAAATATTGGTTTTATGAAGTTCCAACAGTCTAAGAGGAAAGTATTAAACTATTATATATGCTTATAAATTAAAGTTGTGAACCTTCATATTTTTATAAAGTTAGGTTTCTCAAAACCAAAAAGGGGTTTGCCAAAGGAGTGACATTTAGCGGTATGCGTTATAGGTTTTTCTTCTAAAACTCTTGCTGTCTTCAATTGATATCACTATACATAGTTAGGTTTTTGGTCATATGCTTGCAATGCTATGAAATTCATGAAATCCATTTTGTTTTGAATGGGTGTTCTAGTCGGACGCCCTAAGCCCTTTCGGCTGCCTTGGTTGACCTTTACTTCCAACAAAGCCGGGCCAGAAGTTTGTCTCAGCCATCGAATACCGGACATCAGCTCGGTCTCTGTAGCTACTACTTTACTCTGGATACAAAAAAATAATCTAAATTAAAAACTAAAGCAAAAAAATGGTAATTCACAATAGCCTTTATATGGTTTACATCAGCCTAAGCAATTCTAAATTGCTCTTCTTCACTTGAAGGATGAATGCAATGTAGTATATTATATTCTACATACATATTATATAAGTTTTATGCTGTTCATTGCATATTCAGAATGAAAGTAGTTTCTAATACAAACAAACTTTTCTTGTATATTATTAAAGCGATTGTTTTACAGACACTTTAGCACAACTGTATTAGTAGCTCTGTGGATTAAAGATTGAAAACTGATCACCTAATTTCACACCACATAAAGTCCAAGGACTGTGATTCATACTCGGGGGTTAACCAATATCCCAATAATCCTGAGAGCAGAGTTGAACTCAGTAACTTGAATATATCTGGACCTAAATATTGAACTAGTTTATCATGGCTGGTTGTTCCTAATACGAAGCTAACTATCTCAACTACTATTAACTTCAGCCAAGGCCTGTATTGTTTAATACTCACTAGTTCCTTTGTATCATTTTTCGTGTATTAACACTAATAGAGTATTGTATTTGTAATATAACACAGATTTGTACCTGGCGGTAGCCGCTTCCCACTGCAATCTGTGCGAGACTGAATCGGTCATGATTCTGAGCTGCTGTGTGCTGGCCTCCCACTGAATCGTGAGCTCCGTTGTTTATCACCACATGCTTGAAATTGTTGGGTTGTGTCTGGCCTACACTTGACATTGTTCCCATGTGCATGATTACAGCACCATCTCCATCAAAACAGAACACCTGCAAAGCAAAAATTTTTAATATTAAGTAAGAGTAGAGTATTGAATACAGTTTATTTTTTTACTAGAACTCTAAAACACCAGAAATATTTATCAATGTTCTTCCCAGAATTTTTTCCAAACACTGGGTAGCCTTATTAAGTAGCCAAGCGAAGGCATAAAGGACACTGCCACACAACTAGTCTGACCTCTTATATAAGTAGAGACATGCAACAAAAGGTGAGGTTATTTTCAGGGGAAAGGTGGTGTTATTTTTCTCAAAAAGCGATGATATTTTAAGTTGAAAGTGATATTATTTACATACATACGTGTCAGATTAGTATTTGTTAAAAAATACTAGGATAAAACTGTCTAAATTTTTCGTTCATATTGTGTATTTAACATATCCGGAAAAAAATTAAATATAAATACGCACAAAACATTTCACGCTTAGTAATACCAAAATAATCGATTATCAACTTCCGCTTAGACCAAATAATAATAACACCGAAACATGTGGTCATAGAAGACTAAACTATTATCAAATATGGAGAAGAGAATACAAACTAAGAAGATATAGTTTTGCCAAACATGACCGCCTGTAGCAAGCAAGGTCCATATATATAAATGTCCTTGCTTGGACCTAGTGTGAAATCTTTTGTAAACTGAAAATAAAGAATCTGTCTATTTAAATTTAGGTACCATAATATTTAAAAGTATAAATCGTGTTTTTAATGCTAACCTCAAATAAAAAAAGCTTAGATATATTGAAAACATTAATTTTTCCTGTGATCCATTTTATACTCATAAAATAAGAAAAAACAGATACTATTCATATAACTGGCAACCCTGGTTTAGTACCGATGTAATGAGTTACATGTAACAAGTTCAAACAAATAGGACAACACTCACCCTCTGCCCTGTTGGACTCTTTAACTACTGCACACATGTGCACTGACCTGTCTCTAACACACAATTCCACAGACTGAACGCAGGTGTAATTCTAATCTCTGCTCAAGAAGAAAGCCACGCCCAAGAAAAACAAGCGAAGGCAACTCTGCGCGCCTAGTTATCATTTCCTCCGCCTGGACTATTCCAGATCTATCTACTAGTTTCCAGGGTGTCCGCGTTCATTCCCCGCGTTGTCCGGCTTTCCTCTCCTTTCCCCCTACTCTCTGTGGGCATGTCAGTTTGTGTGCTTGCTATATATTGTGATGTTTCGCTAGTATCGAGACTCATTGTACCATAAGCTTGCAGAAGGTGAGAGCGGCAAATTAAACTAAGAGTTAATTTAATTCATCAAAATTCTCTTTCGGATAAATATGTGGAGATCTATTCAAAATTGTTGATTTGGGCTTTTAAATTTAAATTGTCCATCATGGAAGGGTTTGTTGGGTATCAATGCAGTTAATCTGTAACCATATTTTATTTTTAATTTAACACTATAGAGAAACTTGCTTTTTGTTCAAATGTGAACTTGCTTTCTATTTTTGCCACCAGGCGTTTAACCTTGGTTTGCGTTTTTACCGTCGCTTTGATCAAATTCGTTTGGGTCATTTATTGGGAAACATATTTTGGGGAAATTAACTATGATTGCGGACATATCCTTTATATAAGTATGAGAATCGCACAATTGATCGTTTACATTGAGCATGTAACCATAGTTACCTTGGCTGCATTAAGCGGTTAAAAAGGGAAGCGGGCCGCCTTAAATTGCATGGTTCTTTCTGACTCTTTGGGATTATTTGTTAGACAGGGCACTTGCATCTAAAACTGTTCTATTAACTTTACGCTGTGCGTGAACTTTATTGTAATAGTAAGATATTTTCTTTGTGTAAGACCCTGAAAATTGTTGCCATTATTGATGAGCTAGATTTGTATTAATATAGTCGGCTTTAAACGCTCTAGTCAAAATAAATAAATAAATATATATATATTTGTAACATAATGTCCTTGATGAATATTAATATCTTTGGCTATGCAAATTTTATGCATTGTTGGAATCTCCCTATTTACTAGTGATGTTTTTGGCTTTGAACGCTCTATAAAATTTATTTTTGGGAAGCTTTATTCATCCTCAACGTCCTCGCCCTTGCGTACACTGGTCAAAGTTAAGACATTTTTGATTCATCATTGCTTAGTATTGAAGTCTTCCTCTTTAAACATGCTAGTCAATTTTATATTCATGAAGTATTATGTTTAGTATTAAATTTTCTGATTTTGGCATTCTAGCCAATTTTGATATTTATGAAATGTTACGTTTAATACTAAATTTTCTTGCTTAAACATTTTGGTTAGTTTCATATCCATGGAATTTATGTTTGACAATAAAGTTTCTCATTAGGACATTCAAGTCTATTTTAATGTCCATGGAATATTATGCTTAATACTTTAAACATTTCAGTAAATTCACATATTTTATTATGTGTTATGTTACATATCAGTCTTAGACTTTGCATGCCTTAACTTATGTTATTGTATTAATAATGTGTCACTGTACATATACAATATTTTGTGTCAAATAAAATATATTGTTATTCTCTTGTAACTCCCTGACTATTATTTCTGGGGGGAAAAAAGGTGGTTATACCATCACCAGTGTTACTGCACTGAAAATTATATTGCGTGATGTGATATTTGTCAAATTACAAAGAAATTGTGTTTATTTAGGAAATAAAAGGAATACAAACGCCTACACAAGCCTACCAGTTCAAAATACATTAAAATCAATAAAAAAAACTTACATGGTGGTAAGACTCACCTGACGGTTTTTCTTGCGCAGCGCGATTCCCAGTGCGATACTTGAAGCATGTCCCATTGAGCCTACGGTGAGGAAATCTCGCTCATGACCCTGCTCCTTAACAACCCTGTATTCAAAAAGTTCTCGCGACAACATCCCTGTAGTACTGACAACAATATCACTGTCATGCAAACCATCCACTATAATTTGAACAGCTTGCTCACGGCTCATTTGAAATCTGAAATCATGAAAGAAGTTGCATATCAGAGATTTTAGTTTTTCCACACTTTCTTGTAATTAGATAGGGCTAGATGTGGATAAATTTTAAGGAATTGTATAAACATTCAATTGGGGAGAGGATGGGAAACAGCTAATAGAAAACACCCCCCTCCCTCCAAGTGCATAAAGTTGAAGATTGAACAACAATCAACAATGCTAGAGTACATCCGACTCTGCCGACATCTTCAATTTCAGCCATAGGAATCTCATTTAAAGATGTAATTACGATATAACTAATTTACTGTTTTTTAATTTTATCATATTAAACATTATAGTCCCCCAAAGCTGTTCTTGCTAAAAATTAAAAACTGATTAACACATACTAAATTTCTCTGAGAATATACATATACTCTGTTGATAAGAATTCTCTAATGTGACAGCAATTACACATCAATGTCAACATTTCAGAAAATACAAGTAGGTTAATTATTGGAAATCCAAAGGATAGGAGTCATTTTGATTTCCAATAATTTCCACCTGTCTTTTTAATTCCAAATAATTTTCAACAGTCGAGGCTTTATTTAACCCCTTGACTTATGTTCAATTGGGCTCTGTGGGCTGTGTGAATCACCAGGATTTATATTTAATTTCATCTCACAATATTTTTATGCACAAAATTGGGCAAGCCTTGCTCATAATTGTATTTCTATGTAATTGTATGTTATGACGAGCACTCATCAAAGTACGTCAAGTGGCTAAAAAAACCTATTACTTATTTATTATTATTATCATTATTAATATTATTATTATTATTTTATAAATAGCTTAAGTTCATGTCCAACTTACTCTGGATTTTGTTTAGGTAATTTGTATGGAAGAAATGTTTGTCTCTTGACCAAGAGAGCATATGGACTACTGTGTTTGTCTATATACTTCTTAGCATTCTCTAGTGTGTTCTTCGCTCCGTCGAGAAAGTCGGGCAATGTAGAGAAAGGGATTCCCAAAGAATCTAAAAATATTACATTGAAAATGAAACTTCATGACATTAAAACATAGAAAACCATTTTTATATTTTAAAATTAATGTAGATGCATAGTACATTCTTTATATAGAATTTAATCAAAACCGCAGTTATTATAAAAAATAGCTATTGATCATAGTCTATTCATAATCTTTTACAATATATACTTTTAATGTATTAAATTTTTCATCACTATATTTAAAAATAAGAATAAGTCTTCAATCCTTAAATGGGAGTGAAAAGAAAAATAACAAAACATATTTTAAATTATTTAAATAAATACAATGGTGTTATGTTTATGTTCACAAGTATTTAAAAATTTAAATATAAAAGGTAATGACAAATTTTTCACAAATATACAATTTTTATCTGAGAGTATATTGTATTTAGAAACACAAACTCAGTGTAAATAATTGTACACTACAACAAAGTCAAAAGAGGATGAAAAGTTGTCTTTGAATAGTTTCTACAAGTTTACTTACATAGTGAATTAGATAAATACTTACAAAAAAAAAAGAATTAAAGGTGAGATGTTACAATTTCTAAAAAAAGTCATACAAAGAATTAAGAGATACTGTATTAATTTTAGAATCAATATAATCAATGTTACGTATACCGTTTCTTCAGAGTGATATATTAGTAGTCCATAGTTTATATGTTGGTTTGCAAGGAATGTATTATGTTTTGTAATATTTACGACAATATAAGGTATATACTATAATGGCTGTGGTCTCATCCTCTTTTAACTAAGTTTTACAATCTTAAGTTACAATAATATGGTAGGGTTCTACTTACAAACAGAAAGGACAAACTAAATATTCGGCTTCCCGAATATTAGTGCCTCATGGGAGTCACTCGATGATGACCACAAGGAGAAGTAGAGAATTATCATTCATTTCCCTTTGGCTGCGGTACAGTACCTAGCTCATAACAAAAGCACATCGCTTTTTGCACAAACAATCTCAGCCTAACCCTCTATCTTTTATGAGAGATTGTGTTCATTCACTGGACTACTACATATTAAATAAGCCCCTGTCAGAGAGACAAACATTTTGTCAAATAATTTTAAAGAATCATTGAACAAGACATCTTTAATGAACAACATATTATTAAAATATCACAAATACAGACACGTTGCTAGGAACCCACTTGGATGGCTCTGTTTTTGTTAAAGGTTGGGGCAAATTATATGTATAAAAAAAATCATCGTATCTTAATCCCGGTTTGGGTTATATGTTTACATTAACTACACTAATGGAGTAGGAATGAGTTATAGCACAAATTTAGGGAAAATGTACCTGCATTTATGTGTAGGGAGAGTGGGAAACCATTTATGAAAAAAACATCAATACACTTGACCAGGATTCAAACCCTGATTTCCCTGTCAACGGCAATTAAGTCCAACACAAGAGTGACCATGTGACCACCAATGTGGGAGATATAAAGTTAGACATGTTTTAATTCTTATTTGTTATGGAACTGCCTTTAATGGTTTCAACAAATCATGAAACTTGATATTTAATATATATATATATATATATATATATATATTACTACCCGTTCAAGTTATATGGCTATGTACTAATTATATTAATGGTTATAGGGATTAGGAAGACTATATTTAGAGGAAGTGTACCCACATTTGTGAGTAGGGATAGTGGAATACTATTTTGGGGAAAAAAACCTTAGTACACCAGACAAAGATTCAAACCTTGATCTCCTTATCATAAGCTGTCTAGTCTAGTGCAAGAATAGCGTCTTAGACGAAGTGGCCACTGAAGAGGGTTTCAATACTTTAATTAATATTTTCGTTGATATATTGTTCAATGAAACTTGTACAAGTTTTATGACATGTTTGTTGTGACGTGGACTTTAAGGTAGAGCAAGATAAAGTAGAGCTATTATCTAGTTAGATGACACCCATGGAAATAATTTAAATCAAGAAGGCACAAAGTTCTTTCACGGAGTTTCGAAAAATTATTTAGTAAAAAGTACTGTTAATGTTTTTATTTGTTTTTTTACAAACAATAACAATATAAAGTCTCACCGATAGTTGATTTTTTTTCACATAATTAATTATTTGTAGAAAATACAATACAGCTGAGCTGGAGTTTTCTAGGTCATACATTTTTCTCTAGTTAGCATTTAGAGGTGTTTTTGAAATCTGAATTTAAAAAGAATAAAGCATTACTTGTAATTAATGTGAGCTACTATCTTACATAATCAAAACTAAATGTAAACATTGCATGCAATTTAATTTAACTGTATGTTGAGGTATAAACATGTAGATTGTTTATGAAGTACAATAATTCACATATTAGGCAGTTTATATTAATGGAAATCATTTCACTTTGAGATAAATTATTCCTACCTAATAGCCTAAATCTACAGTTTAGTTAATTTAATAATTGGTGATTTAATCTAATGTTACTTAATGGTTAGAATACTTCTCATTTCTAACTTATATATAAAAAAATCAACTATAGGATCATACATTAAAATTTGTGGGAAACATTGAATGACATTTTTCTCTAGCGCTATTAAGTTTAAAAGGGGGCTAACACGCCGGTGACCTTGTGCCATCTTTATAACCACCCTAGTCATGAAGCTATAAGGTTTGATAACTTCCCTCCCAATCCCCCCAGCTTACTCAGCATTCCGGGCGTCACTTGTCCCTGCAGGATGTGTTGTGGCTCGTCTCTCTTCCCTGGTTCCCCTCGCCAACCAATGAGCAGCAGCATGGGGATAGAATATACTTCTGGGGCAGCCAATGACAACAAAGGGTTCACTGTGTTCCCAATACCTGAATTCTGAGGTCAACAACACAGGCAATGACTGTCAATACACCAAACCTGATTACAAATTTATCAAACACAATTATAAAACTTGACTTAAGGATTATTTGAAATTGCGTTTTTGACATATAAATGATATAAATGTGATGTAAGACTGATATTTAGATGAGTTTTAGGAAATCAAATGTCAAATCTATATCTTTTAATGAGAAAATAAAGAGATAACACAAAAGTTAGGCAGTTACATTATAGTGTAAGCTGCTCTTCACACAAAATGTGATGTAAATATTTATATGGCATAGTAAAAGATGATCGAATCATTTTTGGGTTAAGTTTTAATTCCAAAGCAAAGATTTACCTATAAATAACTTTTGGAAACATAAACAAAATTGCCAATAGATATAATTTAAGTCTACATTCACAATAATGTGTTACAAATTGTATGTTTATTTATGGGAATGGTTAAGATTGTGTCTAAAGCAAGTTATGGAATAAAAAAAGTTAATAGATTATTCAGACTATGTTTTCGTAAATTGAAATATATTATATTATATTTTATGACTATGTCTTACTACCTGTTCAGGGTATGCACATGTAATTACTCTAATAGGTTAGGGATAAGGACGAAAGCATTTTAGAGGTAGTCTACCCGCATTTGCCTGGGGGGAGAGTGGGAAACCATTTTAGTAAAAAACACCTTTATTAGACATGAACGAGATTCAAACCTGTATCTCCTCATCATCAGCAGGCCAGTCTAACACGAGAGTGACGCCTTAGACTGTTCGACCACAGAAGCGGGTATACATAATATAAATTTATAACAACTTCATACCGCAAGAGGAAAAGAAGAATACTTGTAGTATTTCCATAGAGTTTTATTTAGATATATAAAATTATAAGTTAGAATAAATTTAAGATAGTAAATCCCCAATTTTTTTTAAAATTGGATAGTAAGATATATTGTTATATTTTAAATGTTTAGTTATTAAATGTGATCCATCAATATCTTTGACTTAGTACCAATAATTAGAGTTGTAAAATGTTTGCGGTTCAGTTTTCACTCTGGCTAAGTTTTATAAAAGTGAATTTGCTAATAGAACAAAATTTTATCGGAAGTTGTGAGTCCCAAATGAAACTGATCATGGTCTAACATTAAAATTCTGGTGAGCTACAAACTAACTGTTGTATAGTATTTTATGGTCAACATTGATTACACGTTTCTATGTTGTTACTGTGATTTTATAGGTATTGATATCTATCAAGAGTGAAAGATCCAGATCACATGGCTTGATGTATAAATATGTGAAAGTAGATATAGTATTTTCTAGATGTCAGATAAAGTTATTCCTGTGAAAATTCAACTGTAGAAAAAATTCTAAAATAAATGACATAAAATTGTAGTAAGTACCTTGAAGTCAATCAAATCAAATTGTTTCATTGCAACATTCCCTGCAGATGATTCCCCAAATAATAATTATTGCTAACCAGAATGTAAGGTTGTCATATGGCCTTTTTTTTACATCTAATACTGTTTTCAGACTTTGGCCTGGGTCAGTTTTTTAAAAGTTTATTCAAGTCATATATTTTCCACAATCTGTCTCGCTAGGCATGTCGTAGCTTCATATGGCTTATAATCTAACTTAGAACTATAACAGACACAACATCCAGTCCCCGGTCGTTAATTCATCGCCATGAAAGGGAAAACCCACATTTCACCAATGATAAATTTTTCAGCCATGTCAGGAATTGAACCCAGGACCCTTAGCTCAGTATAGAGACACACTACCAACTGAACTAAGGTGTCGGATTCATGTGGCAACATCAAAGACATCAACACTTGCTGACCAACACCAGTAATTACCTGGAGGTAGACAAGTCCAGCTTTGCCCGATGCAAGATGGTAGCCTGCTGCTAGACCTATAGCGTTGCCTTCATTGGCTGTGATCACGTGGTTCTCTTCGGGAACATTTGTAGTCACAAAGGCACAGAAGTCTACAAAAAATAAAAATATATTCACATGTCATTACTTTCTCTATACCTGCTATGGTTTTCGCTCAAACTCATTATCATCATCATAATCTGTCTCCAGCCTGTAACCGGGTCCATTATGTCAAATGCCTTCATCTCACTCTTATCTCACACCAGTTTTCCTCCTTTAATTGCTTCCATTCTTCTTCTCTAACTTGCACAAATTATATTTACTATAACAACCATTTCAAAATAGTTCTTATATTTGTCAAGATAATTAAAAATAGATAGGAGTAATAAATAAATATCCAACGTTATGTATGCACAAGAAAAATAGAAAATGGATTCAAGAGAGAGCATTAAGACAAGAAATAAAGTGTTTGAGGAGCATACTGTACCAGGAGAAAGAGGATTTGGAATCGGGATGTTTAGGCAAGAGTTGGAGTAAAGGGGGTAACATGAGATAGTAGAGGAAGCTGGGGTAATATTGTATGGACACGTAATGAGGATAGAAAATGAAAGAATCCCAAGGAGAACAATGAATCTGAAGTACGTAGGAAAAAGGGCGTAAGGGAGACCAAGAAAATAAGTAGTATTGGTGGAGGACAGAGTAAGACAAGGACATCTGACCCATTCACAGGCTGAATATAATACATTATGATGATGGTGGTAGTGGTGGTGATGAATAATAATAAGCAATATGACATCCAAAGTGATTCAACCTCTAATATAACATATATAGATACTTAATCACACCATTCCCTTAAGGGTTAGGCAAGAAACTTTGCATATTGCTTAAAAACAACTATGTATTTAATCCATTCTCACTAACTTTATCCACACTTTACTACCCTTGCATACTACCTTCGCTTCAACAACATCCATACATTGAGTCATACCTTTATTTTATTGTTAAAACTCTTAATGTTTCTCTTTTTCACACATTCGTCTACAAAATTCAGCCATGTCCTACATGGCTTACCCCTTCATTTTGATCCATACACTCTACCTTCATATATTTGCTTCATCACTCGATCCATATTTGTCCTCTCAACACACCCAAACCAACGCAAGACAATTAGTTATCTATAGGATTACGTTTCAAACTAGACTCCTTCAGCACCTGTTCATTACCGACTCTGTTCAAACGAGTTTTTCCACATGCGTTTCTTAGATATCTCATTCCAACTGCATTTATTTTTCTCTTGTGTTTCTCCTGACAAAGCCACGTTTCACATCAATAAAACCATGTTGGTGTTAACACACTTTTATATACTGCCATCTCTGCTTTTTTAAATATTACTTCATTTTTTGCAATAGTCTATATACCTCCAACTACTCTCCAAGATGCAATAACCCATCTGTCAATTTCACCATCTATCCTACTATTTTTACAGAAGATGCTGCCCAGATGCACAAAATCATTCTCATGTTCTAACAGTTTTTCATTTATACTAAGCTGACAATCATTTCCTGATCCTTCCTTATCAAAAACTATCACCTTAGTTTTGGAGACCATTTTACGAAGATCCATTCTGCCTGTTGCCATACTCAAAAGATTTAATGCATTCTGTAAGTGACTTTCATTCTCAGCCATTAATACGAGCATTTGCATATAACAGCACTCTCACATTCACATTGTCCATTTGTACACCAACCGTGTTGCGTTTTAGACAAATATAAAATTGAAGAAATAAAAACGGTTCTGACTGGCAGGATTGTACACACAGAGATTGTGAATCAAACTCTAGCTCGATAAGCCAAGTGCCTTCTCCAAGCACATGCTGGTACATTTCTTTATATCTGCCTCATGCTGTTCTTGTAGGTAAAACATTCTACTAGTCAATAACACATCAAACATCTATCCCTCACCTTTGAGAAGAGAATCTGGAACTCCACAGAAGAATTCTATGCCTATATTCTGAAGAGCCCTGTAGAAGTCAGCAGGGTCAAGGAAGTCTCGGACTAGCTCAGTTAAATGGGAAGTTTCTTCATTTCGCTTTTCCTGTTCACGAACCTGCTGTTAAAAATAAATAACTTTACTTTGTTTATCACAGTAAACCAACAGTAACTTTAACTAGTAATAGTTTTTCTTTATATTTCCTTCTCAGTTGTGCTTCTATATGCTCTCACACTGCCATTAATGCTTTTAGCACCATGTATTACTACTTGTTCAGGTTCAACGCAGATGCCATCAGTTGACTCTAACCTGCTCATAAAGTACAAACAGACTGTTTATGCTAATTTTGAGTTGTGACTTTAGTTCCCTCCTAGCTGAAAAACTTTAATTTTGTTTCATGTTTTTAAGAGCAAGAATAATATAATTCCACCCAGACCCAGGATCAAAATAACAAAATCTAAGTTGAAAAAAAAAGTATCCCTAATGTTTCTATTTTTAATTACCATGTTTTAGTACTAGTATTGGCTGTATCAAAGAATTAGATCATTTAATTTTAGAAACTAGGATAATGAAGGTATGTTTTAAATAAATAGGCTCATATTAATTTAAGAAAGATATGGAAAACTTTAATGTGAAAAAAACAAAAATTTACTTAACCAAAATTAGGGATTTTACCCTGGTCTTCTAGGTCAAAAATATATCACACAGGATGGACAAATTAATATTTGTCTAACTATTGTTCTAAGAGATAGATATTAGATAAATATATTTAATAAACTTACAAATTCCTGAATATTTCCTTCTACTATGGTTGATGCTGCTTTAATAGCCTTTAATTGACAGGAGCGTCGAACTGCATCTCGTAGTGGTACCAAAAGCTTTTGCATGGAAAACATTTTAATGCTAAGATATCTGCAAACAAGAAAGATGACATAATTTATTTACTTACACTATGGCTTAAGGAACTCAAGAGTTCATTACTGTACTTACAAAAGTATGCCATTTATCACTTATTGAGCTAGTTATATCCAGTACATATAATTACATTCTATCGCTATCTTCAGATAATTCTATCCAGTCCACCTCATCTCTTTCAGGTCCATCCTAAAATTATTCTCACATCTGCATCTAGGTCTTCACAATTGTCTCTTACCATTTGGTTCACTATTCAATACCCTGAACACTGTTCTAGATTCTTCTATTTGAGCCACATATTCTGCCCAACATAATATAAGATTTAATTACTTAACAATGTCTTGTGATGAGTACAGAGTATGTATTTGAGATGATATTATGAGCAATTAATAAGCTGAAACGGGATTGTGTCATCATAGTGAAATAACTTTTTTTGCATCACGTCTTACTACCTGTCCAGGTTATACGCTTATGAAATAACTAAAGATGTGTCAAAGCCATTTTTTTCAAATCCAAATCTTCATTTTTTTCTAGAAATCCCAAATTTCAGAAAAGAAGATGAGGGGCTAAATATTCCAAATTTGGGATGATTTTTCTCCCACCAGTTTCTTAGTTTATTCCCATTAATTCCTAAACAGCTTTGGCTTGATAAGATCTGCTTACATGATAATATTTTTAGATGCCAATTGTGTACCTAAAATAAGAGTTTAAAACTCTAAAATAAAGTTTATTAACATCCATCTATTTAAATATATTATATGACCTTTAGATATTAAATGGATAAAAAACTTAGGAAATGTTCTACAAATTAATATAAAAATAACAAATTAAATAATTTTAAATATGAATACATATTTCAAACATAGATGAAAACTATAAATGAAGCCCATACCAAATGGTAATTGTTTGTTAATCGATATAAAAGCTATGTGAAGAGAAAAGTGACGTTACCTCAAAGCGGAGCAAGAAGAACTGAACACAAGCACACAATTTTCATCTTAATGAAGACTTGGTGAGTGACGTCATTACAGCAAAAAAGTAGATCAAGTCGGTTGGTTCTAGTTTGCTCTCAGGTTATCATGTTCTGAGCTGTTCCAAACCACCACGAGATAAAGAAGAGTGGTGGCATTCACCTCTGACCCATACTCACAACATGAAACACTGTTGTGCTAATAGTTTGGAATGATGGGGGAAAGTACACTATTTCAACAAAAGATCTCAAGGAAGAGAGAATATAACATCCAATTTACTCAAGCAGGGAGTGAATTTCAACCTTAGTTTGGGCGGAGTTTCGAATACCTTTAATTTCCTAATTTGTGCTATGGTATTTCAAATCATTCCTATTCATTTTACATTACTGCTAAAAGTTTTTCAGTTGTCTCCGTTTTACATCACTATCAATATTTTAGTAAACATATTCAAAGGACGGGTCATTAAAAGTTTAGCCAAGTCTTATTATTGATGCAGCAATATTATGGCCTCTATTATTTGTTAATAATAATTGTCAGAACATAAATACTAATAAAATGTCGTAGAATAAGTATAGTAGTTATTGTAGAAAAACAAAGCACAAATAAAATAAATAAAAAGGTATTTGTTAATACTCCAAAATTGGCATGGAAATATTAGAGCGTTTGTGAATGTGTTAGTGTAAAGAGAATAAATGAATATAACTCACCTCGGTGACGTAGTCAACTAACGTACTAGTCGAATTGATCTAGACTGCCGAGGACATTGAGGTTTGAATCTCGGTCGGGGGGACTGGTTTTTTTTTCCACTAAATATTTTCCACTCTCCTTCCACACAAATGGGGGTTCACTTCCTCTTAATTCAAACTTCCAAATTCCTAATCCATTAGCGTAATTAGTACTTTAGCGTATAACCCGAAAGAGTAGTAAGACGTGGTGCTAAATAGATTAATATACATTTAATTTGATTTTTGCTGTTAAAAGAGGATTAATAGTATTTTGATATATTGGTAGTTTCCATTGGAAGGTTAAGTCTAGAAATATTTATATGAATGGTTAAAAAATTGGTTAAATCCACCATTTTATGAATACAAAACTTAGAAACAATAGTAAAAATAAAGATAAAATAAAATAAAAAAATTCTTAAGTTGCTATTGAAAATAAAACTTGTTAACGTAAAGTTAGATTTTTATGTAGTAGTATATAATGGTAAATTAATTATCTGGGGTTAGGTTGATCATTTTTTCTAAAATTACGTTAGGCTAAGCAACCAATAAGCAGCACAAGAGGTCTATAACAAATACCAAATTTGAGAAAAAAATTAAATGAATAAAACCTTGAATATAATATTTTCTCGAATCTTTAAATCTCAGATATTTTTAAGTGTTTGAGAGATCCCTATAATAATTTAATAATGTAATTATGAGGAAACAAGAAAACAACTTTACAATGCTTTAACAATTAATTTATTCACCATTATACTATAAAATATATATAAAAATTAACATTTATTAACATGTCAGTTTATATAAGTCAAAAGTAATATGATTAAATTTAATTTAATGAAAAAAAGACTAGGAAAATGGGAGGCCATGGCATTAGGAATGAAGTTATCCAGGAAAGAGTGGGGGTATAGAGCTTACATGAGATATTAATGAAAGCAAGGCTGAAATGGTATGGTCATGTAATGAGGATGAAAAGGAGAGAGAAGAATTTAAGAAAAAGCCCCTAAGGATGGCCAAGAAAAAGATGGGAGGAGCAGATAGCAGAAAAGGAGCAAATGAGAGAATGGGAGTGATTAAATGAGGAAGAATGGTGGAAGGATAGAGGAAGATGAAGGCATTTTAATAAATTGGCACGGCCACAGGCTGGAAACTGCTCCTGATGATAATTATAGTTAATTTAAGACTTTGTTATTTTGTATGCAAAATTTGCCAAATCTTAGTAATAAAAAATTAGGCAAATCCTCTTCTTGCCAATTTGACAAGTTTATGTCATGTGAAATAATTATTAATTATTGGGAGAGCACTAGATGAGCTAACCCTGCCAAGGTTTTATGAGACAAAGGAGGTTTACAATCTCAGGTTGTTCGTTTATAAATAGCTCTAATTCAGAAATCATGTTGTAAAGGTCTCAACTCAGTGATGTTTTTCTTGAAGAGTTTGATTTCTATTATAAGTTCATCTGTCACAAGTCACATTGTGAACTTCCTGAGGAAGATTCTATAATAGCATTGAAATATTGAAGTGTGTAAATATGTGTTAGTATTTTTACTTTTATTTGTGCCCTATCATTTTCCTAATATTCTATCATTTTATTTATTAGTAAATGTTTTTGCTCCATGCACTTTTTTCATACATATTATTATAAAATCAAGAGTTTGAAATAGGATCCATTTCCTGTTAAACCCGCATATAAACCCATTAACGCCGAGTCCAGTTTACAGATGAGACAACAGTGAATCTGTAGGGATCTTTGTCTCAAGTATAGCATGCTTTAATGATGTGGATAGAAGCCCGTTGATTGATGCTTTATGCTGTCACCAGATAAATCTTCTAGTTGGCAGATTCTAGCTTGTGTATCCTAGAGAGCTCTGATCAGTTGGTTCTAGACAGTTGTAAGAGTGCGTTTGTTTAAGATGAGCCTGTTTAGCGATAGCGTTCCTTAAGCACCATGAGTAAAACAGTGGTTACACAGTTGAGTGTGGGCATTTGCCCAGGTGTGAATAGGGTCATGAAAAGTGTCTTAAGCTCTGGCTATGTGAGTGTTTTTATGTAACACCCTTTTAGAGGACTGCGAACTTAGACCAAAATATAAATTGTGATATAAGTTCACAGATGACCGGGGACAAGTGGACCCAATGCTCGTAGCTATGGCGACTGTGTATTAGTCATTTTCTTTTAATGAACCCAATCGTAGTAATAATCTTCTCTCATTCATTAAACTATTCTAGATGAGCCTCATACATTACAGTGACTATTTTACACTTGTCTTCAGACGTCGAACCAAAGACCCTAACAGTGTTATAGTTTACTTATAACATCAGTAAAGTGTTTATTTATGAATTAAAATGTGGATTAGCTGGTGTAAGTGAACTCAAATTCACAGTAAATTATTAATAGAAAAGCTATATTTGGAAGAAGGTACAGGAAAGGTGGATAGAAACATATAAAAGATTTAACTACATGTGAGCCGAATCGGTTTAGCAATAGTATCAAGGTGACGTTACTGTGGTCAAACCTCCTTAAAAAAAAGATTCCTTTCAACATTTACATCCTAACTAAAAGAGGCAGATTTTTATCATTGAAATATAAAAAGATAACTAAGATAATATGAGTAAAAGATTAAAAGAAACATTTAATTAAGATTTTATACAGCTGGCACTACACACTAGAGCAAAATATCACTAATAGAATGTAACATTCTACTTTGTCTAAAAACTCTTTTTGAGGGCAGATATTACAAAAAAATAATTATCGGATGGATTTCAATAACAATTCTTTTGATAAAGCGCATCTGCTTTGAAGATAAACCACATTGTTTTATAAAAAATGACTAAGCATGAAATAAAGACTATCAGTAACGTGTTATATAAGTAAAGTGTATAAATTAAATTATTTATGTGATTGCTGGTATATTGTTGAATATACTATTCTGATAAAAGTTTTAACTACAAGGACTAAGGAAACACATGTGTTGATAATTTTACAGGTATACTAGCGTGTACACAAATATTCACAGTAGTAAATAAAAAGCCTAGTTTATATGCACTAATGACATCTGAAAAGTACAAAAAATAGACAAAATAGAACGTTGGGTCTAGTCTGTTATATGTTCAACCCTTTATTCCCTTGTATGAGGTGAAACTAGACACAATATTTAACCAGAAGTTAAGGTGAGAGTTGTAAAATTGTGTCTCAGAATAAAGTTATTTGTGACCGTTAAAGTTTCCATTTATGGTTGCATTTGAAAAACTATAAATCATCCAAAATTTATCCAAGTTTTGTTAGCTAAGCTGTACATTCAATTCCTGTGAGTGAAAAATATATTTATCTTAAAGAAAAAAAACTTTATTCCCTTTAAAGGAATGTTTTAAAATAAATTATTAAAATAAAAAAATAAAAAGGCGATAAAGACAACTAATAGTTGATAGAATTTTTTTAAATTGCATTATGAGTTTTGCAAGTATTAGTGCTAATAATAAACACACTATGCCAATATCGCTTAAGGATATACACACACAAATTAATAAGTACAAAATAAAGATACAAAGCATGAGCAATACATGTCACAAAATAAAATGCCACAATACACACTAGTAAATTTCTTATATTAAAAAAAATGTATTTGGTTTAGTGTAAGTTTTATAATACTGTTAAAATCATTAAAGGTTTTTGGGCTACTAAAGTATTATTATTTTTATCATTTGCAGTATGAATAAATAAGGGCAAGTTGTTAAGTTTTAATATCCCTGGCTAAATATTAAGCATGAGTGTGATAAGCCTACACCATTGCTAGTTTTTAAATTTGAGATTTTAAAAGCCAATTTATGAAACAGTGAAGCCAGTGTTAATTTAGAGCTCATCTCCGTCACTGGAATCATCGGAGTCATGGCCACGAATATTTTTCTTCCTTCCACCACTCAGCAGATTAGTTTTCTTTTTCTTTTGCTCTGGAGGCTCCAGGAGGTTGCCGTTGTATTTGATGGCCCCTGAATGGGCAATCCTCCACTCAAGTATCTCAGTGGAAAAGTCATCGCAGTTGCCCAAGTCTGTGAACCCCACTATGAAGTCTTTGGTCTTGCTGTCACTGATCAGTGCAATGGTAGGGATTATCTTTATCCTCAGTCGTTCTACAACAATTTCCAGAAACATATTTAAATCATTGTTACAATTGAAAACTAACGTGTTGATAACTTGTTTTGGAGATTTTTGCAGCCATTGTTTGAAGTTAAACATTTTCTAGGTGTAAGAAGAATTCAAAATGTTTACGTCATTTTGACCATCATTGCAATTTAACCCAAGAGGAGACCATTGTAACGACAGTAGAAACAACAAGAAAACAATGTTATCAACACTTCTCAACACCAGAAAAAGTTTTACCTAGTTGATAACTTGTAAATTGTTAGCAATACTACAGGGAATAGGGTGCGTATAACCCGAACGGGTAGTAAGACGCGGTGCTAATAATAATAATACAGGGAATAGAGATAGGAATATCAGAAACAAACCCAATAAACAAGTTCTTACATTGGAAAAATGAGAAAATTCAAACTTTACACAGTTGTAGACAGTGCAAACAGTGATTTACAAAACCATTACCTTAGTAATACATATATCAAAAGTTTTGTGTATTTCTACTTCATGAATAATGTTAAATATGTTAGTCTGTGTACTTCAACACCTTAACTTGGGTTGGTACCGTATCTGCCTGCTTAGCTAAGGGTCTTGAATTCAATTGCCTGCATGGCATAATCATCTTGGGTGGGAATGGGGTTTCCCATTATACAGTGATTAATTAACAGCTGACGGACTGGGTTTTGTAGTGTATTTTACTCTTATAATTCAATTCAATCATAGTGTATTCCCTAATACTAAGAAGTGTAATGTCTGTTCTGATACTATATGCTTTCTAGGAAATATAAGGCCAGGGGTTATCTGTCTATGACGTTTTAATACAGATGTATCATTTATTCATTCATACATGACATCACTGCCATTGGTTGGTCCAGTGATGTTTGCTACCATAGAGAATTTCCCAATAGCCCATCATACAAATACACTAGTAGCGAGACACTCAAATACCTCAATTATTAATATTCTTGATTTGGGGAAACATTGGATTAGAGGCACAAATATTTAAAGAAAATTTTTTTTAATCTTTTGAGTGAAATTTGTTTTATAGCTTTAATACTGCTTATTGGTGATTCAGAACCAATTATAATTATAGAATTAACTTAACAACCAGACCCCCTATTTTCCATTATTCAATTTATATTTATATTTCCTCTTATGCAATCAAAGATTTAGATATGAATTCAAGATTCGAAGGTAAAAGGAAGATTCAGATTCGTATAATAGTAGATCTGACCCCATCTCTAAAATACACTTACTAAGACTAAAAGTAAATTGAAATAAAAGTGCTGATTCAAAGAAATAAAGGTTAAATAAAACGTATATTTTGCTTATAGGCATATTATACTAGCGAATAAAAGTGTGGCATTACAAATGAATTAGGTTGTCTTAAAATATTATTTATCACATTATATACCATACAGGGCAAATATTAACACGATGAATCATTATATATCCCATATGAGGTAGTAAGTGTTTCATATCGAATGGACTGTACACTGAGAATTCTACACGCGTGAGGTCTAAAGTTCAAATGCCAACCAAACATTGGACTTTACAGCTGAACACACTATCTATGATTTTTCAGAGACTTTACTCTAGAGATTTGTAAGTTTTTTTTTACCACAATGTAATGACAACTTTGTTTAGTTAATAGCAACATAAATTCTAACGATACACAATCTGACAGGCAAGTCAATGCAAAATAGATTAATTCCAAGGTTGTGAGTTTGATAAAATAAGTACTTTGCTGGAAACTTCTAAATGTTACAATATAATTTATCAGGAAATAGTGCCGCACTTGATCACTTTCTTCCCCTCCTCCCCAGCCCCATACCTTTGTTTTTAGGAACCCTCCTGTGTATTAGGAATTTTAAACAACTGATCTTTTGCCCAGTAAATTTGGGTAAAATCTCTGAATGGGATTAAACCACATGTACAAGAAAGCATTTTAAGACTGATACCCCAGTGAGCTCAACAAGAGAAACCAACAAACTATCTGAATTCTCTTAAGTGGTACTTATTCAAAAAAGTTAATGCAACTTAGGATGTTGATGCTCAAGTAGTAAAACATAATTATAGAACAATATGTCTTAGTGATTAGTTCTAAATGACCACATAAAGAACCTGATCACCAAATTACCTGTCAGAAATGGACACCTCTCCACATCCAGCTTAACGAACCTCGTCTCCAAGTGAGAACGGCTAAGAATTTTGAGATGATGGTCTACAATCTTACAACGGGCAGAGTCACTCTTGTAAAAGTGGCACACAATGTTGGTGGACTTCTTAGAGGCCTCGAAGAAATCTTTTTCATCTGGAAGCTCTGTATATTCTCCATGACCCTAAAAGTTAAATGAAAACAATCCATAGTTTACTATTGCTGTTTGATATTTTCAATAAAGGATTACTGTATAGAGTCCTTGTAAGGCTCTAATACCAGGATCACGATCAACTTAACTTTCATTTAACACAACTTAACGTAAAGGTTCTCGTGTTTTTAAAGGGAAGCCATCACAATGGGGTTAACTTAATGTTAACTTAAAGTAAGAGTTGTCTTGGGAGATCTTTCATGTTATGTGAACTATAAGTGAAGGGTATCACATGATCTAGCCAGCCAATCATGTTAACACTGCTATTTAGTACTTCATCTGTTTCGCAAGTATCGTTACTTCATTTGTTTATAGTGTATGCCAGCTAGATTTTACTTTTAAATCATGATTGACCACGAGTATAACATAACACTAAAATAGGAAAAGTAGAAAGTGCAAAAAAATTTAACTTCGATATAATTAGTTTGAAAGAAAAATATTTTATTGCAATGTAATTAAAATAAAAAGTAAACAATACATATAGTCACAGATAATACTGTTACAAATAGTACAATCACAGATCAACATCTATTCTCTCAAATGCTAATGTTTGGCTCAAGCTGTTACGTTAAGTTAAAGTTAAGTTGATTGTGATCCCGGCATTAACTAAATAGTTGTCCAGGGAAAACTTTGACGTTAAGTGAAGGGTTCTACGTGTTCTAGCAAGCCAATCATTTTGCAAACAACATCAACACGGCTATTTGATACTTGATTTGTTTTTTTAATGGTATGCAGACAAATTCTTCGGTATTTTTTTTTACATGTTTCGCAAACTCTAAGACATCATAGCTTCTTGTTTCACTTTGTTTTGTATATCCAGTAAAGCTTCTATTGCAAGTACTTAAAGCCCAATCAGCTTAAAGGATTGAGTTTCATTTTAGTGAACAATTTGTTTTCAAACAGTCCAAATTCATTGTCTGTGTTTTTGATTTGTTACGTTAAGTTGATCTTGATCCACATATGAGCAAGACACCAAAAATATGGTCACCAATAAATTTATATCTGGAGAGCTACTTTCTGATCATTTGTTTTATAAGATTATTAATTGATTGGCTTTTGAAGCATACTAGCTAACTGATTTTTATACTTTTTAGTAATGTAATATCATACACATTCTATTTAACAGTAAGACATTTTGGTTAGGTGACCAGTTAAACCCTCTGGCTAACATAATCAGTTAAATATGTTGATTAGCTAACTTTTGAAAATTTTTAAAGCCCCAGTTCTATAAGATAGAAATAAAAGAAAGGGCAAAATTATAATACTATGTATTTTAATCATTTGAATAGTTATAAAAAAATCTGTGTAAAAATAGAAAGGGTGGACAAGATGGTTCCAATCAAAAAATGAAGTCAAGCAGGGGTGTGCCCTCTCACCATCACTATTTGTAATGGTGATGGAAATGATCGTTGGAGTAGATTTGAAATAAGCAAAGAGCATAAAATATCTTGGTAGTGTGATTAAGGCAAAAAGGGGCAGCAGAGAAGTTATAGGGAGCCGAGGGCAGCAGGGAAAGGTTTAATACAGGTTTGTGAGAAACCTTCTACGGATAAGAAAAGTGCCCCTAAAGTGTAGGGAAGTGTTATACAGAGAATACTCCATACCCATGTTACGTATGCAGTGGAAACTTGGACTTTAGATAAAAGATAAACAAGGAAAGTGTAGGCCGCGGGAATGAAGTTTTTGAGGAGCATGCTAGCTGTCACCAGAAGAAATAGGATTAGGAATGAAGATGTACGGTCAAGAGTTGGAGTACAGGGGGTACACGAGATAGTTGAGGATGGAAGAGGAGAGTATTCCAATAAGATTAATAGATATGAAGTGTGTAGGGAAGAAACCACAAGGGAAACCAAGGAAGAGATGGGAGGAATAATGGTGGAAGGACAGAGGGAAATGGAGGGATTTTACTAAACAAACCTGACCACAGGTTGTAAACAGTTCTCGATGATGATAATGATGGTGACATTTTCAAATGTGTATTTTTGGGGGGGTGGGAAAGGTTTATTCATTTAAAATATTTTCTTTGTATCACTTAGTAGACAATTTATATATATATATATATATATATATATATATATATTGTATTGATTTTGTGTTCAATCACATCTGTGGTTGTAACGTCTAACGCATCAGTCTTGCACTAGATTGGATTTCTGGTGACAGGGATATCGGGGTTCAAATTCTCGTTGGGTGTACTAAAACCAGTTTTTCTTAAATGTTTTCCCATTCTCTCTCCACATAAATGCAGGTACATTTCCTATAAAACCATACCTTTCTAATCCAAATTACAAAAACGCAATTAACAAATGCATACAACCCAAACGATAACTATGATGTGATAGGAAAAAAATAATTGTTTGTGCCATTTTTTGTTTTCTTTTTTTCTTTTTCAAAGGTTGGATGTAAAAGATAAGGATTTATTCTGAGTTCTATATACACAATAGTGTGGAAGGCTAAATAAGCAAGCTCTTAAACATCTGTCACATTTGGAGAGCCAGACATGTCTAAGGTTAGATGGTGCTGCTTGAGGAAAATTACTGAGCAAAGTCCTATGCATTAAGCTCATTTTTCTGTATTTGCATAAAATGTACCAATATTTGGTTTCATGTTTAATATCAGCGAAGATGCAGAGACACACTATTTTTTAGAAAACCTGCAAACACTAAAGGCATACTTAACTTAATAGATAGAAGTAAGACTTGGAGTTGTATGTGGTGAAAGATTTATGTTTCTTAAACAATAATATAATAATAAACTTTTAATTCTTCCAACATATTTGTTTGTCTAATATTTGAAGTTAAGATTTAACAATGTATGTAGAATAATAACAGGATTATTAACATAACTATTCTGCTAGCAAAGCATAAACCGAAGTTGGTAATATGCAAGCATATATTACATAAAAGACGTATTACTCTCAGATCAAGCAAAAGCTAC
>CABEEJ010000288.1:246909-258512 GCA_901482245.1 Timema douglasi | reverse complement strand
CCCCCCCCCCCCCAACTTAACATGACCAACAGTTTTCTTGTGAATTATGTTATTGAGAACCTGCAAAAACTTATTAAATACTACTGGAGGGTTCATGTGTAACCACACTCTCTGCGCAGGACATGAACCATATCTCCCTGCGACATTATTTGAGTATAGTGTGTTGCAGGTTGCTGTACATGTTGGTTCAGTTAGCTGTAAATTGAGGTCTGGCCAGTGATAATAAGTCTCACTCACAAACAATTATGCTTTACTTGGTGCTTTGTAGACTGCCTCTGTGGTCCAGTAGTCAGTGTTCCTGGCTACAGATCCAGAGGTGCTGGGTTCCAATCCCAACGCTTCTAAGCAAAGTGGGTCTTGAATGGGATCAAATCAACCTCATAAGGTTAAATGAAAAGCTACATGAATAAAAAAAGTAATAGCTTGAGTTTATAAAACTGTATATGTTAGCACTATCTTCGCCAAAAGACGGTGATGGTTTGATTGCTGTCTGACCCCATGGATTTTTTATAAAATGATTTATAAACAAGAAAAATGACCTTTTATTCTTAGATATAGTGTCAAACAATAAATGCCACACATTTATGCAATGTCTGGCAAGTGGTCAGTTCTTCGTAAATTATCTACTGGCATGATGTGATACATATTGTGTGTATGAATTTATAACTAACAGAATACCAAGGTCAATCTTTGTTGCTATGTGGTGTCAACTTTCAAAACCAATCTATGAACTCGAAAACTTGTAACTTCTGACCTTGTATGATCACAAACTGTATATTTCAACTGCATCTACGTCAATTGATGATAGCTTTTGAGTCAATGTCATGACTGTTGGCTTATTGCTGAGAAAATATAACAAACCATCTGTTCTCCGTTTTATCTAAGACCTAATTTTTATATCTCCACCTCTTGACACCAACATAACAAATACAAACTGTAATTGACCTCCATGAGAGCAGTTGTTACTGTCGGTTTTATTTTATCATTAATACTGCCACATGCCACATTTAAAAAATAATAATGATGGTTCAAGAGAAGATTACTAACAGGGTTACATGAACCTTTGAGCTCAATGATATCCTCCAAGTTGGCAAACTATTTTTCAAATATGTCTTGAACAAAGTATTCTCATGTTTTATAACTATAAACTACTTTGGCACTATTGTGTTCGTTGTCTATCATTAATCAAAATAGTTGTAAAAAAAGCATTTAAATTTTTTTTTTTTTTAAATATGTGGAGTAGATCATACACAAATATAAATCAGCATTGCACAGTGCTTATTTGATTTGTCATGTTTCAAAACCATCACAGAGTACATTCAAGTTTAGGGTTAATTTTGTGAAGGTTAAGGTTGAATTGGTTAATGAGAAGCCTTGCATCTTGATAAACACCTGCTGTGAATTAAATAAGAATTTGTGTTTATTTTTATTAAGATTTTGAAATAATTAAGAATATGCTGTGTGTTTTAAGTGTTTCTTAATAATAAATTTACTGTCTGAAATGAACTAAGATATCTAAGTTACTATATACCAAAGACAGTATTTCTTAAAATACTTACAATTTTGAATATAGCTTATTTACTAGTAATTTTGTTTTCGGGAACTTGGGTCTATTAATTAGTTCCAAGAATACTCTTAAAGTGAACTTCAAATAAATCATACTTTATCTACTTTCACACCACAAGATGATTAAAGATTTGAAAGAAATTCTCAAGGCAGTGTGCTTGGCCTGGAGCTGTGACATATTTTTTAGCAAAACAAAATTAAGGTTTGTATTTCTGAGTAGACCTATAAAAAAAATACTTAAAACTTCTTTAAAAATAAAAAGAGTAATTGTAAGCTTCAGAAAATCTGTGGTTATAAATATGAAGAATTTCTTTATGGTAAACAAAACTAATTATTATAGTTTATTAAATTTACTAACTTATTAATTAGCTGTTAGGTTAAACAGTTTTTTCATCCTATTTTAGTACTTATAGTTATGTATTTCATTTTTTTTATCTAAAAAGTTTTGAAAATTAAATATTTAAGTTGGTTTTTTCCTTCCCCCTTTAAGTTTTGTCTTTAGGGTTAGATGTTTAATAAATTTTTAAATTTTGCTCTTCTATAAGAACATAAAAAACTTTGAGGAAGTGAGAAAAATATGACAAAGATTCTCATTATCTCGCTAGCGTGTATGTCTTCAATTATCTACTTGTCAAGGGCCTTGCAGGGTGTGCGATGTAATCAATTGTCGATAATTTGTAATGCATTTATATGCTTTAACTATTGCACTACATAAATTATACCACACTCAGGAAGGATTTCAGTAACTGATAAAAGTCACGCTTTAGAGGGTAACCTAAATTTAAATTACATTTTATGCAATGAAAGAAATAATATCCATATAGTCCGATTATTCCAAACCTGGCCCTAGTTATAGAACTTGAGTTTTTAAATCACAATGTTTTGGAGAGTTAATAATATATCAGCAATTCAGAAAAAAATTGAACAAAAGGAAAAGATGTGTGTCATAAATACATTAGCAAGCCATCTTAAGCTGGGCCTGTTTTTTGAGGTCTCTAAGTCGCTGCTCTCTAAGTTCTTCCAGTCCATCTTCGTCCAAGTTTTCAAGTTTCTTAAGCTCCGCATCAAGTTGTTCCTCCACAGCCACGGCTGCTTTCAACACATGTTCTTGGATTATCGAGCTTGCATCCATTCTGAGGACATACAATTACATATAAAAGTTTGAAGCTACAGACCTGTATTCATAGGAAGAACATTATTTGACAGCCAGAAAAGTAACTATATCTACGTTTCACTTCTTCATATGTCAAGTTATGTGAGACAGCTGTCCCTTTTGATATATTTTATGAATACCTACAGTTTGATTTTCATAAATAACCTGTTACAGTTATGTGAAAACTGCAAACTCTTGTTACCACAATGGCCGCAATAATAATACAATGAAACCTGACTAATTTGAAATTCATAATTCAAAATCGTCTTTTAATTCAAAATTTTCACCCGGTCTCGTGAATTTTGTACTAAAACTATGTTTAAAAAAATTGTGGATAGTTCAAATTTTGTTTTGGTTAATTCAAACTTTTTGCATGTTGTAATGTACTGTGCAGTATTGTTTTCTAACTTTTAGTTGTGGTGCTGTGTTGTTCTATTTTTGGAAACAGAGGAGGCGACATTGGAATGTGGTCAGTATCCTTCTTCACGCCCCTCCCAATCCCCCACTCACCCATACGCCTTTGTTTACACGTACAGTTCTGTACTCCAATAGTCAGAGTCGAACTTCTCGAGTGGTTACGTGCGCTGTGGTTAGTGATTCATAGCAATATTCTTGTGATGTGCAAGTTTAGTTTGTTTAGTTTTAGTTTTGTTTAGTACATATTGTACAGTAATGTTAGTGTGTGTGTATCGTGATGTCACTATCCAAGCCACAGTCCTATAAATCATTAACTTTGGCCAAAAAAGTAGCGGTGATAAAGGAAGTGGAAAAGGGAATTCCTTTAAGAAACTTATTTGATTTGAATTTTTGGATAATTTGAATTTTTCCCTGGTCCCTTCAAGTTTGAATGATCCAGGTTCCACTGTATTAAAATTGTATTTACATTACTAGTCCGTTTAGTTAGTGGTGTAAAGAGAAACTATGAAGTTATCATTAAGGAAGTATTATTGAAAGCTTTTGATAACTTTTTTGATTAACTTTATAATTAATAAAGTAAGACTTTTTCTAGAAAGTAAAATTTTAATGGCTTCCAATCAATGTTGGTGGTCAAAAGTGGGCTTCCTATAATAATCAGGGTTTATAAAATAACACTAATAGAATAAAATTTTAGCAATGTTGACTGCAAAAAAAAGTTAATATTTTCTTAAGGATTATTACATTCAGGCTATACACATATGTACTAAATACTAATTATGCTAATGTGTTAGTGTTAGGGATGATGGAGGTTGAATTTATTGGAAGTGTACCCAAATTTGTGTGGATAGAGTCGAAAAGCATTTATGAAAAAACAATCTCAGTACACCCGGCCGGGATCCTAACCACAATCTCTTTGTCATTGGCTGTCTAGCCTATTACGAGAGTGACGTCGTAGACCAGGCGGCCACCAAAGTGGATCATGGCCATAATAACAGGGTTCAGCTTGTGTTGTGAAGTTGTGTTGAGTGGTAAAATACTGACTTAAGCTCGCCGCACACAGTGTAGGATTTGTTGCTAGATCGCTTGCTCGGTGATGAGCAGGACACGCTGCTGGAAAATGACGTCACCAATGTCTAGGCTAATGGATAGCCTACTGGTTTCCCTTGATAGGTTTCGTGCTATTTTCTGTGCTTGGTTCTCTGCTGGCTCAGGAGATGAGCCAGTTAGAGCGCAACCTTCATTCACATGACCTGGCACGACGATATTCACTGTTTACATGCAGTCAGTGATAGAGGTGGTTACGTCCATGTGGTCTCCTACATTTTCTGTGGCTTCTCAGTGCATCAATTATTGAAAATATCGCCATAAAAAAATGTCTTTGACAAATACAAATTGCTCGCCAAGTATTGTCATCCAAGAAGTCATCATCACCATCCATGTTTGTTGAAAACAGAGTTTGTGTTTTCTTGCACTCTTGTAAGCTAGCCTCATGGCCCGCAGATGGCGCGCCTCGTCTGAAGCCAGCACAGCAATGAGCAGCAGAGCCAAGGCCAGAGTAAGCACACTAACTTGCAATTGGAGGAAGAACCTCATAAAACGCTCTGTGGCTATGAACAGCCGATCACGCATCTGACCAGACTCCTAAATGGTGGTCATGAGATCGTAACTCGTTGATGCCAAAACTCCTTCAGAGACTCTCTGAGATCCAAGCTGGCAGTGTGTATCAATGTTATATGCAGAGGCCCATTTCAAAGAATAATTACTAAAACTACTGCATTGAGTAGCTAAAATTTTATTTGTTTTTATATACATTATTTTAAAAACCTACACTAACCTATTTTAATGCATTATTTTGTTCAATATTGTTTTGTAATATTCCCTTTATTTGTGTTTTACTTGACCCTTTAATAAACTATTCAGGGCTCACCCTATACTAAAGATTACTTGACTTCGAACCTTGGTCAGATTATTTAGTCACACTTATTTTAAAGCTCATTGTTATATTATTTAAGTTAAATGATATAAGTATTATTGAGTGAATTTTAATAATTATAGGTAAAAGCAATCATCTGAAGAGAGGATGAGAAACCCCATAGTTGAAAAAGGTAATACTAGTGAACCACCAGCCTAGTTAGGTATGCTCGGGGATACCTATACCCTGATTTTGATAGAAAGAACAGAACCTGGTAGTTACTTAAGTTACCAAAACCATTTTAATATCTTTATACATCAAGCCATGTGATCTGCAGCAGTCACTTTTGATTGATACAATCAATACCCATAAAATAACACTATTAAAGTAATCATATATTAAAATGCTATCAATGTTGGCCACAAAAAAAAAAGTTTAATTTTAAAAACTATTCTTCCAACCAAAATTACACTATAGCGCTTCAACTTTGATATAGCTTAGTTTAACTTTAATCAGAAACCTAATTACAAAAATTGTAGCACAAGTAGCATGGTCTTGAAATTAAATAATGTTGGTTTTTATTAAGACACACATTCAAACATCTTTATGATACAATAAATTTAATAAACCGATAATAATATGATGTAAGGTAGTTCAAAACACATAGAATCAACCAAGTTATTAGCCCCTCAACTTAGTATGTGGGTGTTTGGTGAAAGAAAACCAATATTTAATCTCTAGTGTTATTGTTCTATTCAAGCCTACCATATATTATTGAGCAAAATCCAAATCATTCAACTTAAGTTTAATAAAATGTGTACATTAAAAACCCCATTTATTTAAAAGTGTGCATAGTTATACATAAGAGCACAATGTAAATCTATTTACTACTTTTAATGACATCTTGTTAGCTATAGTGTCTAGCATACATATAATATTAAATCAAATAATGTGAATGGAATATTAACAGGCTTTGTTGTGTGTATTGTCATCCACAAGTTGCCTGCTTGGGCCCAACCAATTTTTTAGTTTGGATAAAAGAAGTTTCTGTCTAAATTTTTTTGTTGGCCTACATGTGTTAGGGGTGCTACTTTCTGCAGCATATTCTGATTTATTAGGAGTGTCAACTTTATTTCTGAATAAGTTCTTGGAAGTTCATTTAGGCCCTCGACCCCCTTCCAAAAACTGTCATTGAGAGATGATGGGCGTAGGAGGAACATAAGGGTTAATATGCCCAGTGTCAACAAGCCGGGTCATTAAGAGACTGTCAAATACAAGCCAGCGTGAGAAATGACACATTCGATGTCAAGACTCAATCCTTATGAGAAGTGGCAAGTATTAAAAGATGGTTGGAACAATGTAAAAGAGGCCAGCTGGGTGTGAATGTTAGGATCAGGACAGTTGGGGTTTGCGGGGTGTGATAGGTCTTTGTATGGCCGACCTGAGTATAGTTAAAGGAAGGAGGATTAACAGTGGAATGTCTTATAAAAGAATTGATCATGACCATGTTACATAAGGAGGGACACCACGGTCTTGCTAAGGCTACACCTACAATGGACTTTCGTCCAATCCGACCCAACCAGACCAGATTCCCAGGCTCGACTCGACCCGACTATCGTGGCTACACTGAACACATAAGTTTATACTGACTCGAGATCTCATAAGGAGAGCTTCAAATTCTGATAATTATTCTCAAATTAATAAAACACAAAGAGACATATGATAAATAAAATTAATAACTCAATCAAATAAATTATGTTTGACAGTAATTATAATTAAATGCACAAATGTATAGTAAAATGAATGGACCAGATTATAGAAATATTTATTAAAACCAAGAACTAATTTACAGTTTTAATCATAAACACAAAGTTGTCAATATTATAAGAGAATGGAGTGATGTGACTCATCCAAGTTATGAAACTGTGAATTGTTATTTGTTTTAATATAAGATAATTTATTAATCTGGTCCAATCCTTTTATCATACGTTTGTGCTTTAAATTCTAATTATTGTCAAAAATCATTTACCAAACAGTGCCCCAGGACAGTAACCAAAATTATTTCTAGAATTCAACGAAATGTTTATTAATTCAGAAAAAAGCCTCAATCAATCACAATAGTCAGCAAAACTGAGCGTAACTGTTTTTATTTGTGTATTAAATTAAACAATGAAGACATTTTCAATAACCTTTAGATACAGCAAACGCAACATGAATAACAAAACAATAAAGAAGCAAACTTTCCATAGTGATTACAAGGCCACATCTAGTTTTGTTAAATTCCCCAAATACAACCATAGCTTCATAAAAAAAACTTTCCATACAGATTCCAAGGTCGCCTCTATTTTTTGTTAAAATCTCTAATACAACAATCACTCCAAGAATAAATAAAAAGTTTTCCATGGAGATTCCAGCACTATCTTTATTCTTGTTATAATGCATATTTAAATCAAAAATACAACCAAATGAAGGCGACATCAGTGGCTTTATTAAATGATTGTTAGGTCCCAATAATACATATTTTATAATAAATTCTTACACAGGAATATATCTTTTATAACATAAGATATTTATGAGATAAAAGAAAATTCTATTAATTAAATGACAACCTAAGATTGGTCCCCAAACCACAAACGTTCCAGAGATTCGCCTGGGGAAGTGAAGTAAACGGGGGAGGCGGAATGAAAAGGAGCGGAGGATTTTTTTCGTAGATGCGTTTGAACTTTGTAGGGTGGCTGAAAGTGGGGTGAAGGGGAATTTTTTCAGATAAGGTCTCAAGAGGTACCCTTACCCAAAGTTGGGCCCCATAACTCCAGCAGTTCCAGAGATGTGTCTGAGGAGGTAGGGAGGGCCTAAGGAAGTTGGGGGAAATTTTTTTCAGGTAAAGTATCAAGGGGTGCCCCCCACCTAAAGAAGGGCTTCATAGCCTCGGCAGTTCAGATCAACACATTTTTACTAAAATCTCTTTTGTCAATTTAGATCCATAAAATTGGTCACTTATGTGTCTGACAAAAATCTACACTTTTTTTTATTAAAGAGATAAATCATCAATTACAAACTTATGACTATATTTGAGGAGAAATTGAACTTCTAAACATGTATTGAACCTTGGGAGAAACTGGGCCTAGTCGGAACAAAACTGAGCAGGGAAAACAAACATGTTTGAATTCAGTCGTTGAAGCCACTCACAGATGAGTCGGGAAGTCAGCGCCAATGTCGGTGTAGCCTAATGAGAAGGTTGGTCACGGTGCATGAGGGGTAAGTAAGATTAGAGAGATAGAGAGTATACCCCCAATTGTGTAAAGTGAATTTTAAAAAAAGCAGGTAGAAGTAGACGTCACAATTTTGAGATCTGTCTGCTACAGTATTAACAACATTTTAAAAGTAAAAATAAAGCCTTCTTGATTTACCAAGTGTAGGCAACCATGTTTAAAGAACCAGGTTTGTTGTGTCTCGACACTGATGAGAGAGCCTATTCAGGCTGTTAAAGCAAATTAAAACATCTAGATATGACCATTTTTTAACCAAACAAAAAATGACAATCTTTGAAAGAACAAAAAAGTAAACTAAAAGATGCAATAGAAAAAAAGTGTGACTCAGTGAAAATTATTGCAATGAGTGATCTTCAATCCAAAAAACTAAAGCTGCAAAACAAGGGGTGGATTTACGACAAATTAAAACATCTAGATATGACCATTTTTTAAACAAACAAAAAATGACAATCTTTGAAAGAACAAAAAAGTAAACTAAAAGATGCAATAGAAAAAAGTGTGTGACTCAGTGAAAAATATTGCAATGAGTGATCTTCAATCCAAAAAACTAAAGCTGCAAAACAAGGGGTGGATTTACGACTCTGCCGCCCATAGGCACTAGATAATCTGCAGCCCTCTCATACCTTAATTTCTAACCTTCTAAATCCCAGTTTTTCCTCTCCAACCCCACATACAATGACACATATATACCATATACACAAGTGCTATCTGTGAAATGACAGATAAAAAGTGCTTACCTTATTTTATTACTTATTATAGTGAGGTTTCAAACGTAGTAAGAATCTAAGCAGACTATAAAATTGAAATAAATACTCTTAAAACACCACAACACACAAATTCAAATATTATATAACATAAAAATATAAAGTCTGCATTAATAGACTGTAGAATGTGTTACTAAAGATAAAATATCAGCATGTACACAATAAGAAAATAGTCTATAGTATCTTTTGCCTTGATTTCTGCTGAGTGAACTGGTCAATGATGCCAGACAAATCCCTTTTATCTAATAAGTGACCTTCAATTAAGATGAATGTCATTGAATAAAGGTGATACAGTCATGTTAGTACGCAGATACAGCAAACCGCAACAATCACACACACATTGAAGCCATAAAATTATTTTAACTGGCAGAAAAAGATATGTATTTTTTTTGTCATTCAAAACTTGTCGCCCCTAAAGTATGCTGCCGTAGGCACATGCCTACTAGGCCTATGCATAAATCCACCCATACACAAAACCGTTGCATCAATTATATTATAGTAAATTTTAATGAAATGGCATTTACAGAGCCAACAACTTAAGGGGGAAATTACGCCCGCAAAGCATAAATTGGATTACCTTGTATTATAATAAGAAAAACATATAGAGTAACCTACATGTGAATAGTGAGTGACCTGCTTCGGTATCTGCATGGTCTAAAGTGTGACCAATATTTGGGAATCTTTAATGAATTTGTGAATCAGTTAGATGATCAGGAAATTGCAGATGGCTACTTCCAACAAGGCGGTGCAACTTGCCACACCTCCAATAGGAGCATGGCAGAAATCTGCAGTATTTTTCAAGACAGGATTACCTCCATAAACCTGTGGCCACCTAGGTCTCCCGACCTGACACCCCCAGATTTATTTCTATGGGGACTTTTAAAAGATAGTGTTTATGCCAACCAGACAAGGTCGATCGAGGAACTGAAAGACAACATCAGACGTGAACTTGATGCCATCAACGTTGCTACACTACATCACACATTCGCCTATTTGGAGCGTCGGGTGAATAGGTGTCTGGACGCTAGTGGTGGGCCCTTCCAGCTTCTTCTGTGATACATGCTTATTTGTTATGGGCCAGAGTATGTTTTAGAACCTACACTATTCAAATGAGACTTTCCAATCATGAATTAGTTAAAAAAATAAGTGTTCAGTCCCGAATGAATCATCCTGTAGTAGAGAAAGCAAGACTGAGATGTTATGGTCATGTAATTAGGATGGTAAATGAGAGGATGTCAAAGAAAATTATTAAATGAAGTATGTAGGATAAATACTGCAACAGAAGCCAAGAAAGAGGTGGGAGGAGTGGATAACAGAAAGTATACAAGTGAGAACAGAAGAATGGAGGAAGAATGGTAGAAGGATAAAGGAAGATGTAGGCAATTTACTAAACTGACCCCCTCCACATGCTGGAAACAGTTGTTGTTGTTGATGATGATGATGATGATGTGTTCCTAATAAAAACATTAACTTAGATCTGTAGGTAGGTATAATTTATAATTTTGGCAAAATTTCCCGACAAAAGGTTTCCCACCCCTGAAATGGGATGATGTAACTAGTACAAGAGGACAACCATTATCAGGCCAAGTTGAACTCAAACTTAAGTCAAGGGTCAGTGAACTATTCGTATAGTAGATTGCACAAACGTGTTGTGTATCCTTTCACTGTATTCACTTTATAAGACAATAAAAACATAATAAAAAGTATTTTCTTCATTTTAAATCAATATTCCAGCTTAACAGAAATTTATTTTAAGTGACATTTAACAAATTTAACGAATTTAATGATGCATATTAATAAATATGTTTAGGTGTTCACACATTTTTAACAAATATGCATATAAATGCATAAGTGCATTGGCACCATACAAACTGCTAGACAACAAACTGCTCGACAAGTTATAAAAAAATATTTGGAAGGCTGGGTGGGTCAAGTGGCCGACACTACTTGGACCAACTGCTAGACAAGCTCAAGTATAGGAGTAACAAAGTGATAGACAACCAAGCGATCGACACGAGAGAACAAATCTGTAAAAAGACCAACTGCTAGACACCCAGAAACGACATGGACCTAGTGATCGACACGAGCTGGACCATGTGATAGACAAGCTCCCATATAAGAGTACAAAGTGATAGACAGCCAAGCGGCCGACACGAGAAGACAAACATCGAGATGAATCCAGTTAAGAGTGGCTCAAGTGACAGACAAGTTATTTCAAAACTAACAAAGTGATAAATATGGGCTTAGAAAGTGGGGTATAAGGATGGTCTGGATCCTCCTAGAAATTGCTGCCCTCCCGACACCCTAGATTTAACTAGCCCAAAAGGGTGAGGTCTACTTATATGTGTATAAACTTAAACCATTGTGTTTTTAATTTTAATAATTTACTTACACATTTCACTCTTTAAAATATATTTTCTAACACTAGTTTAGTTATCATTTCGAATAAATAATAGGTTTTGATACATACAATATGGTATCTGAAAATAAAGAATGTTTCTCTGAATGAAACGAGTTAT
>CABEEJ010000288.1:125037-244922 GCA_901482245.1 Timema douglasi | reverse complement strand
TGATCATTTCCTAAAATTCCCCACTAAAAAGTATGTAACATCCTTCTAACTCCCCCCCCCCCCTCCACTCTCCCTTCGCCACTCGTTTTTCTATTAATCTTTTTTCATGAATAACAATAAGTTTTAAAATTTGAATTAAAATTGTTTACTAGGAATTAAAAATATATTACACAGCTACAAACAAAAAAATGACATAATTTACTGATTATTGTATTTCATATTTTGAGTAAAATATCATTTTCTGGATTTTTATAGTGATTTACCAAATTCCCAGCTTATTCTCGTTTTTTACCGATCACTTCAAATTCCCGGCTAATTCCAGTTTTCCCTGATTTTCCCGGATGATAGACACCCTGAGTATAGGTCTATGCCTGGGTAGATGGCAAGCTTCAATGTCCCATCACTGTGTGTGATGTTGATAGGAGTTATTCAATGTACAAGAACTCCTGAATGTTTGGGTATTGTAGGTAAGCTAATCATAATTACATTCAGTACCTTTTAACAAGCCTTAGTTGTTGTTTTTTTACCTGCATATTTTCTCGTTTTCCTTGAATAACTATTTTTTAAGCATCGCGTCTTACTACCCGTTCGGATTGTAGGCCCTACACTTAAGTACTAATAATGTTAATGGGTTAGGGATTGGGAAAGTTGAATTTATAAGAAGTGAACCTGCATTTGTGTGGAGGGAGAGTGGAAAACCATTTAGGAAAAACCACCCCCAGTTCACCCGACCGAGATTATACCCTCAATCTCCCCATCCTCGGCAGTTTGTCTCAACACGAAACTAGTGTGTTAGCCAACCACGCACCCAAGGCGGGTCTTACATAACTTGTTTCTTGAGTTTTTTGTTCATATAAATCCACAGTCTAGTAATAATTAAACAAATAAACTTAAGAGAGAAAGAAAATAATTGCAAAGGTAATAAAATAGTATGGCTAGGAGAGTATGATTGTTCCAAGAAGCTCAAATGCTTGGGTCATGGATGTGTTGTTTTTTTTTGTGTTGGCAACACTTTCCCCTGCTGAATTTGTGGTATCAAATTGCTTCCAAGTGTTGTTCAGTTGCCAATTATTTAGTTTAACTTATGTGTCTACCAGTGTGGATTTCTTGTTTACCTAAAGTGGATTTTTTTTCTCTTTTTATTTTGTCTTAATATTTCTAATCTACTGGCTCTCTTATCTAACTGATTCTGATTAGGTGATTAATGAAGAATAATTTAAAATAAAGCTAGTTTGCAGGTGTTTCTACAAAAAATTTGCCAACAGGATGGATCACATTATGAGAAGTGACTGATGTCATAGAAGGCAAAGTGGAATGAATAAAGGTACCAGGAAGTTCAAGAATGCAAATGATTGAGGACCTTAAACAAAGAAAGAAGATTAAGTTTCAGAATATAAAAAAGAATGTGGCTGATGCCGGGATCACGATCAACCTAACTTAAAGGACCTCCTCGTGTGTTTAAATGGAAGCAATCATGATGCACTTAACGTTGACTTGCAGTTAACTTAACGTAAGAGATGTCTTGGGAGGTCTTTTAATTTACTTTACTTTACGTTACTTGAAGGGTATCCGTGATCTAGCCAGCAAATCATTATATGAGTAACGTCAACAGGGCTATTTAGTAATTCATTTGTTGGTATTAGGACCAATGTTTACTCTTTAGTGTAAGTTCTAGTGATCAGACATTGAAACCAAATAATTAAAACTAAAATAGGGAACTAAATTTATCAAAAAAGTTTAGTAACAGATATTTATTATATTGATTGAAAACTGTAAACATTCACAGATCATCACTTTACAAATAGTACAAAACCTAAGATCATACTTGAGAATGCATATGTTTGGCTCGACTTGTTACGTTAAGTTAAGTGAATGTTACATTAAGTTACGTTAAGTTAACATTATGTTGATCATGATCCCGGCATAATAGTTTATCTTTATTGTGCTTAGCTTCATCATGAGTGGGTGTAATTTATAAAAACATCATGTGGTCATAACATTGTTGGATAGGCCTATTTTCATTTGTCCTCCTACTTCTCTTCCAGAATGTATTGAAACTTGGGGTCAAAGTAAGCTTTATTTATTTCATTTTAAGCTCTTTTACTTTGTTATGGTACAATGTTTGGATATTTTATTCAATTTATTACATACAAAAGAGTACATATAATTGATTGACACCAAGATTTATGAATTTTCAACACTTTTAATAAATACTATAACCAAACAAAACTCAACAATAGATTGCTCAAATCATTTTCGAAATGTAAATAGCCTATTTACGATGACGTATAGCTTTCTCATGATGCTTTTAGTTACATCTATGATCCTGTGCACAAAAACGACTATTACAGGTAAATTTCCCATGATACTTTGTGCTACACCAATAATCCTGCAGTTGGTGCCTAGGGGTAAGGTGTCAGACTTTTGTGCTGGGGATCTACAGGGTTCAATCCTCGGTCCCGACACAGACTTATCTGATCACCAAACCCTTCCTTCACTTCTGACAATAAGTGTATTAATCACAACTTGTGAATGTGGGGAATGCCAGGCCCCCACCATGGTTCGGATTCCACATTAAACTGTAGGTCCTTCATTTTATCTCACAATCACCCTACCATTACACATTAGTGTAAGTGCGTATAACCTAAACGGGTCGTAAGACGCGGTGCTAATAATAATAATAATAATAATAATAATAATAATCCTGCACACTAAAACGGATATGGCATTGTATGATGTGTAACACACACATTTTAATTATTATATTAAATAGTTTATTTAATCTAAAATCATAAATTTAATTTAATAAAACCTAAACAGTTAGCTTAAGCTGTGTTGGGAAAGTGTAATAGGCCTAATAATGTATGTGTGTGTATATGAACTAACTAGTTGTCTTATTACAGCAATGATGTCATCAGATGATGTGAAATACCCTGTAACTTCAGTAAGTGAAACCTTATCTTATTAATTTTCAAGTTTTTTTATGATCAAATTAATTCTGCATGTTTTTATGTTTGGAAAAATGATATCAATATTTAGACTAAGCAATTTAAAAAAAGAAAAAGTTGAGAATGGAACAAATAAAGTGTAATATCCTCTTATGTACAGAAGTAACCAGATACAAAGCCTCCAAGTTAAAATGGTTGCATTTATTGGGACATGTTTAGTCCTTCATCATGGAGATTGCTATGTGCAGATCCACGTGACATTACTAGCAAACAGGTATTTTTTTAAATAATTTATTTTAAAGATGGTTTTACGAGAAAAGAGAAAATTTCCTCCTAGTGTTAAAAAGCCAACTTTCACAAAGCCAGGTTCAGGTATTGGCCTCACCCCCTTCCCATGTAACAACCTCGTACAGTTTACTCAGACTGAAATTAACAAAGAAAACTAGTACAATTTTTTTTTAAAGGGTTGTCCATTGAAAGGGGATATGGAGGTAAGTTGTGGAGGTGGGATTGCTGCTATTTAAACTATTGTGTTCAGACCACCACTCTTTTACAATGAACAATTTAATAGAGTTGTTCCACTTGAAAGTGCTAGGTTTTTTTTTTAAACCCCACGTCTTAGTACTGTATCCTTTGGGCTATATACACTGTAGTGCTGTTTTAACTGATAACTGCAACCCACACTGTCCAGTGCCCAAGGTCTCAGCCTGGCTCAAGGAGCGCATAGAAAATTCCTTAAATCAGAGTTTCTGGTGAATACTGTAACTTGTCTGTACCTTAAATAGTGTTGTAAATATTTACTAAACACGCCACCAAGATATAACTTGACATCTGGCAGGTTAGTAAATAATTAAGATTTGATGTTTATCAAGTAGAGTCCTGTGATTACAATTAATAACTTTAAGTACCATGAATATATAAAAATATATTTTAAATGTTCAAAACAAACCTGGCTTCTAGTTGTTTAGGTAAAAAAAAAAAAGATATCAACAATTATATTTATCTAGGATAGTGGTGGACAGAAAAACTCCACCCACAACCACAATAAACTAAGCGTTTTTATCCAACATGGGAGAATGAAAAATAACTAACAAAATGTTAGTTCCAAAACATTCCATTGATAGCAGTAGATAGAGAAGTTTGATTCTAGGAGCACATCATATGTAATAATTTAGTTTAAGAACATCTCATAGATTAAGATAAAAGAAAAATTAATTATAAGAATATACGAGCCAATTTTAAGGCACTATAATTTATATGTTTGAATCTGCTTTACAATAATCGTGGTGGCAATTATAGTATTAAGTGTGTATACCAACCATGCATAGGTGTGGAACCTGGGTCTTTTGGACATTTAGAGCACATAGCCTTTAAATGTCATTTGATGCGCAAAATCGCGCCCTAAGCAAGACAAATTTAAAGCGCTATAACTTATATGTTTGAATCTGCCCCACGATTAGCGATGGTGGCATTTATAGTACTAAGTATATATATCGACCTTACATAAATGTTGAACCTGGGTCTTCTGGAAATTTGGATCACATCGTTTTTAAACATTTGATGGTGCACAAACTCGCGCCCTATAATTGCTAACTTTAAAGTACTATAACTTCTATGTTTGAATCTGTCCCATGATAACTAATGTTGGCAATTATAGTACTAAGTATATATATCGACCCTACATAGGTGTGGAACATGGGTTTTCTGGAAATTTAGAGTACATAGCCTTTAAACATTCGATGGTGCACAAACTCGCGCTCAGTACTCGTTAAATTTAAGCGCTGTGACATCTATGGTCAGCGGCTGTATTCTAATTGTTTACTAGCTAATCATAACACTATGCAATACTTGTTTTATAATTCACAATTAAAAACACTACAATATTATACAAACACGCCTCTCAATTTAGACCTTGTGGTTGCAAAGGGGTGGTGTTTTTTTTTAATATAATTAAATATGGTGTATTGTAATTTATTTTTGCCAATGGGTTAGTAAAAAATGCTTCAAAATCTTATAAATTCTTTATAATTCGATAAACTACATGTAGGCCTACTCTTAAAGTTTAGCTGTTGTTAGATCTTTGCAACGAATATAAAATGAACACCTCAGTTCCAAAATCAGCAAAATCCTTTATATAGCTCCAAAATCAGTCAAGTACATTATATATTAATAAGCTTAAATTGTATTTCTCATGTCATATTATACGTTTTATTTACGAAAACATTGAATTTTTCATAATAAAACGAATTTTCTTATTGATAGTTTGAATTAGAAAAATTATACAAGTTTTTTCACTCTGACAAAAAAAATTGATTTAACGAAATTTTCCAATGGGCCATTATATAAAATAAGATCTCAAAGAAATAAATACCTATGACTTTAGATTAATTTTTTACAATTCTAAGCACGGACCTTAACATTTGTAACAACTTTTTTAAACAAAAAAGGGGATATTAATTGTTATTCATAAACCGGGAGTAGCACTAGCTCGGGGTTGGAATCTCATGGGTTTGAGCATTGCTCATCCTTGTGGTGATTTCCCTTGCTTGGACTGGTTAAGAGGCTACCTGTGAGATGATACACTTCTGGAGGGATCTACCCAAAAAGCGGTTAAATCACTGTTGAGGTCGTATATGTGGGAGGGAATAGGACCTCCTCCTCATACTCGCCACACACTGAGTGGTTGGTAGCGAGTACCTTCTGGGAAAGCTGATCAGGTCATCTCTATGAGGTCTATGCTGTGCAACTCAGGTTGAAAGACCTTTCTAGGGTGATTTCTGAGACTAGGCACTTGATATACTTCGAGGGGTTGATGCCCCTTTTTGAGCGTCTAGCACTCATGGAAGGAGGATCCAATTCCGCCCACCAATGGAAGCTATCCATGGTTAGGGGGTTTGGGGTCTCCAGTTGTCCGGTGATTACAGGGAACGATGTTGGGCAGGGGGCCATCGGTTCCTAAAATGCCTGTTGCGCATGTAAAAGTGCATGGCTACACCCGAAGGGAACAGCCACGATGGGTTAGAGGAGCCTTGTAAAAAAATTCTTTTCCCCAGACAAGTGGATGCCAAACCCTTACACGACGGGTTAGTTTCCACTTTTAAAAGTCTCTGACTTATTTAAGTTGTAAGATTATCTACGTATTGGCGTCCTTTATTTTATTTGTAGGACGTATAGTTTACTTTCTTTCAAAGCTACTTCTATATATATGTATATATATAATTTTATTTATTAATTAATACATATTTTGCCTTTTGAAATAACTTAACTTGTAGCGATTATTGGAAATAAGCTACGAAAGTGCACGAATAAAAAAGCACTATTGGACACTATTTGAAGTAAAGCAAGTAAACTCACCTCTGCCCCATTCAGCTGCTTCAACTCACAAATGTTCTCCCCGCACAAAAAACAACAACATGCCACTATGAATTCTACCGACCAACTAAACGAGTAAATATCGTGCAAGACTGAACAGTGCATTATCACGAGGCGTGTTGGGAAGAATGAGGCGCGCAGGCGCAAGAATGTCATGTGTTGAAAAGTCTAGTCTAGAATATTCTACTAGCTCCTCCGATGTTCCACCATCGTCTAGTTATCCCCTCCCTCTTTTCATTTGTTTTGTGTTTACCGTTGTTCTGTTTACCCCTCTTCCCTCTTTCAGAGCTAGAATAAGTGTATATAATGGTGTAGTCCAAAATGGACGGGCACTCTTGTCAGGATCTTGTCCTCGGACGCACGTAAGTGTCCAGGATGGTTTTAGAAGGTACAAAATTCATGTTCGGCAAATGTATATAAAAATTCTGTTTGGCGAATTAATATTTAAACTTCATAAAACCTTACCACTTGAAAGATATTTATGTAGGAATACTTTATTCTTTAGGATACATCGTGGTAAACAATGTTTATCTTCTATTTAGTTGTCTTTCACATGAAGCCATATCAGGGTTTGCGTGATGTCACAATTATTTATTTACAAGTCACAGTTTTGAAAGATTAGAAACTTATAGCCCATACGGCATGAGAAGTTTACCTTGCTGTGAGAGAAATGTCAGCTATTTATGGCCTGCGCGGCGAGAAAATCTTGTTGTCAAAGAAATATTAGTTACTTGTTGCCTACCTGGCATGACAGTTTTTAATTGTTGTCTAAGAAACATTAGTAACTTGTTGCCAATCTGGTATGAAAGTTGTACATTGTTGTCAAAGGAATATTAGTAACGTATAGGTTGTGCATTGTTGTGAAGGAAATGTCAGTAACCTATAGCCTGCATGGCAGGAAACTCTTGTATTATCACGTTAGAGAAATAGTAGTAACTTATAGTCTATCTGGCGTGAAGGCTTTTAAAAAGGAATGTTAGTAATCTATAGCCTGCGTGGCAGGAAAATAGTGTATTGTCATGAGGAAGAGATATAGCCCATATGGCATGAAAGGGTTACATGTTCATGGAGGAAATATGAGTAACATACTGATTTTGATTATAGCCTTTTACTACCGTACTTGTTAAGAGTAATCTTCTATAATATTCCATTACATTGAAACTACCTCAATAAGTAAACGGGAAGGGGGTGGGGTTTTCGAGTTGAGCTATATCTCTTTACCCTGTAAACGTAGATATATGAAATATAGCAAGAATATTCACTACTTTCCTATGTGATAGAAAACTGTTAGCTAAAAAGATAGTGTTGGGAATAAAAGGTGGTTTTTTTTCAATATTTACCAAACTTATACAAACACTTTATATAAGCGGACATTTCAATTAATTCTCTGTGTGGTCTATAACTGCAATTCGGCATTAAGGCACTAAGAAAGTTTTCGGATTTAAGGTTATTTAGCAGTTTGTTATAATTTTGTGTAATGGAGATCGAAAATATCTTGGTAGATGATATAGTGGTGCCTCAACGTGTTGTGGGTATGAACGGTGATGGAAGATATATTTTTTACGTGTTATCATACACCGTGTTTGGCGATAAGTCTAAGCCATAAGCTGCGATCCAGATAGTAGACCATATATCTGAGAATATGGACAGATTTCAGGTGTTTACCATGGATAATGAGGAGAGCAACTTTGTCAGCAAGGAGACACATACTGTGTTGAAACGTCGAAGCTTAGCACCTATGAGCTGGAGGTGGCAGGGCAGTTGTATCCCTGGAGGTTCGAGGTGTAACAGAATGGGCAATTATTAGTAGGTTTTAGGGAGCCTGGTGAGGGTGTAATGAGGCTCAAGTTTACTGGTGATTTGTCCGAGGGTTACTTTGATGTGTACCAGGCAATTGAAGAGCTATCAAATTTCTTCCAGTTTATTCAACATCAACCCAATACTCCTTCATTGCAATGTCCCGATTATTCCAAATAAACAAGGGGGGAAAAAATGCCCAGAAGTTAATCGTGCTACTGTTGCTGTATATTCAACGACTCATCTGGCTGCTGTTGATGCATATTCACCGTGACATCCGGAGGTCCAACGAGCTGCTGTTGCTGCATATTCACTGAAGCATCTGGAGGTTCATTAAGCTGCTATTGCTGCATATTCACTGAAGCATCCGGAGGTTCATTGAGCTGCTATTGCTGCATGTTCACTGAAGCATCCGGGGTTCATCGAACTGCAGTGGCGAAAAATGATCCTTCTCATATAAAAAAGACAGCAAAATGTTCCAGGTTCTAATAAAATAAGCTCCGCTCTCTGTTACGGGTCAGATAAGACCATTGAGTTAGGTGCATTGGATATCATTTGTCAGTGGTGTAAACGAAGAAGTGGAAGGACGAAAGCCCTGGCATGTGCTGCAGTAGCAGCAAGGTGCAGCTCCCTACCTTCGAGAAACTACCTGACCCCCTCCACAGTCTGTTAACTGGGCCACACTCTGACTTCAATCACTTTCTGAATATCGTCAGAAAATATAATGGTTGCTTCCAAATGTCTTCTTTCGGGGCATACAGAAACCACCATATGTAACATTTAAAAAAACGGCAATATAGCTCTGGTGCGCCTAGATTGCAAAATTATCGAATGGGTTGAATGTACTATTTCACATAAGGGTGAAAGGGGGGGTGGTAGAGGCTCTAAACAATACGCTGCAGGACATTTGCAGCTGTGACAAGCTCATGGGGTGGTGTTATTGTCTTGTTGGCGAGGCACTTAAGGTAGACCGTCAGTAGTATCCTGGGGGACCCGAGTCGATGAAGTCAAGGCCTGCCTTGAATTTATAAGCTGCCATTAAAGAAAAATATGAGAGTTCAACTGAAAAGGTATAGCAAGGCTGAAGAATTTGCATAAAATCTGCTAGAATTGGGAGATGGTAAGGTGGAGATAGATGGAAAGATAGCATGTGTCAATTAGTTAAGGGCATGAACAGTATGAATACAATCATTTATCCAGACCTAAAGAATATAAGATGGAAACCTATGTCATGGTTAAGGAAGAGGGCAATTATAACTCCTAGAAACGATAAGGCAAATTAGATCAACATCGTCCTGCTCAGCATGTTTGTATCGGAGGAGATAATTTATCAGTCAGTGGACTCAGTAGTAGAGATGAAGGATGCTGACCACTACCCGGTAGAGTTTTTGCACACCCTAGTGTGATACTGGTAGACATTCTAGAGAAGTGTGTGAAGAGGGAGCCCACAAGGATGAACAAAATATATATTTGCTTTATTTATGGTTCAAACAATATCAAAATTAAGATAAAAGTACAAATTAGGGGGCTGTGTTACCATAAAAATTACTACAGATATCTTCTAGAGGTGTTTAAAATTTAGAATTTTTCCTAACCTTCAGCAGTTATAGTGTTGTTCTAAGAAAAAAAAGAAAAAGAAAAAAAGGCCAGTTTCAAAATCAAACTTAGTACACCTCAAGTACTCCTTGATACTAAATACAAAATGACATCTACATAACCTAAAATTAAATGGGCCAGTTTCACATATGAAAGCCATGGAAAATATTCAAAGAAAGCTAAAAATAATAGGGGTCTCCTATTTAACACTATCACAAATTAGCTATTAAAAAAGGGGAGTCAAGTTAACTTAAACTAATATTTTTAATATGGTAGGGTCAAAAGTGACAGCATAAAAGCTACAACTGAGTCGCCAGTGGTTGTTATTTCACTCATATACAAACGTCTATCTCAGACTCTGCCTTAAAACATGATTGAAGAATGACCTTGAACACACGATCTCTGGATAGCTCAGTGGTGGTATATTTCTTTCACGGTTTCAGCTTCTCGTTCATGGAATACCCTGACCAACGATATAAAGAAATTAGAATTTAATGGTTTCAAGAGAAAAGTCACAAATAAGCTGCGTGTGGAAGCTCATTCGTGAGATTGAGAGGGGTGAGACGTGATCGCACCTTTGTTGCGTGTGTGTGTGCATGCGAGCGTGGTACGAATTCCTTGTGTATTTTAGCTCTAGTTATTTTTTATTTAAATACTTTTGTGTGTTTTGATATATATTATTTTGTTAAATTTCAGTTTAATTGTATTGGTTAAGTGTAAGAAAAGGCAGTAGCCTTAACTTCGCCATTAAAGTCAATTATTATATTTGGCATACTAAGCCACAGGCTCAGGTTTGATTCTCATGTATTAGTGTCATTTTTCAATTCATTCTAGTGAATTATATTTAAATTTGTATGTATAAGCAAACCTACAATATTGAAAAGAATAAAAAATAACACACATGAACACTTATTTTTTATATCATTAGTAGGCCTACATATTATCTTTGTAATATTTAAAATAAAAAACTAGAGGTGGACAGGAATGATTTTTTATTTCGGGACGAGACATGAGTCAAAATATCGGGATTCGGGACCGGAAATTTAAAACTTATTCTTTAGAATAATCTTAGATTTAAAATATATGGACTTCTAAACTAATATAAGACTTGCTAAGGTAAATATTAAAACCATCTTCGATGGCTGCATGGTCTAAGGCATAGACTAGACCGCCGATGACAGGGATATTTAGTTTGATATTGGTCGGGAGTATTACGGGTGATTATTCCTAAATAGTTCCCACTCTATCCATGCAAATGAAGGCACACCTCTAAATTCAATCTTCCTCATTCCTAACACACTAGAGTAATTAGTGCATAGGTGTATAACCGGAACGAGTAATAAAACACAATAATGATATTAAAAACAATAAAAAATAACATAATAAAATAAATAGAAGTGTGGGCAAATAGGATTTATCAAATCAAAAAACAAATTTTTGACTTAATATCAAAGAATACAATTAATAAAATGGTTAATTTTTTTTACATTTTCCATGAAAATTATTTTTATTAGTTAATTTTGTTTTAAAATGAAGTTTTATATTTAATACTACAAAAATTACTAGAAACATAATGTTTGGCACATCTTTAATTCGTATAAGTATTAAACTGCAAAATACTAGTTAGGTTTGAAACCTCTTTTCTTAAATGTTCTCTTTGGGTTTGACATCCCTCGAAGGTGATTGTTTAGCATCCCTTGTAATCTACTCCTTGTCTGGGTCAGTTTTTTATTCAATTCATATATTTTCCCAATACTTTGACAAACCTAACCAACCATTTTAATTGTACAACTCTTCAAATTATTTGGAATTAATGCAAATAAATGAATAAAAGGAATTTCATATGGTTTTAAAAATCTCATTTATTTCTGATTACTCTCAACCTGTACACAATTAAGGTTTCACTGTGTGTGTTAAAGAAAAAGAGGGTTGAAATAAAACTAGTGTATTCAAATTAAAACAAATAATTCAAAGATACAAGCCACATAGTTCATTTCCACTCCCCAAATTCAGCTTTACTTTCTTAGGCAAGTGTTAACCTTGATGTTGAACCAACGTGGTTATAAAATGGAGACAAATGAACAATAAAACACAAAGCACATACATCTTTGAAAAATACCTAAAAGTTTTTCTTATAATTCAAGACTAAATAAATGTAAAAAGTTGACTTTTTATTTATCTTGACTTAGAAGAAAAACATGTACATGGTTTGAATTTGATTGTTCAATGCTGATTAAATAAATTAATAAAGTTAACTTTTTATTCATAATATATCTCCTTTTCCTGGGTTTGTCCTTTATGCTATACATTTTACATGTTCCTATCTTTCTTTACTATTTTTCTATTTTTGTCCTTTTGTTTTTTTCCCTTTTTTAGGAAGTTGTGTTGCGCGTTTCACACTCCTCCCTGATGAGTTACGATAGAACAAAACCTAGGTTGAGGGATTGGGTGGTGACGATCGATTTTCTTTAAGAGGCAACTATTAACTCTTTGTCCAGTGGCAGCAATGTAAAGTGTGAACTGTGTTCTTATTATTTTAAAAGCTATATAGTGTTCATCCCTTTTATATATTTCTATTCACCTTACCTGTACCTTCTTCCAAATATTATTCTTATTCATAATAAAATTGTTCCTTGTCAACTCTATTTAATTTTGGCTTATTTAACTTAAAAGTCACTTTAAAATCTCATTGTATTAATATTCACATTCTTTTTAAAGTTTTTATTCACAGTAAAATTTTATTATTTAATTTACCAATTCTTTAATCTTGACCTATTTGATGTAAAGGTGTTTTATATAATATCAAGTTATATTGAATGAAGTATAATGGTGTTTGCTTATATTAAAATTTAGTAATTAAATTTCGACATTCTTTCTTATAATCCATTCAGTTGAGTGATAGATTACTGGTCTCGGGCCTGGTTGTTTAGTTCATCCTGTAATTACAGTCGATTCTGAACCACCAATAGGCCGTATTAGAGCTTAGTAAAATGCCTCCATCTTACTCTATTCCTCCACTATTCTTCTCCTCACTTGAACACTTTGTTATCTGCTTCTCCCATCTCTTTCTTGGCCCATGGAATTTCCAGAAAAAAGTTCTAACTGCACTATTACATATTTTTTTCTTAATATATCTCTGTAACCATAATCAATATAAGTTCTCATCCTGGAAAATGTGTTCCCTGTAACCAATAACTTTTGGTAAGGAACTAACATGAGTTGGATTTAGCTTTTATGACAGCCATATTGTGATCAAAGGCAAATATTTTAAATTTAAGAATTATATGTCTCTATCTTGCATCCACCTTTCCTGCACCTTCTTCCAATAAAAAGAAGTGTAAGAACGAGAAATTAAGCTGTAATTTTTCTATCAATAGCACTATATTATTTAAATTTGAGTGGATTTTTAAAAAATATTTCAGCCACAATAGGCATTTTATTTACCACAATTCAGGAGTCTCCACCGATCCTCTAGGAAAAAACATCTCTTAACACACATCTAAAGAACAAATTTTAAAATCATAGTAGTAAAAATATACATGCAAAAACAATAAGCATTAATGATGTAAGGAGAAAATAGTGTATTTATTTATTTAAAAAAAAGTTTTATTTTAAAACATGAATAATTTTATTCCTATCTAAGATTTCACATTTCTAGCTAGTAGACTACATATTCTGAAACAGCTTATTTTCGAGCCGAGATTGTATTAAGTTTAATTGTGAACTTACCCCCCAGAAATAAGTAGAAAATTATCTACAGGGTGGCCACTCAAACTTCAGAGTAAAATTTTAAAATTATTTTCAATTTTCTGACCAAAAATATAATTTTCCCGATTTGTTAAAAAGGATTTTCTATAGTTGTGAAACGTTGAACAAGGGTCAGCTTCGACAACTTAGAAAAGAAATTGCAGCTTTGAAAATGACGAAGCTTTGCCAATTAAAAATATTGAGAGCTTAAATACTAATTTATGGCCCAATTAATTGCATTCTGGGCTGTTGTATACATTACTAATTAATATTATATGAAAAAAAAATGAAGTAGTTGACTTGTTAGTAATGTGATAATAACTTAATTCAATATATAAAAATTAAATTATACAAACAAATGTATAAGAAAACCATTTCAAGTCATTTTAGTGCATAAGGCTACGTATACATAATTATAGTAAAATATTTTCTCAATCATAAAACCATAAAAAATATTTGAAATTCGATCAGACTTGGATAATATTTCACACATTTGATACAAGTTTACTTTGAAATGAAACATTGGACTACACACTCAACCAAATTTTAATACTGGAGCAAGACTACTTTGCACAAATCATACACTTGACAAACTTTATTATCTATTTAAACACTTTAAATTAGTTCAAGGTGAGTCTTTGAATATAAAAAAGAACCTTAACCATTTCCTATTGGGTGACTTTAGCACGAGCCACTACAGATCCCTCCCCACTCAAAATAAAATTCATGGAACAACCATTGAATTACACTACATCCTCATCACACCTTTTTTAAAGTCAGGATCAAAAAGTCATCTTTCACCTTGTGATGTGTGCTCAGGTTAAACAGTAGTACTGTATTTTTAGTTATAATCATTTTCACTATTAGTAAAAAGAAATATAAGATGAGATTTGCAAGGAACGTACTTGTAAAACAATAGAATGATTGTTAAACCACAAGTCAATGAAACATTAAAAGTGAGTAAAGGAGTTAATTTCTTATAAGAAATAGATTTTTTTTTATTTTGGAATAAAATAAATAAATATGAATTGAAGATAACACACAATATTTATTGAGGATAAAAACCTTAACCTCAGTGGGTATATAAGTTGATCGATTTTTCCTGACTTAAGGTTTCTATCCTTAATAAATATTGTTTGTTATCTCCTTCAAATCATATTTATTTATTTTATTCCAAAATAAAAAAAATTCTATTTCTATTTCTTCCTATGATAAATTAGCTGCTTTACTCACTTTTAATGTTTCATTGACTTGAGGTTTAACAATTATTCTACTGTTTTACAAGTACGTTCCTTGCAAATCTTAGCAGTACTGTATGCATACAAATGTGTTACACTCAGTGGTGGCAGACCCTTATATGTGTAAAGAGGGAGGGAGTGAGTTGTAAAAATTATCGCTGGGGTCAAATGGGCACTTAGAAGCTATTTTGAATGGCATTCATATGGAAACATTTTGAAAATTAGACTCCTCTCCAAGATGTTTGGAGTAGTTTTCCCCCTGAAAATCTTTGAGCATTGGATACTCCTTAAAGCTAGTTAGAGTTAGAGATGTGTGAAGCTTCTAAACAAATTTTGGCTTTGGCACCAATTAAAATATTGATAGCTAAAATACTCCATTTATGTTCAACTGTAGCCATTATGAGCTGTTTTGTACAATACAAATTAATATTTATATGATAAAATCTGAAGAAATTGAATTGCATGTTGTGATAATAACTTGATTTGTCAGATTAACAAGGAATATTACAAACAATTGTGCATTAAAACATTTTCCAATTTACTTTAGTCCATAAAGTAATATAAATAACCACAATATATTTTTTCAAGCATGAAACAATTCAAAGAAAAAAATATTTGAGCTTCAAGAATATTTCATATATTCGATTCGAGTTTGTTTCGAATTGCAAAAGTGGACTTCGCACACCCCTAGTTAGAGTGTTCCTTTATGGTATTTTTAGTTTTTGAATTAAATGTTTCTAGAATATATTTGAAATGGTCTTTCCCTAGCAAATGTTTGAAATTTTTATGTCACTAAAAGGTTATGTAGTATAGAGCACTAGGGTAAATCATGGTTTAAATTAGGAGGGATAGCCAGCACACTTACTTAGGTGATACTGGAGTAGAAATTGTTTAGATATAACACTAAAAAACCCATAAACACATTTTTAAGGACAAGCTTTCACTGTCACAGACAGCTTCATTAGGACCTGATGTGTTTATGTGTTTTTTAGTGTTATATTTAAACAATTTCTACTCCAGTATCACCTAAGTGTGCTGGCTATCCCTCCTAATTTAAACTATGTCACTAAAAGGTATTTATGGTGGTTGTTTTTAAATTCCTGATAGCCAAATTAAAGAACTTTTACCGATGCACAAAGTTAAAGCATAATTCCTGGTTTTAACAATTAATGGCCACCCTGAGCTATAACCTTTGTTTATGGTTGTGATACATGACCAAAATAAATTTGGGTTGTTGAAAAACAAGGTGCTCGGAAGAAATTTGTCCCAAAAGGGGTGAAGATATTGGGGAGGTGGATATTACTTGATGATGAGATTCATATCCTGAACTAATTAACAACACATTGTTAGGCTAATCAAATTTAGCAGATTATGGAGGGAAGGACATGCAGAGTAAATGAAAGATCCAGAACTGTGTTCAAGGTATTGAATGGCAAACACAATGGTAAGACCAAGGGTGTAATGACGTGGACTGGATATAACTAACTAAAGATATGGATCAATGGTGTACTTTTGTAAATGTGGCAATTAACTTTCGAGTTCCTAATGGCAAAGAATAAGTAAGTATAACCTTAGTTTTTCAAACAATGAAAGTTTTTCAAAGAGTTGATGGATCATTAAGAAAGGTATTGATTATAAATATATAGCAATAATAAATCAAACTTTGATATCATAAACTGTAAACTACGACATTATATTATAAATGAACATTGCAACCATCATTATATTATTCATTAGATTTAAAAGGCATACAAATTAAATCTCAAGTTTTTTCAACTATAAGACAACCCAAAGGAAGTGCCGGCTAAGAAACTTTATCAAACTATAGAATATTTGTTTAGTTCAATAAACATAATTTAAATGTTTGTACTTTCATAAGAAGTGTTCTCATCTCGTGTCTCGAATTCTCACACATCTCTAGTTTACAAGTAAATACTAATTGTAATGTACTTAACAGCCCACAATATAAATCATTGAACATTAATATGTAGCTTAGAGCTTAAATTTTTGAAAGTTTTAGCTACATAGTTGTCAAAGCAGGAATTATTTTTAAAGCATAGTCAAAACTAACAAATGTTAAATTCTAAGCCAAGATTTTGGAAATGTTCGACAGATTAAAAAAAAAATGCAATAAAATTATTACAATATAGAGTGGTAGAACAAATATTTACATTCTTAAAAGTCTTTAAAACTTTTGAAAAGAGAAAAAAAACATTTTTTCTTTCTTTAGAACTTGGGTAGTTCACTATATCGTGGAGGTGTTGTCCAGCGGGCGGATGATGTTCGTCGAACACAGTGTGGGTTTAGACCATTGAAAATATTGCTTAGGTCTGGTGTTTTAGAAGCATATGTGATCCATTTGCACAAAATAGAATGGTCTATTAAAGCAAAACCTCTTAAATCCTTGAAATTCCTTGCTGAACCTGTAAAACATGTAACATTTCAAACATCCATTAAGTTACACTTTATTAAAAACAATTAAAGGGGGACAAACACAATATGGCCTTTACAATGAAAAGAAGAACACAGTTCACACTTTACACTGCTGCCAATGGACTTTTAGGAAGTTGCGTTGCGCGTTTCACACTCCTCCCTGATGAGTTCCGATAGAATGAAACCTAGGTCGGGGCATTGGGCGGTGACAATCAATTTTCTTTAAGAGACATCCATTACCTCTTTGTCCAATGGCAGCAGTGTAAAGTGTGAACTGTGTTCTTTTCAGTGTAAAGGCCATATTGTGTTTGTCCCCCTTTTATATGTTTCTATCCACCTTTCCTGTACCTTCTTCCAAATATAATACAATTACCTCATAAAGTGAAAAGAGGTTTTCCTTATAGAGTTAATTCCTGACTTAACAATTTTTTCTTCTCTTTGAATAATTAATTCTTTGTTATCTCCATCAACTCGTATTGTTAATTGACTTATTATCTAAATTATTTTTCTTGATCTAACAATCTCTCTTTTGATAAACTAATCCCCTATATTCATAACTTATATTGTTTAATTGACTTAAGAAGTGTATCAATCATTCAATTGTTGTTTTGCCAAGTACGTTCCTTGTAATACTAATCATGTTAAGTGTGTTCATTGCATAAGTTTTGATGAAGGACTTTGAATGTATAAAGTTGTAGAATAGATGTATTATTATATAAGGTGTGTAGCTAAAATTATAAAATAGCTAGTGATGTGTAGATATTATCAACACCATTGACACCAAAGTTATTGATAAGAGAGACATAGATTATAAAATTATCAAGCTTCAATGTAAAACTTTTGTGTAAGCCTTTCAAATTTGGTCAAAATCGATATATATTTTCCATACAATTGAGTGAAAAACCTTTTCTTGTAATTATGTTAAATAGTAATTTTAAACACTTATTTTTAGAGTAAGTGTTTATAATTTTTGTAGCAGAGCCAATAAGTTTAATATTTATTCTATACAATTATACATTTAAAAGAATAAAATGTTTTTTTGCAGAAAATTGTTTTACATGCTATCTTCAAATTTGAATATATATATATATATATATGTTCTTTACAAAACTTTGCTTGTCAAAAGTGATAGCTGCTAAACAAATGGTTTTTCAAAACATACGTTTTGGCGTAGGGATACATTTTGAAATCTAGATAACTCTTCTTACTAAAATTAGAATGTATTCAAGCTACTTACATTTGGCCCACCGGGGAACGGGGTGTTTGGGGACCTGTTCTCCTTCACTGGAGTCTCCTGAATTACAAATTGGGTAATGCTGCACATCGTTCGTCTCAGGAATCGCTGGATGACGCTCCTTTTTGACTTCAAATGTCATATTCATTATGGTATTTTCAGTATGCTGCAAAGTTCAAAGAATACAACTGCACTGAATATTATGGCTACTGTTTAACACAGTAAAACCCATATAAACAGTTTAAGAAATTAATTTGAAAATGTTTTACTAATGTGAACATAAAATGACCTTTGACCACTTTTGTAGTCTAGTGGTCAGAAATCCTGGCTAGAGATTCAGAGGTCCCAGGTTTGATCTTAGGCGCTTCCAGATTTTTTTGTGAAGCATTGGGTCTGGAATGGGGTCAACTCGGCGTCGTGACAACAATTTAATAAAAAAAAACTGATATTAACATCCGGAGGGTTCATTGTGCCTACCACAGGACACCTTATATCTACAAATGTTGACACTATCTTAGCCAACATGTGATGGAGTTATAAAAAGACCTTTTATTATCTAAAAAATAAAATTATATACATGAAAAATCAGATTAAGGAAAAAATTATTTTTACTTTTGAGGTACATTTCTTCCTATTTAGCTTTCCTATACATACCTTCTATATATTACATAAAAGGCCAGTGTTTTTGCAGTTTTTATAGCAAAACTTTTTTTGGTCAAAATAAATAAAATATTGCTCCAGTAGAATAAGAGTTAATTTTATTCACATGGTGATATCAACAATTCTTGAATATCTTTAACGAGCAAAATAAAATTACTTACTTTTTAAATGAAGAGAAAAAGTTGTCATATATTCCAGGACACCCTTGACAAACATTAAAGAAATGTTGAGTTCACCATGTGAAGAAAATTAAACTCTAGTATTTCATTGTATTGAAACCTCAAATTAAATTGCTAATAAGTCAAGATATCTTAGATTATTATTTAAAAGAAAATATAAATCTTAAAGCATATAAAGTCAGTTAAGTGTTAAATTACTGGTCTGGGGCCTGGTTGTTCATCCTATAATTATAATTGTTTTTGAACCACCAAGAAGCAGTATTGGATCTATAAAACAAATTTCACTTGAAAAACAAATGATTTTTTTAAAAGGAATTTAGTCTTGAAACCTTGAATACCTTTTTAAGGATTTGATGTCCAATCCATAATTAAATATTTTGTTAATTAATGTGTATCCTTAGCTCAGTTGGTAGCATGTCTGCCTACTGAGCTAAGAGTCACAGATTTAATTCCCAGCATGGTCGAAAATTTATTAGCGGTGAAATGTGGGTTTACCCTCTCACATTGATAAATTAACGACCAGGGACTGGATGTTGTGCCTGTTCTAGTCTTAAGTTAGAGTATAAGGCATATGAAGCTATAACAGGCCTAGCAATCCGGTAGTGAAAAATGTATGGCTTGAATAAAAAAGACTGACCTGGACCATAGGCTGGAAACATTCATGGATGTTACAAAAGTAGATTAATGTGTCTGATAGCTGAATCAAAATCACCAGTTCCCACACTAACTTAACTCAATACACCAACAACTGGTGAAAGATGGCCCTGGAGACAAATCAGGGTGGTTCAGTAGTGGAGCATTGCTGCATAAGCCCAAAGGTACCAGGTTCAATTCTTGTGTCCAGGTTGTCATTTTTCACTTAATTGAATTAGATTAAATAGCCTGTTCTAACAAGCAGAGCATATTTATTGATAGACCAATCTTCAAAATTACCTGAAGTTTGTTCTTGGCGAGAATGTGTTTCATCTTGTGCTTGACCTGCTTCTCTTGCTCCCTAAAATTACCGGTTGAAAATCAATACAAAGAATGAATACTAAGAAAATTACTTTGTACAATTGGGGTGTGAAAAGTCAATTTTTTTGATTTATTAAAGCCTAGTAAAATCTTTATATATTCTTTTATAATTGTGTGAAAGAAGGTCAGGGTTGTGTGAAATTTCAAATATTTAGCTTCACTTCAAAAGTAAAATTCCGACTCCACTATTAAAATTAATTATGTATGTTTTGACTCGATATTTTAAATATATTATTTTACCTTGATTAAATAGATATATATATATATATACTTTTAACTAGAGATGGGCCACACGAATCTTCGAATCGATCGAATCCTGACAAGTATTCGAGATCTGAGGAATCAGTGTTTTATTGGATTCGATGGTCGAATCTTTCACTTCATACACTAAGCATAATATTTTGATTTTTGAATCAAGATATTAATAAGTTAGGCCTACTTGAAAAGCACAACTTAATACGTAATAATTAGTCTGTCAAACAAAAGAGATAAACACGAATAAAATCTTCTTTAAAAAAAAGTATAATGGTTAGGTTTAGAAAATCTAACATGCCTAATAGCCCACCCTCCCACCTCTATGAGAAACTTGGACTTAACTGTTTCAGCTCATGCTCACTTCTGAAACTTTCACCTCACAAACAATCTTGTAAATATTTTAATGAACACGTTAAAACTCTTCAAAAACTGAAAATCAAAACTAGAATTACAAATAAACTTGAAATAAATAAAACAAATCACAGATTTTTAAAGAGAAATAAAAACACATTACACACTATACAAAGTCAACTACCAAGACATATATGTTTACTCGCCAAAATGATGATTAAATAAACACGATTGTTAATTCTTACTACCCAAATGGTTTTGATTATCTACAACTATGCGAATAAACCCAATTTATTTCATACAATCCTTAAGTTAAATATTTTTTTGAGTTTCATGAAAAATAAATACTGTCAACAGTTAGACACCAATAAAACTTTATTTACGCCTACTGGCCTACGTATTGTATATCGATTATTTGTTTAAAATCGATTCAGGTAATATGATCAAGTTTTAAGAATCAAATAACAACTTGCTAATTCATTATTTGTTTTTAAATCGATTTTAACTAAGAGTTTATATTTTTTTCAAATATATTATTGAAGTAATTGTAAAAATATTTAAACCCAGTCTTGCCTAATAAAATAGGAGTGTATGAACATATTGCAAGAGTAAAAAATATGTTCGTGTTTTAAATACAATAGATTCTTAGAAATCGATATATCGCAAGAATCAAATATATGTTTTATTTTTTATGCAAAGATAGATAATATATATAAAAGACAATAAATAATAATAATAATAATAATAATAATAATAATAATACATCCTTAGGCATATTGAGTTCACTATTTCCAATGTATGTTTAATGGCAAAGCCTGTTGTGTTAGTAATTATTTTTTTAAATCTGTTTGTAATTTTATTTTAGCTTTCTTATCAAAATAAATTATAATTCCTCAAGATACTTAAAGTTGATCAAAAGGTAACTAAGCCTAATCTGTTTGTTTATTTCACCTGATTTTTTAGAAACTTAACTCATTCTATCAAAACTTTTAAAAATAACACAGTCAACCTTACAGTTCAACCTAAAACATGAGTCTACTCTCCTGACCTGATGAAGCTGTCTGTGACAGTGAAAGCTTGTCCTTAACAATGTGTTTGTGTGTTTTTTGGTGTTATATCTAAACAATTTCTACTCCAGTATCACCAAGGTAAGTGTGCTGGCTATCCCTCCTAATTTAAACCATGATTTAACCTAGTTCTCTATACCACATAACCTCAAAAAATAACTTAAAGACACTCAAATTTTGATTGATTTGATTTCTAAACAATAATATGAGTCTAGATTGTTTAATTTGGCTAGATTTTAACCAGTATTTTGCAAGGGGTAGCTGGGGTTGATTAAAATTGAAAGCATTATTGAAATAAATCTTTAATATACAGCTTGGGCCTATATAGGGTAATGTAGGTTTATTTTAAATCATTAAAATTTCTAACAATTTGCTAGGATTCGGATTTGATATTTGAGAATAAAATGTATATTCAGATGCGAGATTCGACCATCTCTACGTTTAACATAAAATTATGACTATACTAGAACTATGAAGCTTTTTGAAATACTCAACTCTAAAGAAAGACCCAAACTTGCAGCCCCCTAATACTTAATATAATGGGTTAGGGAGGAGGTAGCATTTTAGAGATAATATATATGCATTTGCATGGAAGGAGAGTAGAAAACCATTTAAGAAAGAAACACCCTCAGTGAAACCAACCTAGATTTGAACCCCGATCTCCCCTTCATCAGCAAGCCAGTCCATTCATTCGGTGATTGAAGTAGGTTAGAACACAGCTAACTTAGTGTAAAACTGTTTCATCTACACCTCGATCCAAATTTCTACTGAGTACATAGTAAAAATCATTAATGTTCAATTTCTCTTTCATCTGTTTCATTGGACACATGGTCTTAGGCGTCACTATCGTGGTTTTTTTTAGCACATCTTATTACTCGTTCGGGTTACATGCTTATGTACTAATTACACTTATGTTTTAGGAACCAGGAAAGTTTATTAATTTAGAGGAAGTGCAACCACATTTGTGTGGAGAGTGCACCCAAATGGGATCGAATCCCAATCTCCCCGTCTTCAGCAGTCTAGTCAAACACAAGAGTAGTGCGTTAGACCATTTGGCCACCAAAGCGGATACTCTCACATTAGACTAGAATACTAATGAAAAGTAGATTGTTGTTTGAATTCCGATCGGGTGTACTGCGGGTAGGTTTTTCACTCTACCTTCATGCAAATGCATGTGCACTTCCTCTGAATTAAATTTTCTTAACCCCTAACTTATTAGTGTAATTAGTACATATGCTTGTAGCCTGAAAGGTAGTAAAATGAGTGCCAAAAAAACTCTCTTTGGTAGTAAAGATAAAAAATGTATTAATCGAATAGATTGAAAATGACACCAGGACACGGGAATCAAACCCAGGTCCTATGGCTTAGGCCACCAGTGCTTTACCACTGAGCTATCCAGGGATTGTCCTGTGCTCAGGGTCATTCTTCACTAATATCTTAAGGCGGTCTATGTTAGATGTGTGAATCCCTTGATAGCTAAGTTTTTTTTAGATATTTAATTGAATATTGAGAGGAGGATAAAAGGGCAAGGCCTAAATACTTGCCAGAAAAATGTAGGCCTCAAAGTTAAACATATTTATTTTTTACTCACAAAATTTAGTTTTAAAATCATATATATTTATTTAACATAACTTCCACTCTATACTAGGAAGGTTCATGAAAAGCTCATGGCTCGAATGAAAAAAAAACCAGTGGTCACAGATCTCTAATTTATTGTAAAAAATGTTCATCAAAAGAAGTGGGTTCTATAAATACTGTATACAAGGTCAAACCGTTACTAGTTTCTATCTATATGTGTTTGAGCAATGAATCAATTTAAAATATATACCAAAATAAGTATTTATAAATATTTTTAGCCTTTGCCAATATTTTATTAAACTTATGCTGGATATTACTTACCTAATTAAAGATGTTTCTTTTTCTTCAGTGATGCGCTTTATACGTTGCTTCTCAGCTTCCAGCTGTTCCTTCTTACGGATAGCAGCAAGGCGGGCCTGTTCTTCCTCCTGCAAAATATTAAACTTCGTCCAAGGTGTCTAACAAATGAGCCTAAGTAAAACTCTTAGCTTAGGATTGAACTCGGCCTCGTGAAGACCAATAAGGAGCTATTTGAATAAAGTAGCAGCTCTGGTTTAGAAAAATGAGATTAACAGCCAGAGGTCTCGTTGTGCTGACCACATGACTGACTCCCTCTATACGCTAATGTTGACACCATCTCCACTAACAAAAGCGGCGCTTTGGTTCATTTTGATAAATTTACTGATTATATAAGCCTATTTTAATTTATTGTTATGAGAGCCTCTATCATGGTATTATTTTGGTGACCCTATTATTATTAAAAATTAATTTAAATGTGATCCCATTGAGATCTCATGTTGAAATCTAGCATGCATATCTTTGAGATATGAATTAAAAATTGTGATTTATTTTCTAAAATTTAAACATAACTTTTAAAATGCCCTAATGTGGGCATGTGATATATCATTTTAAAGATAAATAAAAACCCTACAAAATGGCTTTGATTTATTTCTCTATCTTATTTCTAACTTAAGAAATTAAATAAATCATGATGGACAGTGAAGCTCAAAATAAAATAAGAAAAAATTATGAAATTTGATATTTTGAATTGTTTTTGTAAGAATAACAATCATGCCAAGTTTTATTAAAATCCAATAGTCAGATCCAAAAGTGGATAAAATTTGGATCACTTGACTTGTTCTATAATATATACGTAAAGGGATTTCATTTAAATAATAATAAATGTATTTTGCTATTAAAAGCTACATTTCAAACGTTAAATTGTTTAAAACACATATTATATTATATTTGGAAGAAGGTATAGGAAAGGTGGATAGAAACATATAAAAGGGGGGCGAACACAATATGACCTTTACAATGAAAAGAACAACACAATTCACACTTTACACTGCTGCCAATGGACAAAGAGGTAAAGGATGTGTCTTAAAGAAAATTGATTGTCACTGCCCAATCCCCCGACCTAGGTTTCATTCTATCGGAACTCATAAGGGATGAGTGTGAAACGCGCAACGCAACTTCCTAAAAGAGAGAAAGAAAAAAAGTTGCGTTGCGCGTTTCACATTCCTCCCTGATGAGTTCCGATAGAATGAAACCTAGGTCGGGGGATTGGGCGGTGACAATAAATTTTCTTTAAGAGACATCCATTACCTCTTTGTCCATTGGCAGCAGTGTAAAGTGTGAACTGTGTTGTTCTTTTCATTGTAAAGGCTATATTGTGTTCGTCCCCCTTTTATATGTTTCTATCCACCTTTCCTATACCATCTTCCAAATATAATACAATTACCTCATAAAGCGAAAAGAGGTTTTTCTTATAGAGTTATATCATTAAAACACATAATGGTATTCTAATATTGATTAAATAGACAAATACAACTTTAAAATACACTTATGTAATACCAAACAACATTTTATTTTCATAGAAATATGTTGGCATAGCTGCAGTTGACATTAGCATGACATAATGGACGTTACAGATGTGAATGTATAAACTTTGATTGTATATTTAGAGACTTAGTTCAAACATGTGGATATCTAGTGAAACATCAAATATATTTAATTAAACCTTACTATTTTTTGTTTTTCACTTGGTTAATCTATAAGAGAATGAGACATCACTCATAAAAATACTGCTTATCACTTATAAACAGTAATGGCTCATGTAAGGACTGTTTTTATTGGTAAAAATACAAAGTTTCTATTTTTTTAATTCCAATGAAAGGGACAAGATTAAACTTCTGCGCGTTATTAAATAGTAGCTTAAAAATTAATCTAACCAAACTTGAAAATTTTGAGCGAAGTTTGAAAATAATTTTGAGGTGAGTTCGAGCACTTGTTAAAACTCAAATTTTTGAGCACTCGCACATGCCTAAGTTTTGGCTAGGTAAGTCCTTAAATATTTAACGCTACTTACGCTTTCTCTTGTAAATTCATACGTGCCTTTTATGGTAAGTAAATAAAATAAAGTATTTATCTCTAGATTACATAGTTGTCTAACAATTTATTTCAATTAAGTTATTTTTTATGGCGTGGAAACATTGTTTATGAATTGCAAAGTTAAAATATTAATTTTCTTTTTTTGTGTACCTAAAGTGTCTGCAGATTAAAGTGCCTGGATACGTGGATGATTATATTATTTGATAATATATTGGAAACTAAAAGTCCTGACAGCTTACTCTGAATTTATTCCTTTTTTTTTTAATGCTGTACGTCAGACATGTCCTGAAGGACATAGAAGAGGCTACACAATAGTTGAATATAAAACACAATTTTCAAAAGAAATTTATTGTATAAAACAAGTCCCATCAAAAATTTAGTAAAATTAACCGTTAAGATTTGTATTATTCAGTATCTGTTTGAAATGTTGCTATTCACACGCCAATATGTATTACCTTTGTAAAATTGTAAAGAAAAACCAAATGAGCCTCATCAGCCCAGCCTTATTTATGAATTAAGTATTCTTCTAGACAATTAAATCACTAACCTGTTCACGTAATTTGGCTAGCCTGGCTGCCTCTTCCTGTTTTCTACGTTCTTCAATCTCTGCAGCTTTCTGTTGTGTCAATAGTTTCTTTCTTGTAGCTTCTTCTCGCAGTTTCTCCTCTTTTTCTTGTGCAGCTCTTTGTAATTTCTCCTCCCTTTCTCGTTCCAAACGCTGGTTACGTTCCTGCTGTTCTCGATCACGAGCTTCACGCTTCTGCAGAACTTTTAGCATTTTTTCTTCATTATTTCTAAATCAAAGCAAACAAATATTTCTTGAAATGACCAGTGATATCTGCGTTTGGGCATGCCTAGCACACGACCACCATGATTGGCTCTGGAGCTGCGCTGTTAGTGCCATTCTTATTTCATAGATGACATGAGCTGGCATCTTTGGTGGCTTTTGGTTCACCCTCCTTCTGCCCTGCGCACTGCCATTTCATTTTATAGGTTTTCAAGCTTACCAAAGTGTTATGGTAGTTTTCTGGTTTTTTTTTTAAATTAGCAATTTATTTTGATTAACTCTGATGTGTGTAAAGATAAATTGTTATAAGATATATATATATATATATAGTGGTGGACTAACAACAAATGGTTTCATGGAACTAACGGCATAGAAGGTAATCTCCACCCAGTTTTTTCCCCTTCAACCATGACACAGGATTCTTTGGTTTTCATAGGAAGTTCTCTGCTTGTCCAGGGATGTGAAAAAAGTATTGTTGCTATACTAATATCAATATTTTCCTTTCAATACTAGGATTTTTTACTCAATATAGTCAACTCTCGATTCTACGACCCGGGAATAGCGTCCATCTTGAAGTAACAACCCTTTTTTGGAGAACTGTGAAATATGTGGAAAAAAGGTCAAACATTTTAAGGAAATTGGCCGTAAAATATGTTTGTTGCACTTATTTAGGTCGCGATTATTTTTGTAAGCGCTGAATTGCTAGTAACTGGGGTAGGTCAGGTATAAAAATAAATACCACCCTATCAATGCCAGCCAATAGCACTTGACTCTGTCCACCCCCTCCCACAAGCAAGACAATGTTTCCCCACACGTGAGTGCCGCTACATCACGCGCTAGGCTTGTTTTTGCCATTGTTATTTCGATTCCCAATTTGGTTATGTTTTTGGTTTGATTTTTGACGACCCACGCTATTTTTTTTTATTTGTTGCAAACTTAAAATTTCAACAAAATAAGATGAAATAGGACCTTCTCGACGCTCAAGAAGAAGTACGAGATCATCCAGGAAGTGGATGAGATGAAAAATACAAAGACGAAGATTGCGCAGCGGCATGGCATCCTGAAGTCGACACTTTTCATGATTCTCAAAATGAGAGAAGAAATTGTGAATGCAGTGCAGAAGGAAGGCCACAAAGTTAAGTCCAACAATATGAAGGGCGCGACGCACGCAAATCCGGAGCAGGTTATGCTGGAGTGGTTCAGCCAACATATAGCGCAAAACATGCCTATAAAGAGACCAATGATGCAGAAGAAGGCCGATACATTTTTCCTGAGGTTGGGTATAGAAAACTAAGTGTTCAAGTGGGTGACTAGAGCGTGTTTCAAAGTGTATCACAGCACATCCAGCCACAAGGTTATCGGTGAAAGCACATTGGTTGACCCAACACTGGTGAGGGAGTGGATGCCCTTGCTCCGAAACATCCTTAGGCACTATCAGCCTCAATATGTATACAACACTGACGAGCTGGAGATGTTCTTGCTATGAAAGGGGATAAGTACAAGGGTGTGAACAGGAGCAAGGAGCGCCTCACCATCCTTCTGTGCTGCAACATGAAGAGCAGTGATAAGATGAAGCCCCTCATGATTAGGAAGTTGAAGAAACCCCGGGTTTTCAAGGTCAACATCCTGCTTTGTGACTATGATTTTAATAAGAAGGCATGGCTGACCTTGGGGGTGTTCCCAAGGTGACTTCAAGGCTTTGATTCGGAGATGGACGCTGCAAATAGAAAAGTCGTACTCTTCGTCGACAATTGCCCTGCACAACTTGCTCTCGATAAACTTAGGAACATCAAGCTGGTGTTTCTGCCAAAGAAAACCACCAGCATGCTTCAGCCCCTGGACCGGGGGATAATCCAGCAAGTGAAGGTAAAGTTCCACAAGATGCTTATGTGGATTACGGTATGGAATCTTGACATGGGCAAGGTGGTCAAAAAATGGGACGTGTTCAGGGCCATGGAGAGAATCGTCACCAGTTAGAGGGCCAAGAGACCAGTGGTAATCGCCAACTGCTTCCGACATGCCCACTTTGTCCTACCAGTCAACGAAGATACTTCAGTCTATGTGTTTCCAGCCGCTGCCAGCACCAAAAACCCAGACGATCCACCGCCAGTGGACACCAATTTTCAGCAAGGCCCCTCCATAGAACTGAAGCCTGGCTCATAAAAAGCACCTATGTCTGCCCCCCTGACTTTTACTCGACCATACGACGAGGAAACATGTCAGAGATTAGCCCCAAACTGCACGTATGAGGATTACATAGCAGCAGACAATGACATCACAGTTTGGGGCACCCTTGACGCCACCAATATAATCAGGGAGCAGCAGGAGTCCAGCGATGAAGAGGGGGAGTAAGAAATGGAATAGCCTGAAGACATCCCAACCACGAAAGATGTTGTGAAAGCCGGGGACGTCTACTCAACAGCACTTAAGCACCAGGGTGCTAGCGAAGAACTTTGGTTCCAGTTCTATAATGTGAAAGACTTCGTCGAGCAAACTGGCGTTAAGAAGAAGCAGGCCTCTATAATGGACTTCTTCAAGAAATAGGTAGGTATTTTTTCATGTGTATTCTAAAAAAATGCTATTTTTGCTATGAGGGTCGGGGGTGGAACAAAATCGGTTAAAATTCCAATGACCCTTTTTCAGGGAACCGTGAATGGTCGTAGAATCGAGAGTTGACTGTACTTTTTTTCTGATACTTTTACTAATATGAGTACTCACACTCCGGTATTTAAAGAAACTTTTTGTTATTGTCAGACATGCTGGGATTAAATTTTTACTAAGGTGGATTGTGGAGAAAGAACAAATGACACTATTTCTCGATTCTCACTTATTTTCTGCATAATAAGCAACTCTAGCATTCAATTTCTTTTAGCTTATCATATCTCATCTGGTCTTTCATCTTTGTTTATCAATACAGCCTGATACTTTACTGGGGTGGGTAGTGACCAGTCTACTACCCCTTCCTTTATCAATGAGCACGGTCTCACAAATTAAACAAAATATTCTTTTGTAGTCAACTCAAAATTCCCCCAAGCAGACGAAGCAGAAAAGTTTATATGTGTTTTGATACCGGTACGCAGGGGTGCAGAATATGTTCTGAGATCCAATATTTCCCCGAAAACATATCATTAAAAATAAAACATTACATATTTTATAGAGGCTGAAGGGAATAAGGATTATTACCTACTACATAGTTAGGCAAATTCAAATTTAAATATATTTTTAATCATAGTTATTTTTATTGTACTTACCTTATAAAAAAATTAGTTGTCTCCCAGAAATGGCAACCTTCCCATTTCCTTGTGTGCATTACATATTGTTATTAATTGTTGCTAGTAGGCTTACCAGTACCGACATTTAATTTTACATCTTGAGAGTAAGAGGCAATGGAGTGTAATTCCAGGAGGCCTTGGTTTGATTGTTGATTTTCATAGACTACATTTTTCCATAAACTCGCCACTACTGCAAGGTCTTTCACTTTCAACCACACTAGGGGAAATACTATCACTATTTAAGGCTGAATTCTCCCTGATCACATAATTTACGTTTTACAAAACTTGCAATACTCCCTTGATCCTTACTTCTAGGTTTTTATTGGGGATGTTTATTAAATACGTGATATTCGAGTTTATCACGTCTGCTAAGCCATAAGCTGAGTTGACGTCTTTTTTTCTTTTAAAAGTCGACAATAAACATTTGTTTCACTAAACCATATAATTTTTTATAAATAATTATCTATTGTACAATGTACAAACCTTAAAAGGTCCACTAAAAACAACAATTTCATAGCTACACAATTATTAAAAGCATGTCAAGAGTTTAAAAATAAACTGGGCACATATCACAATGTAATTAGGCCGGATATAATAGGTGACTGAATTCAAACTAAAACAAAATATGGCTCACACTTCCCTACCCTCCACCGCCTGCCACCCATAGCTACCAAACACCCACGTGAATTATTAGATTTTTCTTCTGCCCCTTATCTCAACCTCTGACTTCTTATCTAGAACTCTTGACACATCATCTTAGCCCCTAGACACGGCAACTCTTTGTGCTTACACCAGCACTGCCTCATTATGGCAAATACTAATGGTGTCAGTGTTGAGTGTCATCGACCTTATTTTTTCATACAAATGAAACTAGCATATCAGAACCAGTACTAAAAACATAAACTAAATTGTTGGAATTTTCCCAGCACAAAATTTCCCCAGGACTGCTTTAATTTCCCTCAAACCTTTTTCGGAGATATTCTACACTCCTGCTAGTATGGTATTGATACTTTTAATGAGTAGGGTATTTATACTTTTCTTTCAATACCACATCTCCACACTTGTCACACCAGGGATGCAGGCAATGTGTTTGGAAATTAACTTTATTTTACATTATTGGCTAGAGCAGTTTGAATAACAGACAATGCTAATTGATGAAATATGAAAGATTCTAATAGCCAAAGCTATTATTCATGCTTTTTGTAGCCAACGATTTCCGCACGTCCATCATAGACTGCCTTAAAATATTAGTGAAGAATGACCCTGGGCACGAGATGATTCCTGGATAGTTCAGTGGTTATAGCATTGGCGTACTAAGCTAAAGGTACCGGATTCGATTTCCGTGTCATTTTTCAATATTCAACTGAAGATGGAATATAAGCCTAGAGAAAAGAAATATTTTAACAATAATCAAATAGACATCTTAACGTACCTTTTATATATTACTATGTTAGTTTTTAAGAGGGTATATTTGTGTATTCTAGTTTATAGCCACATCAACTAGAAACGTTAAGATAAATTTCTTTTTCTATTTAACAGTTGAGTGTGTATTGTTATTCCTGGTTTTGGTCATGTTATTGTCAAGACAGATGGCCCAGAAATGACAGCCCCTCTCTTCATCTGTGGCAAGTTCAGGTACCCAGAAGCCTGAGAGTAAGCCCGGATGTTTCTTAACTGGCGTGAGCCGGGCAAGCTTACAAATATTATGTAAGAAACCGGGATTCGAACCTTGTTAAATAGTGTGGAGCAAGGAGTGAGAGCTGACCCTTAAATTCTATAACCATTCTTTGATGTTTTTAATTGCCTTTGATTAAATAATGGCTGCCTATTGTAATGATGCTGATGCTCTAAAATATTCAAAAAGTCATGGATGAAAAGTAATTTGCTTTAAAGTACTAAAAGTAGGATATCCTTTCAATACTTCATCCATGGAGAGCCACAGACTTTTAGAAGTAATGTCAGTCTTGCACCATTAAACTTCTGTTTTTCTTTCAAAGATCAACTCAGTAGTGTTTACTAAAAAAGCAAGCGACGCTAGCTCCCTCTACCCAATCGGAAGCTAGCCTTCACAACCCTGTTGCCAGGACTCTTTCTATTAGTTGGTTTTGACACTGGTGACAAGAGGTAGGTCATATACAAGCCGCTTGTGTTTATGAATATATAGCAGTAATACAAAATATTAACAGTGCTGGTAGTATAAATCTACAGAACGTTGTAATAAATCAGTGCCATGATAATAATAAATTGTGTGCAAATTTAAAGATCTTACTTATTTCATAAGTGTAAAAAATATCACTATAATTGTCACTCAATCACAGGGCTATAAATCCCAATTATCTCATCAAATAACAAGAACATAATTTTACTATTCAAGATAATCGATTGTTAACGCCTGATCAATTTTCTTCAAGAGGCAGCCATTCCATCTTTGTCCAAAGACAGCAATAAATAATTTGAAATAAATATCAAAGTAAATGAAGACGTCACCTTTAGTTTATGCATGGGATCCTCTTTCCTTCTTCAATCGATTTTCACTTAATTAGTTTTTCTCCTTATTTTTATCAATTTCCAATATTGTATATTCATTTAGCCACTGGGCCTCTATATTTTTTTAATATTAATAGTCCTTAGTTTACGATTGAATAGATTTTTTTTCCAATGATTTGCAAGCAATACGAAGGCCAAAAGAAAGTATTGGTTTATTAAAAGTGATGGATCTTACCTTCTTTTTGCCTCAGTGATTTTATTTAGTATAATCTTTTTCTTCTCGATAGCATTTTCTTTATCTTCCAAACGCCGACGAAGCCCTTCTTCTCGACGAACATTCAACACATCTACCGAAGGTTTCAATGCTGCCTTAGGTAGAAATGAGTTTACATGTGTTACAATGTTATCGATCTTTTGTGAAGATTCTGTTGGCTCATTTATCGGCATCTGGTTAAAAAAAAATAGTAAAATGTAAGATAATAATAAGAAAATATTAAAATCAAAACAAAACCTTTTTAAAAATTGTGAAGGATTATTCTGACCATGATCTAGTTAAAAAAGAAGTAAAATGTAAGATAATAATAAGAAAATATTAAAATCCAAACAAAACCTTTTTAAAAATTGTGAAGGATTATCCTGACCAGTCAATTGACAAGGACATACAAAAAGTTGGATATATGCTGTTCTATTCTTAAATTGCCGTACAGGTAATATGAAACCTGCAGTTGCCAGATATTATCTGCTTTACAAATTTTATATTCAATACTTATCAAGTTATAAAAATTTGTTAAATTGTGTTTATTATAATTAGTATATTAAACCCACTTTAAATACACTGCACATAATCACACCTGTGATAAGGTCGGGGTTTGAATTCTGGTATGTCGAACTGGAGATATTTATCACAAGTCGGCGAAAACAAATTTTTCCCCTCTTCTATCCTTATGAATGTATCTGCAATTTCTTAAACACTTACCTAACTTATGCATACCTCTATAGATTGATTATATATGATGTAATTTATAACCTTTGTTTTAGGTTTGTTAACAATCAAGATTAATCACCAAACAACATGTAGGATTGCACCAAATGAATGACTGAAACAACACTAGTAGCTCACAACTGATAAACAAACTTCTTAGGTAAGTTTCAAACAATTGTGTTTTGGCTTTCATTGAGGATATAAGTTCACTTTTCTGACTGTTATTATTGGTACTATGTTTAGCAGGGCTATATTTATAAGTAATGCACTAGCTGGTACATGTGTTTTGGCTATCAGCACTTTATACTAAATTGAATCAAAAATATGTCTTTAAGATTCGTACACGCTTGGAAACATTGGCCAGCTGTTGACCAACATAAGAAACAGAATGTTGGCAAACATTAAAGAAATATTGTTTCACGTTCAGACTAAAGTGATGAAACAGTTGTTTTCTGTACAGAGTACAGTTGAGTGAAAGATGTCTGTTGAGGATGCTGCTATGGCTTGTGCTATGTATGTAGTTATGAACTGTTCAAAAAGACAGAAAAGAAGAAAACAGGGGTGGGTCTTTAGAGGGCTTCAAAATGGTTCATACTATGCAAATAAGCTTCCGACAAAACTGAAAATCGAGGATGGCTGTGGTTTTAGGAACTTCACTCACATGTCTCCTAAAGATTTTGAAGTTAGTTTACAAATAGTTGGTCCCGGTATAGTGAAAAGAGAGGCAATATTTAGATCAGCAATCTCACCTACTAGCCCACGTTGCTTGTTGTCAGAAATGTTGGCCAACATTGTTTCTTGTAAACCATTTGAAACAGATCAAGGGAAACACAAAGGCAAAATGAAAATATGTTGGACAACAGTTTCTAAAACAAGGGCAAGATGTTGGCAAACAATGTTTCCGAGGATATGCTTCTTAGTGTGTACTAGGCATAAGGATGAGTAAAATTGCTTAGAGTAAGTGTACTGATATTTGCCTGGCGCTATGAAAAAAATCACTTAATAAAACCAACTACAAAAAATTATAGTTTTATTGGGTGTCTTTTATGTGCACTTTTCAAACACACTGTTTATATATTGACACAACTTACAAACTAATCTAATGCCGGTATTAAGAAAAACACAACATTCATTCCCTCGTTTAACAACTTACGAATACTAAAACATTGATCATACAGGGAATACACCCAACCCGCTTAGTTCAGTTGCCTCACGCCAGGATTTGAACCCCGATCTGATTACCAACGATGACAAAATGTTATTAGAGTGTAACGCCTTGGACCAGGGCTGTTCAATTGGCGGGCTGCGGGCCACATCCTGCCCAACAAGCTCTCAAATTGGTCTGAGGATTGAAAGTCAAACTACTGTATCACTGGAGATTCGTCTTTTAGTTCAGACAGTATGTAGATGCGCCTGACCTTAAAAGGCCAAATAAAATTTCAATCTCTCATCAGTGGTGAGGGAAGCTGTAAGCCCAATGTTACTTGGTCCTTGGCACCACCACCATCGTGCGTCCCCCACCCTAGAACCATATCTCTCCCACCAAGCGCCATCACATAACGGCTTAGTTGCTTTTGACCTTGAACAATGCAGGTGACCGGGCGACAGGGTGGATGACACCTCCTTGCCCATCCACCCAACAGCAGCTGATATCTCGCCTGTTGATATTTGCCTGGCTTATTGTTTGTGCGTTATTTATAGTAGTAGCGGAGTGCTTTGCTTTTAATTAGTCTTATTGTAAGTTTTCTAGAGTGTCACTTTCTAATTTGAGTAATACGAAAAGAAACCTTGATGATGAAAATAGTACAACTTTTAATTTTTTTAATTTCACTGAAATATATCATCATTATATATAAAATATCAAATTACATTTCACTCTTATCCCCCATTCCTCCTTTAAACTACAAAAGTATAAACTAATAATTCCAAATTACTGCCAGATTGAATTGAATATCTGACCTAGCAAATATTATGATTTTTTTGGGGTGGCCCGCTTGGATAACTAATTGAATAGCCCTGCCCTAGACCGACTGACCACCGTGAGTAGCTGGTTCTTTCACCCAAATGTATAATTGATATAATATATTGTTGATGCACACAAACTTTAATTTTTAATTGTTTCTAAGTGAATGTAAAATTGACAAATTGTTTTAAGTGTAGTTGATATTCAATTCTATGTGAATGGGATAAACTGACATAACTCTTGAGTTTTAAACATCACTAATGTTTACAGTGCTGTGCTCTTCAAGACTGGGTAGTGTATAAACCAAGCTATACATTCTGCCACTTCAAAACACCACGTTTAAATTGAGGATGCTATTGACATATAAATTTTTTTTTTTTCAAAAATAAAATTTAATTGTTTTATGGGTTCTTTAACATAAAATGTAAAATAAAAAGAAGGAAAAGTTACTAACAAGACAACTTTTTCTTTGTTTTACTTTAAATATTCCAAGCGGTGTAATATGTTTTAATTTTTTTTTAACTCTTGTGTAAAATACATTACTTCAGAATTTGCAGGCGTTGTTCATGAGTATTGCTACAGCCAACATAAAATTGTCTTTCCCGCACAAGTGGAACGAGACGTAAGATGAGATATATTTGTAAAATATTAAAATTAATATTGTGTCTTAGTTTTACTATTTCGTAGAATAGGTTGTTTACAATTTTTTTGGCAGTTTGTCTTACTTGCACTAGATAAATAAGTGAATTTGATATAATATAGCATGCTAATTTCATAGAAATAAGAATATTCATTTTTAAGTTTCAAACCGGCAACTTTGCTGAGTAGGAAAAGTACAGCGCTAACAGAGATACCAATGAGTTGGAAGGAAATAATAAGTATTCATAAGAGCCTGCATTGCAATTTAAGAATGGAACAGCCTATAGACACTTTATTTGTGACTCATGTTCATAACATAAGACAGGAAACCACAAAATACCGCCTGACAAGCACTTTTTGAACTGACCTTACTATTATAAACTAACTTTTTTCCCCAATTAGAATGTCTTTGTTGTTGCAATATGAGGGGCAATTCAAAGCAGAATAGTTTAGACGTGAGATTAAGAAAAGGTACAGGATCGTGTAGTGTGGCAGTTTGATAGTCATTTTATTTCTCTTAAACTCATTTTTTATTTTATTTTTTATTATAGGAAAGCATAAATTGAAGCTAAAAGTATCAAGTTTACAGTTTTACTAAGCAATATGAAAACACTATAAAAACTTTCTCACACATTAATTATGTTTAACAATGAAGTGGCCCAATGGCTAAATAATTTTATAATGGAAATTGTTAAAAAAATAAAGAAAAAGGAAAAATTAATTAGCAAGTGTAAATTTAAAGCCCACCCTGGGGAAAAGGAAAGACCCACCCATATTTTGTTCGCTCCTTTTACATGTTTCTAACCACCTTTCCTTTAACGTCTTCCAAATATAATACAATTACCTTGTGACGTGAAGAGGTTTTCCATATAGGGTATTCAAATAGAGTAATTTAGTATTTGTGTAAAGTGTATTCCCTCTTCTATTTTGGTTTGATAAAGAAAACAATACCAAAATATTTCTTAATTTGTGTTAAAATCGTTTAAATGTGTGACTTTTTCTACTATAGAAGATAGACAATGTCACCTTTGTGCAAAGGCTTCTCCCCACATTGTTCCTCTTTACCTAGATTGGCTTCCTTAGTTAAATATACATTTAAGAGTTAATTTTTCCATTTTCTTTATTTTCATCAATTAATATTATTATAAAATTATCCATTAATTAGTGATAAATACTTTTATTCAGAGACCCTGAACTGTGTACGAATAAATATAAGAATAATTGTGTGACACCACTTCCTTTATAAAATGAAGGTGAGTTTTACAAGAACGAGCACTTATATGGAAAATGAATATAAACAATTAGTGGAAACCCCCATCTATAGTGACCCTGCTTGAATTTGAACAATTCAGTCGAGTACTTAGAAGCCAAATAATAAGCCTTGTTAGTCCAACACCTTAACCAACTCATTAGAATGTCTATCTACTGAGCTCAAGGTCTCAGGTTTGATTCCTTGAATTACCAAAAAGTTTATAATTGGTGAAATGTGGATTTCCTCTTTCACAATGATAAATTAACAGCCGGTGGTTGGGTGTGATTTATTTTCTAGATTTAAGTTAGTTTATAAGTCGTGTGCTGATATAATCAGTTGGTTCAGAAAGTTCACATTAAATACCTCAAATAAATGAAATAATAAAACTAAATATGTTTATATTAGTTAAGTATACAAAATATTGTTTTGATTATTTATTGAAAGAACTCACTTTCTTGGATAACTCTATGTTGCCATCAGTCACATTAGCAGCGGCTGCCGCCAATGCTCGGGCTTTAGTTCTGGTGACTCTAACAGGTTGCTGTGGTGATACTTGTTTCACAGTGTCATCCTCTTGCACCACCTTAAGCTGCTCATAAGCTGCTACACGCTTTTTAACAGACTCCTTCGCATATGGACTGGAATACCCCAAGCATTTAAAATTTATTCTTTTATTATTATTATTATTATTATTATTATTATTATTAGCACCGCGTCTTACTACCCGTTCGGGTTGTACGCACTTACGCTACTGTGTAATGGTAGGGTGATTGTGAGATGAAATGGAGGACCTACAGTTTAACGTGGAATCCGAACCACGGTGGAGGCCTGGCATTCCCCACATTCACAAGATGTCTTGTCAGAGGTGAAGGAAGGGTTTGGTAATCAGATAAATCTGTGCCGGGACCTGGGATTGAAGCCCGGCCGCCAGCACAGAGGTCTGACACCTTACCCCTAGACCGCCAGGTCACCGACTTTATTCTCTTAATGAAATAAACACATGTCTACATTCTACTAAAATAATGAACAACGACTCAAAGCTAAAATCAGTTGGACAAAAGTTGATCATAATTGTCAGTCTAAGTATCTCTCAATCTTTCCAGTACTTGGGAGTTTTTTTTTTTTAAATAAACTTTGAAATTTCACAAAATAGGCCTTTACTCGGTTTGTTGTTTTGTTAGTTGTGGTACAATATAAGTATTTCTACTTAAAAATTTTTACTTTTGATTGTGTTCACATGATAATGCATCTGACATCTATAACAAGTAATATATACTCTACCTTGCATGGTGTACCAGGGCAGCAAATATATTTTTCTGTATATTTTTTACACTACTCCCTGATGAGTTCCGATAGAATGAAACCTAGGTCGGGGATTGGGCGGTGACTAATGATTTTCTTCAAGAGGCAACCATTACCTCTTTGTCCAATGGCAGCAATGTAAAGTGTGAACTGTGTTCTTTACATTATAAAAGCCATATTGTGTTTGTTCCTTTTAAATGTTTCTATCCACCTTTCCTGTACCTTATTCCGAATGATAATAGAATTTATTACATCATAAAGCGAAAAGAGGTTTTCCTTATAGAGCTATAAGTATGTTTATTAATGGTGAAAACATGAATAAAAAATAATTTTTCAACATTATAATTAAAGTATAATATCTGTATTAAGTAACAATGATTTACCCACCCTTGTTGATTTAACATCTTGTAGACATTGGAGTAAAAGCATAAAACACATACCAAAAAGAAAAGTAAACCATTAGTCATTCATCCTGACATATGATGCAATATAAAGAACTTTATTAAGCTCTAAATTTAGAGCCCATAAATCTTTCGAGCCGAGCTCAGATTATCCATTTAAAGCTCAGCTCTTCAGATAAAAACAAGAATATTTCCAAAGGCCTACCCAAAACAGCTTTCAAATAAATTGAATGAAATCTTTGGTAAATACCATTCAAAACTTTATGAATAATTATCAACTTCTTAATATATGTATTGGACACTCTAGCTTAGTTGGTAGTGTCTGTCTACTGAGCTAAGGATCCCAGGTTCAACTCCTGGAATAATACAAAAATTTACCATTGGTGAAGTGTTGGTTTACCCTTTCACAGTGATGTGCTTGTCCTAGTCTTAAGTTAGATAAATTACATATTGTTAAAACAGGTCTAGCCAGCCGGTAGTGGAAAATATATTCCTTGAATAAAAGAGTGACCCAGCCCACAAGCTGAAAACAGTAATTGATGTAAAAACATAATATATGTCAGTTTACTCACTTGAAAATCAATGGAGACTTCTGCAAAGGAAGATTTCCAGAGTTAGTTTTCAGCAGCACAGCTTCAGAGATTGACATTTTGAATTCTTGGAACGGCTCAATTTTATTTGGTGGAGTGGAAGTCACACAATCATTTAGAACTTTCCCCAAGTTCATATCTGAATTGGTACATTTGGATTTGTGAAATAAATTGGGATTATTTATATCTTTCAAAACAACAGAAAAATTCTTTAAGTGATACCTTTGTTCAAGGGATGAAGTTGTCGTATGATTTGAATTGTTAAGACTTTTGAAACTCTGGTTTTGAGGGGACACAATGTTGGATATGTCACTAAGAACATCCAACCCAACTCTGATCGGCTCTGCAGCTTTCACTGGTAATGTCTTCTTAGATTTCTTGATATTTCTGACAATGTTATTCTCTTGAAAGGGCATTATAGTATTTTTAATGTGTTTTTTATTTCTAATATGATCAACATCCATACTAACAGTATTTTTACCCAACATATTACTGTCAACTTCTTGAACTTGAGTATCCAAGCAACTTCTTTGCAACTCCTCTGTATTAACATTTTCCAAACCAATCTCTTTTTTATCCTGCTTAGATGAAGAAACAGCTTTAATTATATTGTCCTGAAAACTGCTTTTGACAATATTTTTGGGTAATTTTGAATCAATGACTTTCATTTCCACCAAATTTGAAGCAATGGCTTGGCCACATTTTACATTACTTTCAATTAAAAGGTTGTCTTCAATTCCACTAAATGGCTGTTGTTCATTGTGTGGCTTCTTCGCAATAGTTTCTTCTACATTTATAGGATCTTCCAAAGATCTTTTTGATGAAGATTTTTGACTAACTGAGGAAACATTTGGTAATCTTTTCTCTATAATCGATTCTGAAATCAAATTACTTTTAAGTGAGCCTTCATCAATATCTACTTTTTGAGATTCTGGCCCAATTCTTGATTCCACAGTTTGTAGCCTTTCAGAAGATGCTAAATTAACTAGATTTTCATATTTTCCAGTGTTCTCCGTCACAGTTGGCTTGTCACATGTACTAACATTATTCTCTTGTAAATTATTTTCATAATGTACAAAACTTTTTGCTGCTGATGACAAAGTGGGTTTGGAACTTTCTGATGAGAATATAACACATTCTCCTGAGTTTATCTTCTGGGAGTTTGGGGTTATAGCTGAAGGATATGCCATTTCTACTTGATCAGTATCATTATTCTCTTCTTCAGAATTTGTTAGATTTTGAGTTGACGTAACTAATATACTGCTAACTCTTTTGGAGCGAGTAGTCCTTGTGGAGTGAGTAGCCCTCGTGGAGCGAGTAGTCCTTGTGGAGTGAGTAGCCCTTGTGGAGCGAGTAGCCCTCGTGGAGCAAGTAGCCCTCGTGGAGCGAGTAACCCTCGTGGAGCAAGTAGCCCTCACAGAGCGAGTAACTCTGCTTGACAGAGTTGTCCTAGTAGAATGAATAGTGAGGCATGATTTAGCACAAGAACGAGACAATTTTTTTCTGCTACTCCTACCATTCAAACCAACACTTTTGACCAGTGAAGGACTTGGATCAGCTGACTGGGCTACTTCTGATTTTTGTTCATTTATTTTATATGTGTTCTTGCATAATGACGTACCACGGGTTGACCCACGCAATTTCCCATTTAACTTTAAATCAGCCATAACTTTTATCTTCATTTTTGCATCCTGGAAATAAATTAAACATTTAAGATATTTTATTAACTTGAATAAATGTATTTCTTGTAATGTATACTAGAATCTTATATGCAAATGACTAACCGTGGCGGCATTTCTCCGAACTCTTAATGGTGTCAAAGAAACAGTTGACATCTCAGAGCATAAACTTGAATTTTGTGTATCAGTTTGTTGATCTTCTTCTACTGCAAATAAATACACTTTAGGTTAACCTATTAAATAATGTTTATAAAAGATGAGAAATTTTAGGAGTTATGTAAAATCTAAGAAACTTAAAAAAGAGTTAAGATTTATGAAATTTTGAACACGCCAACCATGAAGAATGAGTTGAAGATTTATTTTAATGATTGATAAACTTTGTAGATTTTGAAATCAACATTTATCATGCTTTACAGAAAAAAAATGTTCTCCAATCTTTTACATACAAAAAATATTATAATGTTTCTCAACATTAAAACAATCAGATTTTCATAAGAAGTGATTGAAAATTCATTGCCATCTTGGCATAGCTCTTGGATTACAGAAATTGAAATATTAATGACAAATATGTCACAGCTCTTTGCAAAATAACATAGGCCAAGATTATACTGAGTGACTGGGTGTCTAATAAGTTGTAGAAAAAAAAATAGTGACTTTTTAACCAAAAAATTCCTTCAGTAAACGGTTGAACACTATATATGCATATATAGGCATAATGCACTCACACACAACATTAAACTTTAACTATGGCAAACATTAACCTTATCCTTGGAATCACAGTAAAACAAACAGGTGGCTAGCACATGATTTATTATTTAGCACCACGTCTTACTACCCATTCGGGTTATACACTTCTAGCGCATGATATCATGGGTAATGGGTGGCGTGACTTTCGAAGTGTTTGCGTTGTTACAATGGGCGGAAAATTCAAACAGAAATATTTTCATGAGCTTATAATTAAAATATTGAAAATTCGTGACTTTTCATGGACTTTCGTAACTATCCCNTTTCCCCCCCCCCCCCACCTCCTTACCAATTAGTGACTTTTGTGTCTTTTGTAACCCAGTAGACACCTTGAGTTTGTATTATGTTACACATTCCTACTCTACTTTCCATTGTCCATACTGGTCATTTTTAAAAAAATTCGATAAGTTTTTAAAATATTTACTTCACTGTTCCACATCTGAATTTTTTCACGTTTCCCTGATTTCCAGTCGAATATCAACTAGGGATGGGCCCTCAAATCCTTCAAATCCCTCAAAGTATTTTTAAAATATGTTTTGTTTTATTTTATCAATGAGAAATTTGTTTTAGAGCTCTAATAATGCTTATTGGTGGTTCAGAACCAATTATAAATACAAGATTAAATGAACAACCATGCTCCAGATCAGTAAGCTAATACTTAACTGAATGTATGAATGTTAAAATGAAATGATTATAAGAAATAATGTTAACATTTAGTTACTATTTGTATTTTATATTCCTCTACTAGCCTATATTTATATTTCCTCTTATGGTCAAAATCATCCAAGATTCAGATTCGTGAAATAGTGGGTTCGACCCGACTCTAATATCAACCCTAGTTTTTAAATCCACAAAATGCACAACACCTCCAATATTATAAGAACCAAGAAAACAATTTCCAATAATTATTTTTCAACTTTTTTTCCCTTCAAAGTTTAAACTTCATCAGCCAATAACTTGTGCCCTAACAACATTCTTACACTGAGCAAATAAAAGGACAATTATTTAAATTACAGTTTTTATTAAATTGAAAATTAAATTGACCAATAAGATTCTCGACTTTTTCCCTGATTTCCCCTGATCATTTTCTGAAATTCCTGACTAAAAAGTATGTCACATTCTTCTAACTCCCACCCCTCCCACATAATTTTTCTCCTAATATGTTTTATTAATAATAAGTTTTAAAATTTAAATACACATTTTTTTGAAATTAGTATTAACATTGTTTACTAGGAATTATAAAATATATTACATAGCTACAAACAAAAAAAAAACTACAGTTTGAATAACATTATTATTTACTGATTTAATGATTATTATATTTCATATTTTGAGTAAAACAAAATTTTCCCGGATTTTTGTTGTAATTTACCAAATTCACAACTTATTCCCGTATTTTCCCAATCACTTCAAATTCCCGATTTCCCTGATTTTCCCGAATGGTAGACACCCTGATAATTAATATATTTGAATTATTGGTTTAATCAGATAACATACATATCTTTAATTAAACTACAAAAAACCCAACTGGGTTGGTTTTTTCCAACCCTGAAAGACTCTGACTCGATCTTGCACCAAGAGGGCGAAGTTACAACTGAAAACCGGTGGTAGCAACCGTCCATGTAAAGAGTTTCTTTATCTTTCTTTGATGTTGAGCAATGCCGCCAATGCCAAATGCCAAGAAAATGATGAGAAAAGCTCATTGGAATGAAGCTTTAATGTGTTTGACCAATCGCGCATTGACCGTGAGGACCCATTTGGTCCAAATTATCTTGACCAAACCTAATGTATACTCCATTCACGGTAGGAATTACTCTCTGGAAGATCTTTTTTCCTACCAATATCCTACTATATAATATATTTCTGGTAGGGAAAAAGGCCTTTCAGAAAACAATTCCTACGGTGAACGGACTTTAGACCTGATGTGATGGTGGGAGACACGCACGACAAGGAAACGCTCATGTGAAATGGAACTAAGGGAATAGGATAATATAGAAATAAAACAATATGGTTATTATCAATTTTCATGATAATTTAAAAGCAACACACTTGCTGTACTAGTTTTAATATAAATTAGAATGCCTTTTTTTTTTTACTACAAGTATCGAGATGAGGTCTCACCATTCTCTTGTATAGTGGCAATGTAGCCTTTCCGCCGATGTCTTTTTATTGGTGTCTTGGGAAGCAGTATTTGTTTGCCATTAGTAAGCGAGTCGATCTCTTGTATAACCTCTTCCAACCAAGAGTCCATATCCTAAGGGGGAAAAAAATGTCTACATCAGGGCAGGCACAACCAGGGGCAAAACATGAGCATTTGCATAGGTTGACATAATCTGAGGAATAGCAAAAATTGTGTCCAAGATATATTATATACCAGTAAGATTTCATATCATGTTCAAACAGAACCAAATTTGAGATTATAAAGTAACAAGTAAAGCACATCCTAGGACTCACCCGCTGGGGTGTTGGTCACTGCTGAGTACCTATAATTCATTCGCGACCTAAGTTTACCTGGATAACAGCTCGAAATGTTACTACAGTAGCCCCATGGCTTCTTTGGTGCTTGACTGACAGCTTTGAAAAGTTACCAGACCAAATTATGTATCCCTACGCCAAACCGTATGATCTGCAAAAACATGTGTTTAGCAGCTCTCACATCTGACAGTCAAAATTTAGGTATATACATAAATGTTGACTGTTAGAAGTCAGCTGTGAGCTGTCATTCAGCACCAAAGAAGCCATGGGCTACTGTAGAAGTAATCCCTAATATATCCCTACACCAACAGCTGACATCTATTACTTTGGATGACTGTAATGAAAACCGATGGTAATATATTAATGTGATAGTTAACCACAGTAATTTAGGCCAATATTATTTATATATTTATTTGAGGTCGAACACAAGTTTATTTATCGTTTTATTCCACTTCAAAAAAAATATATCGCACCACTTTCACAAAAATTTCTAGCGAACATAGCTTCAAAATGGCGACTGACGAATCTAAACCATATGGTTGAACATGACGGTAAACAAGTTTTTTACAATGATGCAGACACGCAGTTGATGAAAATATTTTATTCAGTTAAATATTTAAAAATAAGATAAAATAATCATAAAATCATTTATTGTATGTAAAAAAATGACCACAATTTTCTCTTTTTCAATTAAATACGATGCTTGTATTAAAATGTATTGATGTGTGCACTATATTGTACAGTATAGATAACATTACAAAATGAAGAATAAGTACTTTTAATTATGTTTAAAATATTGCTTCGAGTTGTATAAAAAGACATTAAAAAAAATGAAATAGTATGAGAAAACTTAAGTTTACGTTATTTTAAATGTAATATATAACAGGTAATTAAAGATCTTTACATTTATAACAAAACAGTGGTCTTTTACAAGTGTTGGCAACCCAAAACCTAAACATATGATTTTCGAACTGTCATCCAGGTAAAAACCTATCGTGAACGGACTTTACTATGTTTGTGAGATTTCCTTATAGTATTGTAATCCCCCATTTGCACTCACTTCCCTCTCACCAGTCATGCCTGTTGACTTGTCTTTCAGTTTAATTATCTCGTACTTTACACAATTACACTCTAGTGGGTTTTACCTGCAGGCCATTGTCATTCTAGGTTTTGAATGTGAGTGTGGGAGGAGAGAATAACTCAGTCAACATTTTAACAAGGTAACAGAACTGGTAGCACTGGGCTTGATTTTTATTATAGCCTAAATATATTGTCCGCTTAGTGTACTCTTAGTTTAGCCGGCAAGGTAGCATGACTACCTTGAATTATTCCACTAAGAAGCCATAGTATAGCCCAAATAAAATAGCTTTGGGTACTGGTGTCATCAATAAACAAGACTCGCTACCAAGTCACCATATTGAATTCTTAATTACAAAAACCTTTTAAAAAGCTCCACTTTGGTTCTTTAATTTAAATAAAGAAGATATATTTAAATCACCAAACAGTTATAAAATGTTTATTTTTTTAACAAATATTTATTTTTAAAATACTAGCTTCATTTTACCTAAGTTGAAAGAGTTAACTATACCGCATGCTAGCCAATGAGATTAAAAGCATCCATTTGTTTTCGTTTTTGTATAATTTGTGTTTTAGCCTTAAGTTTATATATTTTGAAATTAACATCACTTACAGTATTTTAATAGTGGTTTAACTCTATATTAAAACATTTAAAGAGAATATCTTTAGTTAAGAAACTAGGCCGCATTTTTTTTTAAACCTAACCAACAAGATCGAAGATTAGAAGAGCCTAGTGGTTCAAATTTATCTGCTGGATTCCTACGACTCATTGCAATGTTCCTAAATTATCAGCTGAATTGCTCCAAATCAGAGTAGTGTGAGATGGTGTGTGGGCCTATTTTGTATTTTTTTAAAGTTATTTACATAATTATACCTTTGCAAGGAGTGTTTTTTCTATCATTAGTTATTCTCAGGTCATTTCTCGTTCTGAACAGGGTGAAATGTTTCAAAATAGCCTGGTTTTCTTCCTATTTACATAGTTTGTCAAGTAGTTCCAAAAATCATAAAATACTACGGGAGTAATATGTAAATACATACCTACTTAAGATAAACTGTGATTATATCTCAAACAGCTATAGGCCTATTACTTACACAAAGCTTTTGGATAGTATGTTTGTGGTATTAAGACTATTTTCCGACAGCATCTATTTGTATACTGAACTCGAGCATTCAAAATATATCTAAACAGGGGTTAGTGCACAAATATCTCTATATATAGGTCACATTTTTATATATAAAATAGTAAATAATAATACTGCCATGCTGGTCACAAGAATACAGAGATCTTAATGACACTAAAATCATAATTATTGAAGATAATAGCGAACAATTGAATCAAAAATAGGTTTAACTAAGTCCTATGTTGTTGATGCTTGAAAGGTTAGGTCCTGCTAGTTTTCAATACTTTGAAATAATAAAAAAGATAACTATTGCATACAATAATACTTTATAATCACAAAACTTACCAATAACTTAACCTTACCTTTAATTTGTAGGCTAGTAATAAATTAAACATTATGATGGTGGTAGGAAAAAAAACATGTCATTGTATGAAAATTTAAAGGTAGAAACACATTTTTATAAATAGGCCTAAAATTGTAGCCAATTGTTTAAATGTTGAAAAAATAACAAACGTTTTCAAATGAGCCTAACAAATTTTATTATAACCAACTTTAATAACCATTTATTGATCCTAATTGGTTTTTTTTACTGGTATGAGTGAGTGGAAAATTAGTTAACATTAGTTGTTATTTTCTATAGACTAAAAGTATCTTATATTTATATGTATTGGTTTTGGCGCAGGTACCATCCCCTTCCCTTTCAATGTATCACTTTTATTCTACACATTATTTCAAAGGTTGATTTTATCTGTAGACATACTTAATGAAGTAAGCTCTTAGATGAATATTGATTTCAGTTACTGTGAAAGGAACAGTGATGAAGTTGAGACTCCTGGAAAGAAGAGAATCAGAAAACCAATCCCTGGTGTTTCAGCTAAAGCAGTAGAGGAGTTTACAAGAGATTCAGTATGTTAAGTTATCTATAGAATGTATAATCATGGTTGGTTTCAGTGACGATTTACAAAACTCTTACTTGGACCTTGATCTCCCTTTTGCCTTTATCTACAGATATAAGCTCATGTTCTTATTTTGAATGTTTGGTCCTCAACAGCAATAGATGTATAAATTATATCATACAAACTATTGAACATGTTTACATTTGCTGTAATTTGTAAAATATTTTTAATGAAGCATAAAATATCCAATTATAGTCTTTATATTGATAATTCTCAGGAAACATGTGTCATCGGATAGTGTCTTGTCGGCCATCAAAGACAGTGACATAAATTTCAAAGGAAGCAAGTCTTCAATGAACAAATTGCTGAAATTAATGGGCTTCAAATTATTTGTGTATGGGTAAAAGTCTCGCTGAGCACATGTGTTGAAAGTCTTGCTTCATGTGATTTGATGCTCTAAGAGGGTGACATTCTAATGGGTAAGCTTGATATGCGACAGGAACCTTGCACAGATACTAATTTGCAATCACCCACAGTTACTCCCTTATTAAATGTTGGTTTTGTGTTATAAGTGAGGCAACCGCCTCGATGGCTAACGCACTTGTCGTGTTGAGCTCGACTGCTGAGGACAGGGAGATCGAGGTTTGAATCTCGGTCGGGTGAACTGGGGGCGGTTTTTCCTAAATGGTTTTCCACTCTCCCTCCACGCAAACACGGGTTCACTTCCTTTAATTCAACCTTCCCAATTCCTAAACCATTAGCGTAATTAGTACTTAAAGCGTATAACCCGAACGGGTAGTCAGATGTGGTGATTATTATTATTATTATTATTATTATTATTATTATTATTATAAGTGAGGCCAGTATGTGTGGATACATATAGGTTACATTTTTTAGATGTAGATGGAGTGAGTATGTGGAACACTGCGAGAGACCCATTCAAGGAAATTGAAGATTCAGAGAGATGAAGATGGATGCGAATAATAAACAACTTAGGCGACGATGATGATGAAGATGAAGATGAGTCCAACTCCAGTGATGATGTGGAAGAAGTTCTAGCTACACCTTTAGACAAGTCCAGGGGTGATAGTAACTAACTCCTAAATTTTAAAACGTGTTTTTATGGACATTAAATTATTCTAAAAATTATTACCTCATCAAAACATTAAGTCAAGCTAAGCTCTTACACATCCAACATATTATATTGTCTAACCATTAATAAAATACATATGCCATAGTGAATTGTCCAGTTTGTGTTTTACTCTCTTCTGCTAAATGTACCCCAAAAATCACATAATTATGTGTTGCAGTGTGTTTAATTGTGAACTGGTGTGTAGGCCTTGCCCTTCTATCCTCCTTTCAAGGTTTTATTTTATGCACATATGAAAAAAGTAAAAATAGCAAACTTTTTTCAAATGTTATTTTAATTAAGATAAACTTAAATTGTCATTTATTTGTAATATTACAATTTTTCTTGTTTTCTTGGTTTCAAAACTTTGCTTGTCAAAAGTGGCAGCTGCAAAACATATGGTCTTTCAAATCATGTTTTGACTTTGGGATAAATCCTAGAAATCTAGTAACCTTTTCCAGAAATTTTCTACTGTTCTTCCTACCAAAATCAGACTGTACACACAAATTATTGAGATTTTATGTGTCCTCATTCGAATGGTTTTATGCCTTTAAGTTAGAAGTGCCCAACATACAACCCACAGATAAGTTTTCTACGGCCAGTGCACAACAAAGACAGTGTGAACTTAATTTTAATTTTAGTGGGTTTTTGTATGTTTTGTTTAAAAAATACTACTTATGTATCATGTCTTAAAACTCTCCAAGCATAAAACAAACTATCAATGCCAATTCTTTATAACCAGCTGGTCTTGACCAAACTCCTTAATGTAAGGCCTACTTCTCTTTTTGTTTTGCTGAAAATGCAAATATTTGGTTACATTTCATACACTGCTAAACGCCTCGTTCCCGTCAATGAAATGGAATATATTTGGTGTGTGTATTTATTTCAAAATACTTGTTTATAAGTTATGTTTCTTTCAAAACTTAGAAAAGTAGATAGTGAGTGCCACATTTTTAAATTAATGCAAAGTGGGGTGAGGATTATTTTTGTATTGTTAATACAAATCGCAAAATATTGTGGATTTTTTTAAGTGTCTTGGCGATGAAAGCCTCCCAGGTTTATTAAAAATGGCAAGGAAATATTTGTATGCATTTGGTAGTATCTACATTTGTGAACAAACATTATCAAGAATTAAGGTAATAAAATCCTAGATGCGCTACCGCATCAAGAACAAACATCTGCATGCATACAAGATACACGTGTAAATATAATACTTTTTTAATTTATAATTTCATATACTATAATATCCCTTGTTGACACAATCGCAAAACAAAAAAATCTAAGTTTTATTAATATATTTTGTTCATTTAATAAGTTATGAAAACACCAATTACACAGAAATCCTTAAAACAGTATTATTAGATTCAGTTGATAAGACTTTTTAATGATAATATAGTATTACTAAACAAATAATTATTTCCGATTTGTTTAAAATTCGTTACTTTCCTATGCCTTAGAGCCAAGAGTTGTATAAAATTGAGTCCAAATCAACTAACCTGGGTACACTTTGAAGCATTCTCAATGTGAACAGACACTTCTTTGTGTAAGTTTTCAAGATTTTCCCTCAACATACTCTTCAACATTTTAGTAGCTGGTGTTCTGTATTGTTCTTCTTTCAACAGTGGATTAGATATTCTGCAAATTTTTGGAAAATCGCTTTAGCAGTAATCTGAATAATTAATTTAATAACTTACACTCTGTGGCTATCTGAAGGTACTCTAGATATTATGGAGGAAAGTTAATTGTCTTTTAAGGCTCGTATACAATGTCATGTTTAGCTTGTGAAAATAGCTATGCCAGTTCAAATGTTGTGAAAATAAAGGTTTACATTTATTTTTGAGTGTCGTGCAAAGATTTACTCGTGGGACAGTTTAGTTTACCACATTTATACACAACTTTTCCAAACAATGCACAGCAGCTGTCCTTAAGAAATAGTCACTGGCACACCAATGGTTTACACGTGCAAGTATAATTAGCGCACCCATCCAGCTGGGACAGCAATTATCTTCTGGTGCCAAATTATTCAAACGCTTGCAGGAAATCATGCAAACAGAGGTTTAAAATGTCATGTTGGCATGCTAGTTAACACCTGACCCGGCAGTAAAACATGAAAGTGTAAATACCACTTTAATTTTTTTTTAACTTGTAACAGTACCAAATCATTATAAGGTATATATTTTTTATTTTCTAAGCAATTTTTAAATTGATTTCATTTAGTTAAAATTATAAATGGTCAAATTTGTCTAAGGATTCACAAAATAATATAACACAGAGATAAAAGAATATTATTTAATCCTGCTAAATATAAATAATGAAGCAAACTCAAACAAGATTAAGGAAAATTAAATTTTTTAATGAATTGTATTGAGATTTTGAAAATTGAACTTTAGTTCTTCTTGAAATGTCTATTTAATAGCGTGGGAAATATATTTTGTCCTGCCAACTATAATAAACAGAGTTGAGTTAGATCGTGCAAAATATATTACACTACTGTACTACATCTTTTTTAACACAAATTACACAATTTCACAAAGAATAATTACTCTTAACATATGTATAGGAAATAAAACTAGCAGAGTAAAACAAAATATTATAATATAAGGTTATTAATTTTGCGCACATCCGCACACAGACACTATCATAATGATTTAGTTTTAAGTGTATGATGATGTTTTATAAAATCGTTATAAGAAATATGTTTATTACTTTCTTAATTTTTTGTATATAATAAATTGATATTTAAGCAGAAGCAAGCAAATATAAATACATGGCCTGCTAAAAAAAAACACTAAGTTAACAAAAGATCTTATTACTACCTAGTCCTACAGTTAGAGAGTTTGTATGATTCAATATAAATATTATTGAAAAGGAGAGAGGGCAACTGTGTGTTCCTTAATACCAGTCTTGACTTTTCACATATCTATATAATAAAAATGATTGAAATTTTGTCTGGCTATTAACGATGTTTCTTAACCAATTTTGACCAAACCAGTTTTAAACTACATATAATTATAATTAAGTCAAGAAGGTATGAAATGGCTTTATTTTGTTAATATAAATTTTGTAATCACACAGCCTAAATTTTGAGGCGTGTTTGTTTAATACTGTTGTTCTCTGGATTGTGAATGACAAAACGAGTATTGCATGGTATTGTGATTATCTTGTAAACCAATAAAAAAAATATAGAGGCTGGCCACATAAGGTGTCAGCATTCCTTTGGGAGAAACCAGGCCTGAAGGCAGTTTAAAAGGTGGTTGAGGCTCATTAATCACCATGTGGCTTGTTTCATGTTTATAAACTATATTGTAGTGAAAAGAAATTTGTTGAACAAATCATATTGTTGAGAGTGAAAACCTGTTAAATTTCAAGAAAAGTTGAGATAATTATGTATAGCCACTGGCTACAAGATGACAACAAGTTAGTCATACATTTGATAGTTTATTTTTTGATTGAAAGGGACACAGACTTGTTTTTTTTTAAATTTTTTGTAGTTTCAAGATCTTGCATTTATTAATTTACTACTATCCCCTACAAGATTTTTTTATAAATGAAAATGTGAATAATTATAATCTAAAAATCTTAGTTTTGTAAAAACCGTTCTTTTTTACTGTGTTTTACAAGAAATATCTTTAAATTATTGTTTTTGCGTTTAGGTAATTAAACAATTTTTTTTAGATATATATATAACAAGCTACTTCCAAAATGCTTGTTTTTATTTTGAGTTTCTAAATTTGTAAGTTTATAATCTGATTTAAACTAGCCAACTATTTTTCCCAAAAATTCACATTTTCTTAATACTATCTGAAACTTAAAGAACAAAACTGTCAGGTTTGGAACATGTAGTAATGTTGAGTTGAGCTTCTAAGGTGAAATTGTACATTTCTAATTTCGTAATAAAAAAGGTAGTAGCCTTATAAACATAATATAAAATAGTGTGTACTAAAATAACTATTACATGCTTAAACACATGTAATGCCATTGAAGTATATTAGCTGTGGGGTTTTTAGTTGTGATCAAAATGTGTGACAGCCTACTTCAGGTAGTCTACCTTTTTAGTTTCAGTTAAAGACATGGGTTTACAAAATAATTTAGTCTGAAAAATAAATAAACAATGACTATATTTACTTGCAAGAGTTTGTCTTATTTTGCAGAAAAAGTAAATTGTTGTCATTGAAGACAGTTATTGTATTTTAATATGTGTGACTGAAGATTTTGAGTACCTATAAATAAGTATAATTTTCTTTGAAATAATTATAAAAATCACAGGAGCTATACAACTTTTTTTTTACAATAGGCCTGTACCTATTAATTAAGCTTTAGAAAAGTTGCCTTTGTTGTGTGTATGGATGAGAGACAATTTTAATTTTCCATAATATGAAAAAAAATAATTATGTCCTCTTTGCGCACCACTCCAGGATAATCACACCTAGAAGATTAATTCCCTGTGCATCCTGAGTGAGTGAAACCACAGTAAATGCCCCAACACAGACTCCATATCTATAGTCTGTACTTCATGGTCCTAGTCCTCAAGAAATTATATTCGCCATTACACAGTCCACATCCATAATCACATGACCGTTCCAACCAATGAGATAATCAGAGACTTTGTCCAATCAAAAACTTCAAAAGAAAATAATCTGCAGCAAGGGGTGAACACCAATCATTCAGCTGGTCAATAAATGAAACTAAAAAAACAATTTTGCTAATAAAACTTCCAGAATATAATTACTTGAAATGTAGTAAAATCGCAATAAATGTATTTATAACACAATTTTAACTTTCAAAATTGAAATAAATTAGCCCTAAAATGTGAAACAAATGTAGGTTAGGTAACTTATTAGTATTCCAAATGTAAACAAAGTAAGAACCTTTAATATTATTTTCGTGCTTACTTTATGTGTTTATGAGTTTTGATCATTAATAAGAATCTCAAAATAAAATTTAATTATAAACCGTTTATTTTGGTGTTTAAAATGGTCCAAACGTGCATACACATATTACTCAAATGTGATTGGTAGTCCATATAAACTAGTCATTAGAAAGTTAAAGTTGATAAACTTCTACAGATTGTGTAATTCAGGGTTCTTGCAGACATATGAAGCATAAATTTAAGGACCTTTCAAGGACTTTTAGGGACTAAAACTGCTATTTCTCATACTGCCAAAAGTTAAACACATTAATAGAAAAAATATAATTAGCCTATAAACCGTACCAAATTTTAAAAAGATGGAAAACAATAACTTTTCTCTAAATTTAATAAACAGATAGGACTATAAAAAGAGTAATCTAACTTTATTGTCACTTACTTCACTCTCCTTGGTTTATTGGTTAGTGTAATCATTCTAGATTCAATATTTTAGTATGGCTTGAACAGGAATTTAAGCGCTAAGGTGGATGGGAGCTGAACTAATAGCTTTCAGCGGGCATTATAGTGCAAAACTGTAATTATAAGTGCTTAAATTGTTAATAGGTAGTCAAAAGAATTATTACAAATGACGGTTTTAGAGCAACTTCATTAAGATTTTTAAATATTGTAAATTAAAGAAAACAACATTGTATTTCATCGACAGTAGCGCTAATGCATTTGTAAGAGAAGTTAAAACTGTATCCCCTTGCCCCTATAGAATTCCCAACCCATGGGCACAACTATCTTTAAGCTACAGCCATTCTTAACAACCATTTCAAAAATAAATGTTGAAACATGGAAATTCCAGGACTTTTCCAGGCCTTGAACATAGACAAATTAAATTCCAGGTCTTTCAAGGACCGTATAAACCCTAATAATTATGGATCCGATACTGTGGCATCAATATCTTACAGATAGGCTAAGGACTCTGTGGCCATAGCAATCTGATACTGTGGAATCAATTTCTTACAGACTACGGATAAGGTGTCTGTGCCAGAGCCTTAAGAATGGAGCTAAGTTCTAGAAAATATATCTTTATATTTTTTAAGTTAACAGTAAAAACATTTGAATATAGATTTGATTAGCTATATTATTAGCATAAATGTGTCGGTATCGATAATATCTATCATTATTTGAAATAGCCCAATATTCGAGTAGTTTCAATAACATTTTAACTGTCAAAATACTGTCAGTCCAAGATTTTTTATTTTTATTACTAATTACATAATATATTACCTTTGAGAATTCGGCACGCACTGTATAGTCCAGTAACTAAGTATAATTATATAAATTGTAATATTTAGAGGCGTAATAGGGGCCAGAACTTATTTACTTAATTGGTTTCAACAAAATATAAAAATAAGTCAACTATTGAAGACATGCATACCTAGAGTACGATAGTATTTACCCAGAAAAAAAAATGGTTTGGCACAGCTAAAACAATTGGAAACTTTTGTTATGATATAGTAAATGCACTACCTAAATAAAAGCTCACAATAAAACAAACTTTTCTACCGCCATATTTTTAACGGCCGACGGATTTTGATTTTAAAATTTAGATTATTTTGCGAGTGCTTTCAATGCAGCCAACATGGTCCATCAGTACGATTAAAGTACCTATAGAGACTTGACTAATTTCATTCAAACAATAAAGACTTTTGTAAGCGAACCTTGACAAAAACAAAAAAGATACTATCCTTTTTATATGTTCAACTATAATGTTTATATTCTCCCAACAAGCTGGTCCGACAGTTTTGACATACGATTGCGTTTGCGTAAGCTATTGTAGACAGCCAAAATTACGTTATTGCGTAGTTGCGAGTCCGACAAGCGGGTGCGTTTGGTTGTAGACGGGCCATAATAACTTATTGTGGTTGTGACAAGAGGGGGGGAAAGGAGAAATTGACATGGACCTCACATTCCAGGGGGCCACATTTAATAAAAAAATTATTAAATTCAATTACCGTTATTATTCTAAATTTCGCATCAAATAGTGTACAGATAATTAACAGAAAAAAGTATTCGCTTAGAGATAGGATTCCATTCCAGATTTCTGAAAACACTAACTTTATGTAATTTAAGCGTTACATTAGGTATTCGAGTAATGTGCTGCAGTAGAGTAGAATACGACACCATTGTGCTATCACTGTAGGTCCACAGATAACTAACAGTGGAATTGTACAGAGAGGATTTTACATGGGTAACTTAATTTTTTTGCATTTAATAAAGTATAATCATTTAATGGGTTGATCGATATTCAATAAAAAAAAAAGTACTTAACATATGTACCAAACTTAATACTAAAACTGAAAAACTGCCGTACAAAGAGGTTCATCCGATTTTTTTGCCTTGGACCTCAATTTTTTTTTAAACGGCCCTGATAATACTTAAACAATTCAAGATAAGCCTAACTTATGAATTGTCCAAAATATAGGCACTGTGTTTACAAGTTAATAAAGCTATATAATGTAATTATTAGTAGTAGTATTCAATTTTTGGTAAAGTTGACAACTGTGTCAATTTATCATGAAAAAACATGGATGCAATATAACAATAATATAGGCATTATAATTTGAATTAATGAAAAAGTTTGGTGATAATAATGACAAGCAATACTAACTTATGATATATAATATGATAATTTAAGTTTGAACAAACATCTAAAAAATTTTATACAAATTAAAAATTGTGAACTTTTGAGTCAAATTTCTTTCAAACAGTGAAATGACAAGATGATCCAAACATGTATATAGTTAATTATCTTGCGTTGAATTGAGAATAAAAAAATATTTAAAAATAAAGAAGGTAATGTAAGTATATATATCACAAATTGCTACATTGGGGATATATATATATATATCACCAATGTAGCAATTTGTGAATCTTCATGTAACATCTGTAAGTGGATTTACAAAAACATGTCATTCATCATCATATATTATATACTATATATTTTGTGATAGCGTTAATAAACAATACAAAGTGAATAGCTAGTGTGGATACACACGTTTGCTGTAAAAGAAAGCAGTGCTGAAATTTGGTCACGTGACAGTTTTAATCCAATCACAAGAAGTCCACGCTGCCAGCTTAGCCCACATTATTCAAGTAGAGATAATTTTAACTTTTCCAGCACTTCTACAGGAAACCCGCCAAGAAGACCCGATCAGTGCATGCTTAAACTTTTAAATATCCGTTATTTATAAATATGAAATATCTTAAAAGTTGTTATTTAAAAACGACAGTTTATTGGAAGCAATGAGGTTTATCGAAGACAAAATCAAACCCATGTAGTAATTAAAACATGTCATTTTATTTTAAATATAGTAACTTGCACTGTTGATAATATTTACTATTTTATGTCTGACGTTTCAATGCATCATGGGTTAACAAAGATTCCCAGCTTTCTGTGAGAGTGTTAACAGCTGCATCACTATTTGCGGACATACTGTAGGCCTACTGCTTTCAAATTTCAGCGTACGTGTGAATTCACCTTAAAATATTAAAAGTTAAACACAAAATAAACACTAGAAAATGTGTTAGATTATATTAGATCGTTGTGTTGTATTTATAATTTAATAACTACGAATTAGTCTATAATTTAGATTTTAATACTATTTTTTATTTTTTGTTATATCGTCTGTGAAATATCTAATTTTATTCTTGTTATTTTTAATTTTAAATGCACTTTTCAATTTTTTTTAAAAAGGAGACGCCTAAGTAGAATTATTTAACCAAAAGTGAAATGAACCGGAAGAATAATTATTTTTCATTTTAAATGCACTTTTCCATTTAAAAAAAAAAGAGACGCCTAAGTAGAATTATTTAACCAAAAGTGAAATGAACCGAAAGAATAATTATTAATGTCTACAGCGTCTCCAATTTTTTCTACGGTACATACACTAAATCCTTAAACATTACTGATATATATATTATAATATGGAATTTAAAACAACTTAATAAAATAATAAAACTAAATTAATCTACATTCAAGGGCGCCCACTGAGATGGTGAACGTGTGGTGTGGCAGAAGCGTGGTGTATGTATGGCACGCATGTGGCTGTGACTTTCAAGTGGTGACGATATGGTGTAAAGACAATTGACAAACCACACGTTCCAACAAACATAAACTTATTATAAATTCTTGAATTGTCTTTAAACTTATATTAAAATTTATTTTTCTTACCTCCTACTCCAATATATTTTAAACTTGCTTCAAGATTGTTCCTTAATATTTGTTTTCGAAGTTAGTCATCATTATTGATGTTATAAAAGCAGGATACATTCTCCACCAGTTCCACAAACTTAATATTAAATTCTGGATCGTCCCACATTGAAAAAAATAACTTAAAATCAAAATTCAGAACAAAATAAATGATGGTCTATTGACCAACTCCAGTACACTACACAGCCATAGGCATGTGCCGATTACCATACGAGTTTAAACATGTCGGAGCCTAGTATCGGGTGCATGGCCTCGCGACACACGATACATGCCACACCACTTCAATGCCTCTCCAGTGGGTGCTATTCCATTAATTTACATGTTCTCATGTTCTCGCCACCACAACACACGCTCACCATCTCAGTAGGCGCCCTGCCTTAAACACATAGTTTAATCAGAGTGTAACACTCATGAGTTTGGGAATTTTACATATAAAGGAATGGTTTCTCTCTTATTTCAAAACCTTTTGGGATAGCTGAGCTTATCCTGCCTACCCTGACGCATCACTGCTGTATATTTGTTAGTTATGGTCGCATCTAAATATTATTTTCTTTAATTTGAAAATTACATGGGAATCGAACCCAATATCTTTTGCTTAGTATGCCAATTGTCTTACCACTGAGCTATCCCAACAGGATTCGTTTCATCCCCAAAGACATTCTTCATTTATATTTTAAGGCAGAGTCTGTGATGGACATGCACGAATAAGCTGCTATAAATGAGTGGTCAATTAATCAGTTCATGAGGTGTCAGATAATGCAACCATCCTTGACTCAGGAGGTTTTATGCCGTCATGAGTACAATGGCAACCATACAAATCAGCATATTGTGAGGAATTGAATAACTAAGCGATTATACTTGTTAATTTCGCTTAAAGCTGTATCCAAATATCATATTCTTTAAATTAAAAATGCACATTCACGAGTGAAAAATGAACCTGAGTGCCGGACGAATCCTGTATGGCTCAGTTGTAGAGCAATGGAACGCTTAGAAATGTGTCCGGGGTTCAATTCTCGTATCTTAAATAGGTCTCAATTTAATAATTATGAATACAAATTTTATGTCTCAACAATGAGCTTTACTTTACTTCAATGTTGAAAGTTTCAACCATGATAAGCACAGTATATTTAAACTCGCGGTGCCTAATAGAAAGCATGGTATAAACAAGCGGGGATTGATGTCTGCAACGCCAATTTGAATAGGGATTTTTTAATTTTCAGAGTCCAGATAATTCAATTACACAATGGTCTTAAGGCCCAGGTGTACTGTTTATGGTAAGTAGCTTCTTTTAACAAATTCTTTTATCAGGAACAATGAACGTTCGTTGCGCCTAAGATGGCTCTGTTTATTAAAACAAGAAAATAATTTATAATAAACTATTTTTATTACTTTTGGTGGAACTTTAGTAACATATGTTGGCTACATTGAATTTTCTATCTGAACATTTTTTTGACGTTTCTCGCAGTAATATTTGTACTATACTAAAATACTTAGAAATACCCGGTACTTTTACTTAACATGTATTTTTTTACGTTATGTCATACAATTATAATATATTAGTTTTTATTTGTAAGTGAACTAAAGGTATGATCGGTAAATGTTGTCCAGAATGCACACAACAGGTAAGGGTTTACATAGGCTGCCTGTAATGATCTCTTGAAGGGTGCTTGGAGTTTTGGACACTTGGTTTTTAAATAGACTTAAAAGCAGAGCTGCGGAGTCAGTAGAGATGTAGAGACTCTTGGCTCCGGCTTAAAAATAAAAACTTATAGTTTAACAACACATGGATAAATATTATATCATTTTATACCTTATTTTTTAGGACCAATATTTGTAATTTGGATTGATAAATTGATTCATATAGGGGGCCTATAAATTCATAATTAGGCCAGTCAACGGGTAGTTAAGAATGTGGTTTTACAATAATTCTAACAGTTTCGAAATTTGGCTAGTTTATACATATACTGTAGTTGCTCTAGGGGCCCAAGTAACATTCTAAATTTTCTACTTATTAGTTGTGCTCACGCCGCCATTTTAAAAATTTCAGAATATCACTTGCGGTTAGTCCTACCGTAAAAAATGTGTTCCTAAAAGAATTAAAGATCGCTTTATTTCCTACAAGACGGATTTAATGGTTTTTCATGTAAAACAATTTTTGAGAAGCAGGTTTGTATAGCTGTTTCACTATTATGTGACTGTAGGATATATGAACATTTTGTAATGATCACTTAAAAATTTAGATACCTACCTTGGTGGCATAATTAGCCAACACACTAGTTTTGTGTAGAGCTAGACAGCTGAGGACGGGCAAATCAAGATTGGAATCTTGGTTGGGTGAACCGGGGGTTGTTTTCCTAAATGGTTTTCCACTCTCCTTCCACACAAATGCAGGTTCATATATAAATTTAAGCTTTCCAATTTCTAAGCCATTAGAGTAATTAATACTTAGGCATGTAACCTGAACGGGTAGTAAGATGTGGTGCTAAAAAATAATAATTTAGCTTTATTTACAATTTATTAATACATTTATTTATTTATGCTTAACCTTAAAAACCACGAAGGAAGAAAGAAAATGTTGCTTGCACAAAAAATGAAAATAAGGTTTTTATTCAAAGCATTATTTACATAGTTAAAAAGTAACTTAGCAATGCTTTTTCAGCAATGTTATTCAGACAGTTTTATTCTCTTCGATAGTGAGGAAACATCCAACCTAATTAAATGTGAATACCTTTTGGTCAACGTGTTGATAGCAAAAGTCCACATCTTGTGGTACGTCATCTTCATTTTCTTCATAAATGAAGTTATGTAGCTGAATATCATTATCTTGCTCGAGATATTTATCTATATCATCCGGAAGCACTTCAATATTAAGCTTGATCGTCCCCTGCAGTTTGTACAAATTGTAGAGCATCCAACCTTTATGCACCCACACAACTTTGTGCATCCTTTTTTTCTTTTTGCATGCAATAAACTTTACTTCAACTTGCTTCAGAAGCTGTCCTAGAGTGGGAACTGGAGAAAGGCTGTTTTTTTTGTACAATTCCACCCCCACTTTTGTATCTTTTACTTGAAAATATTTTACGTTCATCAGGAAAAGCAAATTTTATAAATGCTTCCAGACACTCTTTCACCGATTTCTCATCCAAAAATTGCTTCTTTTTCTTTGCAATTAACAGTGTGACAGAATAGCTGGTTTTGACAATGTTAGACTATTGTTGTAATGATGAACTAAATAGTGTTTGCTGAGCCTTAAATTCAAACGTAAGCGCTGCCAACTTACGCTTTTTCATTTCTTTATTGAATTTAACATACCATGTTTAATTTCATAATGTATTTTGTATTCCCTAAATACAGCAACTGTCTCTCTGCAAATCAAACATGTTAATCTGGAGTTCTATACTATGAAGAAGTAATCATCTTCCCAATGGTCACTGAAGTGTGTGTTTTTTTGATACATTCTAAAGGGTCAAATATTAATGTATTAATTAATATTTTAATATATATTTAAACAGAAAAATTGCATCGGTACTACTTACTTCTACATATCCTTAACCTATACATTAAAAACAAAAAAGTTTTAATCTTTCAAGACATTAAGTCTTCTCTACACCAAGAAAGAAGCTTACCCAACTAGTGCAGGAAGAAACGAACAAGGTGTAAGGGAGGAAAAGACACAAAAACTGAGCCAGCCACACGATACTCATGTTATGATAGCAAGCGAGCCTGCCCTCAGTGACAGCTCTTTTTTTTCATTCTAGGATTTCCACGACAATGCAGTTTGAATAAGAAAAGGAATGATGGGGATTTGGTGAAGTACAGCTGATCTAATATTGCATTATATTTCTCATTATTTATCGTGCCTAGTGCAGCTTGATTTCCCACTGATGAAGTCGGTAGCATAAAAATAATCTGGGGGAGGGAAGCTGTAAAGAATAACGTTGTGGGTCATGGGTTGGGCAGGCCTGTTCTATGAGAACACATTTGGCAAAATTCCATGGCAAATACTTGTAAACGATTACAAAAATTACGACTTTAGAGTACACTTTTTGCATCTTAAAAACACTATCACTTGTTGCCATGGAAACGCATCTCTCTTTACACTAATGGGTTTTAAGGAAATGTACCTACCAGGCTGTACAATTGGTAAAATTATGAATTGAATGGCTGAGCACAACGGTTAAGCTTACTTGTGCTTTGAAATTTCTGTCATTAGTATAATGGTGATAAAGGTACAGTTAATTAAATGTGTATTTAATGCTATCAATCAAATTACTTTGACACATCCCTCCAAGTGCATTATATTTCTGGATATTTGTGTTAAATTAGCACTATTGAATTGTTATAAAACACTTTTAACAGCTGAAATTCCATGTTTTTCTAGCATGAATTATGCAAGTTTATAACTTAATTTTTTTAAACAAACTTAATAACCAAACTAAGTCGGTAGATATTTAATGACTACCTATCTAAAAAGTCACTCAAATCTTAAACTTTTTTTTATAAAAAAATTCCCTAATCATATTCACTCCTATTTTCATAGAAAGAACCTATTAGAAAATACACACTTATATCCTGTCACCAAAATATATAATATTTTATTATTTTTATTTTTTAACAGCCGCAGATCACATTACCATAGATTAGTTACTTTTATATTTGTCAGATAAGGTTATTTCTATGATAATTGGACTGTAACTACTGTTGTGGCTAACAGGTGCCAGTGGCTTGTAAGGCATGCCCATGTGGATACTCTTTCTTCAATGCCAAGCGTACAGTGAGTACCTCCGATTCAGCAGCAGAAACGACAGCAATGGACGAGGGTGGTGCTAAACGGCGACGCACTGAAAGAGTCAAGAGGGGCAAACCTAACTTCTATGATGCATCACAGTTTGATAAGGATACTAAGAAGGTTTGCATTTCAAGGTCCCAGAAACACACTAGGGCTTATTTAAAAACATTTATAGTTGTATATTAAGGGAAAAAAGGGATAAGTTGATAATTCCTTTCTCTAATACATTAGGTGATGTATCACACTTTATATTGTTATGTGTGTTTGATATAGCTTTGTATTTTGATTGGGTTACAGCGAGTGCGCAATCGCATAGACAACACACAGAGGCGTGCTAACATTGATGAGCGCAGTGGACAGTTGAAAAAGAAAAAGGGTGGGGTGAAAAAGACTGAGAAAGATGAAGAAGACAAGGAGTCTGTAGAAGAATGTGTGTCCCCCGAGAACACTATGAAAAGCATTGTGATTCTTGCAGAGCTCAACAGAAAGATGGTGGTCACTTCATGGAGGGCTTGAGACATTTTCAAACTAATGCCATTTTTGATGTAACACCATTAAACTGTTCTAATTTTATTGATACAATCTTTTATTTATAGAGGTGTAGATCTTATTAGTTTAGAGCAGAGGGTCAGAAACTATTCGATTACACCACAAGTAGTGATTGTAAGAAAACTACATTGTAATTAGAAGTTGATCTTTGGGTCTTATAAACTTGCAATATATCAAATACTCACACAATTTTTGAGTGACCAAAATAACCTATAGTTGGTTATGTTGGGGTTTTACTGTCTTAGTGGTGATGTGTCTAATTAACAAACCGAGAGTGAGAGATATGAGTGTCATAAAGCATAGCTTTGTTTAAATATTTTGTGCTGTGAGCCTGACCCTTTTCTTATACTAGTTGTCATTTGTTTCAAAGTCATACTAGGGATGGAAACCCCTCTCCCCGCGTGCCTACGTTCAACAGTGTCAGCTTATCAGAGTGAGAACCTCTGCTTTATAACAGTCTCCCAGGCAGCATAACATTAGACAACTTGAAATTATCCTGAAACACACATCTTCATTAATTCGACTATAGGTAGTTTTTGGGTTTTAATGCAGTAGTTTTTTTGTTAGTCTAGCTTCGTTCATAGATTTGCATGTGCTGGCTAAGGCGAAAAAACCTTTTACCATGATTTTGTGTTTGTGAGGGAGGACTTTACTCAAGCTATTGTGGACAAAGTTGAAAATAACAACAGGATTATTTAAAAACTCTCTAACACAGTTGGGATTTATATTGGAATTTTCTAAAAAGTTTAATTTACTATGTATGATAGCTGAGCCAACCAATCAAGCAAATATAGTTAATTATTCAAGATCAAGTGAAATATATTTTAATTTAAAATATCAAGGAAAGAAGAAATAAGGAAAATAATAAACTAGTTTATTTAAATAATTGTTTGCAATTTTTTGTGAGAAAAAAAGAAGAGGTTTGGAAGCCTAAATTTTTTGATTCAAATGCATCTTAAGTTCCTTAAACACTAACGAGTGTCGAGTAGAGCTTGGGTTGAATTTGGATAAATACATTTTAAAATTTATGTAAATAACAATCAAATATCTGTTAGTTATTTTAATTTTTTTAATGAATAAAGTCACTAAAAAAGTTTTGGATTAGATTATTAAAAAAATTAAGTTATAATTATAAGTTTAAATTTTCAATAAACCCTGATAGTAATTGAAAAATTAATGATTTAATTAATGTTACTGAGGAAAATTTTAAAAGCATGAATGAAAGTATGTTTGGATGTAAAGATTTAGCAATACACATATATAAAAAAATCTTTATTTTCTATCCATCTGGAGTGCAGCTGTTGCTGACCCCTTACCAGAGAGGTATTAAAGTGTTAATGACTTTTAAGATGTACATAGTACACTTTAGCACTAAGGTAATTGCTTGATACTCGTAGTTGTGTTCTTAAATTCTAACAGAAATATGTTTGAATATATTTTTATTTAAGCTTCATACTTTTTCATCAATAAAACCAGTTTATCAGTTGCTGACCTTGACATTTCAATGGCCAGGCCATCTGCTGCACAATACCCTCTTTGTTAAGTTATTCTACCCCCATTACATCTGAACTTATGTGGTAATGTGCAGTTGTCATTAACTATACATTTTGACCTGTTTATAAAACCAATCGTTCCCCTGTGAATCTTCCCATGACAATAACACCATGTGTTTCCTCTTCACGAATCATGAATACAAATGGATGGTTAGCCTTGAATTCTTGAAGGTTATAGTTATTACTTTGATTAGTTTTAACCTCTCTTATCATTGATTCTGGTGAATATTTTACTTGTGCTGAAAAATTTAAACACATTTAATCAAAATAAATATTTTAAGATACTAGAGAGACATTAAAGCGCAATACAGAACATTTTAAAAATAAATAAACAATGTATTATTTTCAGTAATTTAAACGATTTAAAATCAATATGGCTATCAAAATTTATTGAATAAATTTGGTTGTTGAGTTTTAATATTAAAGCTAAGCCAAAGATCCAGGGTTCAAATCCTATACCAGGCCCCCCTATATTAAATATAACTTTGCTTGAAAACAATTAAAGTTAATCTTTTACTTTTAACTAAAAAAAAATAATTGATTACAACATGTATCAGAGCAGAAATAAAGTAACAATATTTGAAAACTGGATATTTCATGATCAAATAATAGTTCTGGTCATACATTTTACATTATTCTACAATACAAATAAATGAAACACCATTGTGATGTATACATCAAGTTCCAAAATAACCCACAGCATATGCCAAGCAGCATTGAGGAGCTCAATACTAATGTGCTTAATCCCCCTTTATGCCTCTCAAATTAAAATTATGGCTCAAGAAAGACATTTTCTTAGAAGAAAGAAGACTGATATTTTAAGGGAAATGTAGAAAATACCATATATCTAGATTAAAAATAACTGCCCACATTGAAAAGCCATCTTATATTATCATTAAAGAGGACTTATAATAGAAATAATTTTAAGATATATAAAACCAGTATCAAAACATATGACAGTGTAATACAGATTATTAGTCTTTGTTACATATACGAGTTTGTAATGGTTTCTGAATTCCACTTGGAGCATTGTGAAATTGTTACTCCATGGTGTTACAGCTACGGAGGGGGATGAACAGAAATGACACCAGTGTTAATATAAAAAGATGAATAAAGGTATCGTCCAATTATTGGTTCTCATTTGTTAAATGATGCAGTTTACATAATATTTTATGAACTAAAAAAAGATAAATCAAAATTATTCAACCATAGCAAAATATTATTCCAGACTAGCTGACTTTCATTGTAATAAAATAATGCTAGCATGGCCTGCCCCACTAATGATTGGGAATTTCTCAAAATGCACCAACACTGCCTGCAACAGTAAAAAGATGTTGCAACGATAAAAATGTTGCTATTGTTTTCCAAAAATGTACAATGATAAAAATACTGCAAGAAAAAATTATCTGTTTAAACATTTATTTCATGGTTAACTTTCATCTATATCTTTTAATACATGACCTGTCTCGAAAACAACTATAAGTGGTATTTGGCAAATACCAGCTAATATGTATAATTGGTGGAGTTATCTTAGCACTAGTGTGTTTAATTGTGACCTGAAAAACATGTGTTTAAATCCTAAATGGGTGTACTAAAGATGATTACTCACACCTCTGATTTTCACTCTTCTCATATTTATGAAGGAGCATCTATTTAAAATGCTTCTCATTCTGCATTAATAATTTGTGTAAGTTTTGAAAAGTCCAAACAAACAGTAAGAGATATATAAGAAGTGAAAACGACAGTTCAGGAATGGCTTTACTCACTGGCGGTAGACTTCTATGTTTCAGAAAAACTTACCCCACGATGTGACAAATGTTTAAATAGCAACGGAAACTATGTTGTAATGTAGCTGAAGGTATGTAGAATCGGATGAAAAAAAATTACCCAAAATTATTTAATGGTTCTTATTTTATTGCAAAACCAGTCCTTAATTAAAAACACCCCTGATACATAAACAATAAATTTTAATACTTAAGACACTTCCAAGATTATAACTGCTTCATTACATTTTAATTCATTGCAAAACTACTCTTATCCCTTCTTATATGTTTTCAAACATGTCTTATCCACCGTGTGATTCCAAAACTTCTTATCCAAAATATCTTCAAATTCAGTGAATTTAAATTTATAAAATTTACATATTTTATTTTGGCTGCATTAAACTGCGTCCTTAAATTAAAGGTAAAACTAGTTTTATCTCTACAGTATTTTTGCAAATGGCCAAAAATCACTTGACATGGATAAGGCAAAAGAGTTTTGAAAGTTGCAACAGATTGGAAGCCGTCCCCTTTTTTGAGTTTCCATGATGAATTAAATTTGAAAAGAGATTTTGGGTGCTGACATTGGATTATTGTTATTTTTTACCTTTCATTGTTACTGTCACTCTTGTTCCTCCTGGCCCCAAATCGACTGTAACAATCTCCTTTATGGTGTCTAAATGTAGATTAGGAGCAATTCCTGACAAATTCGCATTGTTTCTGCTAAACAATATGCTCAGTCTGGCCTAAATACATTAAAACACACGGCATTTTATCAATATTTAACTAAAACACACAAAAAGTGTAATAAGAGACTTTAAGGGTTCAAACTCTCCATATTTATCTCGGAAATGATAAAAAAAAATAGAAAATTTAATGTAGTCTTGTTAATGGTAGAGTAGTGTATTACATATTCTCTAAAATCTCTAATTTAGGAATATTAATGTTGACTTTAATCTTAAGTCTGACATAATGAAATAATGAGACACATACAATGATACAACTCTGGAATGAAAACCTCTTTTCACTTGTTGGGTGCATTTTGTTATTTGTGGAAGATGGTATAGGTAAGAGGGATAGTAACAAAAAAAAATGGACACAATAAAAAAGAAACACGGTTCACACTTTACTTTGCCACCACTGAAAAAAGAGATGATGACTGCATTTTGAAGAAACTGGATCATTATCGCTCAATCCCTCAATCTAGGTTTAATTCAAATGAAATTCATCAGGATTAGGAAGATGCGTTGCAGGCTTGTGATATAATAATTTCCCTCTAACATAACCTATTTCAAAAATTCAACTTTTGACATAATTTTGCGGAGGAGTAATTTTAAATGTTCCATATATGCATAGTAGTATAAGATAGCATTTTCATCACAAATTGTTTTAGTCTTTTTCAATCTTGTAAGGAGAAAAAAGACCAAACTTCTAAAAAATATGTTATTTGTAAAACAAAATGACAATATGTATTCTGTGTTTCTCACCTTCAAGTATTTTCCAATATCATTATGAGATATAAAGCTGAACGAAGGTATATGGACAACCAGGTCAGGAACTTTGTAGCCAAGTCTTAATTTCTGAAGATTGGTCTGAATGAGCTGTTGTTCCAAATGTCCTAAACCATCTACTTTGTTGGGCAACAAGATAAGCAGGTGATATTCATTTTCCTGCAACAATTAAGTATGGCCACATTAAAATAATAAATTAAGACTTTTTTCTTATCTCTACAAATTACCTGCTTCTGTGGTCAAATGGTTTAAGGCGTCATTCTCAGAATAGACACGACTGCCAATGAAGGGGAGATGGGGGTTCATTCAAATCCTGATCAGGCAAACTGAGGGTGGTGTTTCCTGATTGGTTTTCCACTATTCCTCTACTTAAATGCAGGTACACTTCCTCTACATCCAACCTTATTCAACCACTACAACATTAGCATAATTAATAAATGTGTGCATAACTCGAACCAGTAGTGAGATAAGGTAACCAAAAAATGTTGAAAATCAATTTATATGAGTAGATTTAACTTTAAGTTGAAAAACCCATGTTTATCAATTAGGTCTGATATTTAATAATTGTGCCCTAAAACCCGCTTCATTGGCCGAATAGTCAAAGGTGTTGCTCTTGTGCTAGAGTATTCTGGTTATCACTGAGAGATTGAAGTTAAAATCCTGGTCAGATCTACCAAGAGTAGTTTTCCCTAAATGGTTTTGCACTCTTCTTCCCTGCAAATGCAGATAGATTAACTCTAGAATGCTTTCTTCCTCGTCCCTATCCCATTAAAGTAATCACAAATTTTTGTTTGTTTTTAAGAATCTAGCCTAAATAATTAAGGAACAACTTATTTGGTTTAGTACGACAGGTCCATTCCTGTTTCAGTGAAACTTAGACCTCCAATGCCCTGTCCTCTGCCTCCTTCAGCTCCCAGAATTTGGTTTAGTACAGTATAAATGTGAATTTTTCATTTAATATTTTAAACAAAATTTTTCATAAGGTGTGTTTAGCAATTGAATGTTATTATTATGTTATTTGTGATTGGTGAGTTGATTTTTTACATTCACTACCGTTTCCAGCTCATGGCATGGGTCAGTTTTTTTTATTGAGGTAATATATTTTTCCACTATCGGCTGGCTAGGCCTGTTGTAGCTTCATATACATTATACAGTAGCCCCATGGCTTCTTTGGTGCTGACTGACAGTTCACAGCTGACTTCTGACAGTCAACATTTAGGCATATACCTAAATTTTGACTGTCATAAGTAACAGCTGCTATACACATGTTTTTTCAGTTCCTATGGTTCGGCGTAGGGATACATAATTTGGTCTGGTAGCTTTTCAAAGCCATAAGCTGTCAGCTGTGAGCTGTCAGTCAGCACCAAAGAAGTCATGGGGCTACTGTACTATAACTTAAAGACTAGGACAGGCATAACATCCAGTCCCCGGCTGTTAATTTACCAATGTGATAGGGTAAACCTATATTTTCATCAATGATACATATTCAACCATGCCATGAATAGAACCCTGGACCCTTAACTTAGTAGGCAGATATGCTACCGATTGAGCTACGGCGTGGGACTGTATAGTTGATTGTTGTTTTAATTGAAAATGCCAATCATCACAATATAAATAGACATGTGTTGAATATGTCGATGGATACACTACTTAGGGCAATTACACTATATGGTCGAAACGTTAGGTTTGTTATGTGTGTTAATTCATCTAGAACATTTGGTTGAGGCATTTAATTTCATTACATACAGTCCACTTTGTTAGTTTGTACACAGTTAAACAAAATCCGTTTACTCAAGGTGGTTAATCTTGCATAGCTCTGGCAAAACACAAATAAAGTACAAACCTTATAAGGGAGTTGTATTCCTGTAGCATCAAGATCTTTGAAATCCTGGTGCAATACAAATGGAATTTCAACTTTCATCATTTTAATCAATATCACATTGCTTCCATGCAAGAAAAATTCACCAGTTCCTGTATCAGTGAATCTATGTATCCAAAGTCCCTGGAAGTGAATGCTGCTAGTAGCAACAAGTTTAAAATCATCTGAAAATTCTTCTGAAAATAATAACAAAAAAGGATTTTGTAGTTGACGTTACAGTAATAATGTTAAAACTAGTAGCATAAATAATATGTAGGATTTCCAACAACCCAAAGAGTGGTTGGTAGCCCTGAATGTAATACCTATGTGGGTTGCCAATCGCTTAGAGGAAAGAAACCATTGGCCCTTGTTTTAGGTTTTGTAATGGTATTTGCTAGTAATAGCCCTCAGTGGCTTAATGTACACCTTTTCATGTTTACATAATATTAAAGACTCATTTGTCATTATATTAAAATAGTCAAAGCCCCTGCTATGAGAACAATAACATTGAATATTTTGATTATTTTGTTTAGCATGTAAGGATTTATCTATATTGTTCACAGGGTGATTAAACTGATTAAAGATTCACTTTCAGAATAAAAGACAACCCATGAGAGAAAATCAACTATATTTCATTAACGGTAGGAATTACTCTCTGAAAGGTCATTTTTCCTACCAATATCCTACTATATAGTAGATTTATGGTAGGGAAAAAGGCCTTTCAGAAGTCAATTCCTACCGTGAATGGAATATATCATACATTGAATACTTTTACTTAACTTGTAAAATTTTCATTTAAAAAAAATAACTGGTAGGATTATACATATTACTTCATTATATTTTCATTTAAGGGTATCGCTTACACATTTGGTGTTGTACAAGTGATATTATATAACCCCCCACCACCTTCTTACACCATCTCCCACCTCCATCAACTATCCCTACCCTATTATTATGTTTTGGAGGACAGCTTTGTTTTAGTTATTTAAATTTCATACTTTCGGGCACCAATCTAAGGGAGGGCAACATGGGCTAACACCCTAGGGCCTCTAAAAGCTTAGTTATAAATAATGTAAAAATATTTTTACTTCAAAAGATTTTACTTTTTATATTATTTTCTGTTCTTATCAAGAGTAACTAAAAACAATCAAAATGTATGTAATATTTTTGTTTTGTTTTAAACAAGTCTAATTTATTGTGAATGCAATGGTTCTTTATCTAATTTTGTAGCCTTCAATGTTTTACCGCCTCAGGGCCTCTAGATCTCTAAATCTGGCTCTGCATATTTGTGTCCAAAGCATAATGTGCTCTATGTGAAAATAATTGAATAAATGTTTCATTTCCTTACCTTCTTTGAACACATCTTCTATTAATGGTGATGAATATGTCTTTGTGATGTTTTCAAACCACCCTTCTAAGATTCTAACAGCAGATTTATAATCTGTAAAATCAATATTTTCTATGGTCATAGAAAATGTCTCTTTTGCATATTTTTTAAATTCTATATCAATTTTATTATCCTTATTGATATGTAGAGCATTATGCAATTTTATTTGAGTAAAACTGTTCTGTAAAAAAACCTATTATTAAATTTACATCAAGTTGATACTTAATCTTTTATGTAAAATGTAATAAAAGTAAACAGTATGATTTTACACAATTATAATAATACTATGTTGGTTTTAGTATAAGCAGATTAACTTATGATATTTCATAGTACATTTTAATGCTAAGTGCACTGGTTACTATCATCTTAAACTGTTATCTTATATAGTTACATTTTAATCTGATACCTTAGCTCAGGCATTAGTGTGTCTGTCTACTTGATCTCAATTTAGATTTAGATCGAACATTTTGTAGGCTCGTCATTTTCGAGCTTCCACATGATGTACTTAGTAATCGATTTTTTAAAACGCAATACTAAGGGCCAGTTTCATAGTCAAATTTAGTACACCTCAAGTGCGGCGCTACACTAAGTACAAGACAACACCTACCTAAACCAGAATGGAATGGGCCAGTTTCCTATGCGAGAACGGCCCATTCCATTAAGTTTAGGTAGGTGTCGTCATGTATTTAGTGTAGCGCCGCACTTGAGGCATACTCAATTTGACTATGAAACTGGCCCTAAGTATTGGTTATTTAATTTAGATAATTTTCTAATTTCAATTAAAATAAATTTAACATTAAGCATACAAAGTTACCATTAAATTAGTTATTTGTTTATATTATTATTATTAGCACCGCATCTTACTACTCGTTCAGGTTATACACACTTACGCTAATGTGTAATGGTAGGGTGATTTGTGAGATGAAATGGAGGACCTACAGTTTAGCGTGGAATCCGAACCACGGTGGAGGCCTGGCATTCCCCACATTCACAAGATGTAGTTAATACAAGTCTTGTCAGAGGTGAAGGAAGGGTTTGGTAATCAGATAGATCTGTGCCAGGACCAAGGATTGAACCCCGGCCGTCAGCACAGAAGTCTGAAACCTTACCCCTAGACCACCAGGTCACCTATTTGTTTAAAGACTATGTTGTTTAAATTGTCTAAAATCAGCATTTATCAAAATTGTAATAAATATTTTACCAAACTTACCATTCTAAAATTAAAAAGAGCTTCTACTATTTCATATTGTCTATTAAAAATATTATTTTCACTGCCATTTTCTTAGGGTAATTAAGGCTAGGGAGGCTTATTTTGGGGAAATATTAGCTTATTACAATGTTAATTTTATGAGCCTTTTTTGTAATAGTTGGCGTAATATTTAAAATGTCTTAAAGACATGAGTGTTGAAATTATTTTAACTATTTTTTCTAGTATATTTAATTGAGAGTTATTCTTATTTTAAAACATGTTTGGTCATTACTAATTTAAACAGCAACTTTCCATTTTTTCTTATTTATTTTTTCAAAAATATTTTATATTTATAAAAATTAGTGTTATTCTCATTTTAAGAACATGTGTTATTTTCAAATTTTTTAAAAATCTCACAGTTAAAAGATGTGGTATTTACATTTTATGTTTGTTTTGACTGTTGACATTTTAAATATCCTATTTTACTTTTAAAATAAATATAATATGCTCTTAAAATTGTAAATAACCTATACTCGAACTCCGAAAGCTTCTTGAAATACTAGACTCAAAAGAAAAAAAAAAGCCTGCAGACCCATAGTGAATACATACGTCAAATTTATCAAGAAGACCTTTCATTGATTCTTTTATCTTTTTGTCTGAGGGCAAAGACAAGACCTTTGAAATCTGTTTGGATGTTTCCCCTCTTGCTCCCAGTTTAAGAAAAGCCAAAATAAATTTGACACCTAAAGGAGAGAAGAGAACATCACCTGGTTGACTGTTTGCAAATTCCTGAAAAATAATGATTACATGATTAACTACTTTTTTTTTTTTACTTTAGGTTTCTCTCTATATCTTTGTGGCCTACAGGCTAAAGGCACAAAGTGACAACATTATTAAGAAAAAAATTGACAAATTATAACATTTCTTGAAATTATGTCATGGATTGAGAGTTATAAAGTTTACATGGTCGGCATTTTTCATATTTTTTACTAGGAACAAAACCTTTGTTTAGTCTGACACCTTAGCTAAGTAGGTAATATATTAAATATATAAAAAATATGTTTTTAAAACTTATTTATGTCTAGTTTTAGAAATTGAAGCTATTGCAAGTATTAATTAATAGCCACTTAAATACTGCCAATGTTCACATGTTAAAAGATATATTATGAGCTTGTCATACTTTTAACAAAATTAAATATGATCACGTTTAATTTTGTCTCGCTCTCTATCATGACTAAATATAGTTTAACCATTCATGGTTGTTTTATTTTAAGTATCATAGTAAAAGGTATGTTAAAAAGAAATAACATACTGTAAAAGCTACTTAGTATAGTATTTGCTAACTAACTATTATTTATTTATTTGAGGTATTTAATATGCACTTTCTGAACCGACTGATCATATCAGTACATAAGAATTTCTATGAACGAGAGAGTAAGGGCCTACCAATTTTGTTGGGAAAGGTATTATCACACATCTTCCACAATCGACACAGGACAAACAGCTTTAACTTTAGCTTCTGAAGTAAATTGCTCTATGGGAGTTTATCGCTCAAGAAAAATATGTCGAAACCAGCTAGGTTTAAACCCACAAACATCAGCTATTGAGGCGAGCAATTTAAATCAAGATCACCAAGGTTGACAGTTTAAAATCTAACATACATAAGTAATAAAGATATCATTTACCCAATATAGTTTACTTGTAAATTTTGTATCTTCATGGTAGAACACTCTCCATGGTTCTTTTTTTAACAAAAAGTATAAAGCTACAGCTGAAACAAAAATATTAAAATAAAATCTGGGATAAATGCATTTTATGTATGCAATTGAAACAAATTAATATTTGAAATATCAATCAATCAGGAATATAGGGGACAGCTATTAGACACATACAGCTGCAATTTGTTTTTTATATGAAATATGGATTATGGATCATACAAAGTTTCAAATCTAAAATATAATAAAAGATACCTGACTTAACTTACAAAACAATAACACAGTTTATATTTTTTAAATAAACATCCATTTACTATACTATAAAAATAAAACGTACCAAACTTTCAAACACCGATAAACAAAACACAAAGGCTAGTTCCTTTAAAACATACAACACCTGACAAATTAAAGTTTGCAAACAGTAATTTGATTTTAAACATTTATGAAAGTAATGTTTAGGTATACCATAACATTTTTGTATTTTTAATTTCCTATTTTTATGAGATCTAAAGTCTTAGCCATATGTTAAAATGATCACAAGTTTCTCACCCATCTATACACAAGATTTTGTAGGTTATTCTGTAATCAAATGGATCTAAGTATGAGAAATTTGATAACTTTCTGCACCTTACAAATACACTATATAAAATCAAATCCCAATTTAGATATAAATACACCGACATCCACCTCAGTTCCTTTTTATATGTGTTATTTAGCTCGTTCCAGACCTAATATCTCACAAACCAAAGAAACCTGGTTCTGAAGTTCCAAATACTACTAATAGGATCAGTTTTTTAATAGACTTTATTAATTGGACAACACAGAAACTTATATTTTTAATCATTAAAAAATATTATTTAAAACTAATGAATTAGAAACAGATTTTTCCACTTCATTAATGTAGTGTTTATCCTGGAACAATAATTACCATATTGGTGTAGATTTTTTCAATTCTATTAAACATAAAAAAGAAAATAAACTAAGGTTTAAAATGTCTCAAAATCTCAATTTTTTCTCTTTATACATACAAGGTTACCGTAGTTTTTTGGAACAAGAAAAAAGGATATGTGGTAAAAATGGCTAATGTTCTTATTATAGGAACACTGATTTCTTAGGTGTTAAGATTTAGGGTTAAAGAAAGGGAGGATAATTCAAATAAACATAAAATATGTATTAAAATAACTCTTCAAACATCTAGCTCTTTGCCTATCAGCCCCTGCAATATTTTGTTTAAATTACTTACACATTACTTAGGCATTGATATAGAGCTAGTTAGATTCATCATATTAACTTCCCTACAGCAAAATAATCATTGACAACATAGAATTATCCACTCAAAAAGAAGTCCCTCGACTCAACATTGAAGTACAATTTTCTACAAAACCCCATGAGAATCCTCAAGAAACCAGTTAGATTCTACTGCTATCACTGTAGACAGAAAATGAGGCTGTTTTTAAATTCACTAAATCTAAGATAAAAATCTGAAATACCTACTATCTAATACCTCTACAATTTTTGTAATTCTTGACCACACTATTGATTAAAAACCAGGACAATTTTATTTTTGAAAAAAATATGCCCAAACATATATTTTACCTTTCAAAAAGAGTATATTATATCCAAGGAAAAAAGGACATGATAACCCTGCATACATGATCACTTTTTAGGATAAGCTGATACATTATAGTCACCACAAAAGTATAGCAACAAAGTGAATAAAAATACAGACCAGTTAGACAAACAGAAAGCTCCTTTTTAAACGACATTGAGATTAAACACAAACAACACCTACTACATTATATACCACACAACTATTAACAACCAATTAAATAAAAATACAAACTAGTTAAAAAAATTCAAACCTCCTTTTAAATGACATTTAAGATTAAAACTTAACATTTTCCACACAGTGACAATATTCCTGATAACAGTAATAATTAGATATGTAATTTAACTGAGAATAAAATACCTTAATAGTTTACATGGTAAGTTATCAAAACTTATTAAATTACACTAGTTACTAATATATTGTAGGTTGTTATTTAAGACATGTTTATTAAATTAATATGTTATCAGTGTACCGTACTAATTAACAATTTATTTACTTTAGGGTAAAAGGATAATGCTATTTTTTTTAAATACTATTTTTTTAAAGGTGCCAGGCACAGCTTAAAAGTCTATGATCCCACTTTTGAAAATATTTGAGCCACCCAACCTTTGCACCAGTGGATTCAAGCTAAAGTTGTTTTAAAGGTAATGGTTTGGTCATTAATTGAAACAAATCAATACAATATTAGCTGGGGTTGAGGTTCATTGGAAAATAAGAGAAAATTATTGCAGGTACACTTCAAATTAAACTTTACAAAGTATGAATACTAAATGACTTCAAAAACTGACATTGGGCACAAGCATAATTCTTATTTATATAATGTTGTCTGAAACAAATAGAACCTACTGTTATAACAAAACACAAACATTAAAATGTGTCATAAACTAAGAAGAGGCTACCGCAAGTTATATAATTCAGGAGTTCCCAAACTTTTGGATGGAAGGAGCCCTTGCACTAGAAAAAATACATACTGGAGCCCTCATACAATTTTTTACACTAATATTATTAACATTTAATGATTACAGTTAAATTCTACAAATATTTTAAAACTTAATATTTAAGTAAATTTTCATAGAAAAAATATGTTTCACATCTACTTATAAGGATTTACATAATGTTCCTCCAAGGATATTTTGGAATTAGATATCCAACCCTAAAATTAAGGGTAAATGAATGAAGATCAGAAAGAGATGAAATCAATTTCCTCTGACAATTTTAATTAAAATATGTACATAGTCATTGTTTAACATTACAAACAAAATGGCAATTCTCATTTTCTGATGAAAATGAATTTGAGGGTACTTTACAAAAGCAGAAATTTCCAATTTTGATCATTTCTTTGCAACTATTTGTGATATGAAATGACTTATTGTTAAGTTGTTGTTCTATAAAAAATTAAAAATATTTTATTCAAAGATATTTTTATAAAACCAATAGTTTTTGAGCTATAAGTATTTAATCTATTTTTTGTTTATCTCTTTGATGTGAAATTTATTGTTTTGATCTTATTCCTCTTTTTTCAATGTTTCTGTAAGGGTTTATTTTTTATCTATACTCTTTGGTAGAGTGTTTCTGCAACAATTTATATAATTTAGTTTCTTAAATCCTACACGTTTTCAGTAAATGTTTCTATTTTAAGATAAAAGAGAAAGAAATTCTGTGCTGTACAGTGTAATATCTAATTTTCTATTAAAATGTTAAATACTAAGTGATTAACAGGGCAAAAGAATGAGAATAAACATTTAGCTATAGGAACAATGGGGAAACTTAATTTTGAATTAAACCCCTCAATTAAGCACCCACGTTCTTTGTCATACAGCTAACTTGACAGTAACTGACATTTTAAATCCAGGAGTGTGCAACACTTGATCCAATCACCTTCTTTCCGTCTATCTTTTACAAGAAAAAAAAAACTAAATAGGTTTCCTCGTGTTACAATATTAAATTTCTTTAGTAATTACTCTAAGTTAAATCTAACAATCTAAATTAAGATGAAAACTTAACTTTGAATTAAAAGTGTAAGTTGTGTGGTAATATTTACTATTAACAAATATGGTTGCATTTCCTTGTGGTTAAAATTATAAACATGAGTAGACCCAATATTAAGAGAATAGAAAGGTTACCACTTGGAGGAATTTAATTATGCCATTGCTTAAGTCACCAAACACTCAGCAATTATATTTAATATTTTAACAGCCGCACATACCTATATTTTTAAATAAGTAGAGTATTGACATTAATTGAACATTGGTGTGTATTTTAAAGTTTGATTTACTTTTTAAAGTTCCAAAATATGACCTAATTTTCAACAACTTATTATGTTTCCCTATAGCTGTGTGTATTTAATGTGCTGGCTTGTGTACTGAGTGACATCACACACTCAGCCAATCGACTGTCTCTCTCCATCTGGCGCTATTTTCTATTCTTTCTAAATTGAATGGACCCACTATGTAGGTTTTGGATTACCCCAACCCTAAACATGGCCCAATCCAAGCCTAATTTAATGTTAATCTATGGAAGGCAGGACAAACACATTGCTGGTGCATTTTAGTCATAAGCTGTGGCTTGCTAGAAACCTGTTAATTTAAGGAAACTCAATTGGTTGAAGGGGAGGAAGGTGTCCCAATTATCACCTGGAAAAGGTGTGTAAACCAATATGCCAAACTAGCTGAAATTACTTGCCACATTCCACAAAAACACTGTAGAGTGTGATGTCACTCTACCGTCACCACACGCTCTTGAACTCTGCGACGTGTGTGGCACTAAAGGGCAGTTCATGTGGTCTTTCTCTCTGGCTTCAGCGCGGGTGGGACCACAGTTAAACAATCTCTCACTTTTACACACTCACTTTACTAACTTACTTTAGCTCAGTCGAACATGATAGTGCTTGCTTGCACATTAAACAAAACAGTTGTATCACACATTGTTATTTATAGATTAGCAGTAATTGTAACATCAGATGAAACTGTAAACTTTAAATGTTTAAGAAAGGCTTTCAGCTATTATCAATTAATAAAAGTTCAATAATCTGGCATTGAACATTGTTCTTTATTTGGATCACCTGTGGTTATAACCAAAATCAGCACATTTCCAGTAACTAAGTGGTTAAAAAGGTCTAATGAACAACAAACAAACAAGAAGGTATCAACAAAAAGGGTTTCATAGTAGCAGCTCAAGCAAATGCGAGAATGCACTTTAGTAAACCCATGACCACTTCAAGTGGTGACTCTATGTAGAGTCCCTTTCGAAATATCCATCCAGAAAGGACATATTTTCTGTTTACTGTGAGTAAACGCTTTCATAAACTGGGGCAACATCCTACACAAAAATTTGAGTGCTCAACGCTGCAACGAAGAGTCAAGCCAACCGTCCTAGCTGTGTCTACAAGAAGTCGTCCCAATGATGTTAACCTCCACCAGAATTCTTCACCATACGTGGGGATTCCTGTCTCCAACAGCCCCAAACAGACATAATTTACCTCTACTAGAAACTTCCATTAGAAGTCACAATGGATTTCCACAGAGACTGTCATGGAAGTTCTTCAAGATGGCCCAGTAGAGTTCAAACGGCTTAGTTGGAAAGTTGACTATTTTATTTATTCAATGACATTTTAAAATAATGTAGTGATTTAATTAATGTATAGTGATGCGGGTCATTCGACCGGGCAAGTTAATTAACACAACTATGTTCTTGTTGAAACATACACGTAAATAGCAACAAAAACAAAATGCAACATATATAATATGTATATCATGTTTAAAGGGTTAATAGTATACAGTATACATTTTAAAGTGGTAGTACAAAACCAAATATAGGAGTACATGTCAAATAGGTCAGGGTATACTAGGGTAAAACAACAAAAAGAAGATTCTTTAATTACAACATTGTGCTCAGTAGACAAAACTAAAATAAATGTGGATGTTTACAGACTTGAAACCGATTAAATCCAATACAATTTATGTATTAGAGGTGTTAACCCAGGCTCTACCACAGACAAAATGTGGTTGCAATTTTGAGAAATAATAGGAGATCAGGAACAGGACAAGTACCCGCCTCGGTGGTGTAGTTGGCAAACGCGCTAGTCGTGTTGAGCTCGACTGCTGAGAGCGGGGAGATTGAGGTTCGAATCTCGGTCGGGTGAACTGGAGGTTTTTTCCTAAATGGTTTTCCACTCTCCCTCCACGCAAATGCGGGTTCACTTCCTCTAATTCAACCTTCCTAATTCCTAATCCATTAGCGTAGTTAGTACTTAAAGCGTATAACCCGCACGGGTAGTAAGACGCGGGGCTTAATAATAATAATAATAATAATAATAATAATAATAATAATAATAATAATAATAATAATAATAATAGGACAAGGGGAAGTCACAAGTAGTCATCGAATTAATAGCTACAGATTCAATCGAGGTTCTCATTATAGAAAAGAAATTAAATAATTTCTTGAACTATGTTAAGGAAACTAAATCACACAGTTATTCCCCAACAAAGAAATTTGTTACCAAATCAAAACATACTGAAGATAGGATACTACGTTTGAGTTGTGACAATGAGCAGGTTAAACTTAAACTAGAAGAATTAAAGTCGTTTTCTCTTAATATAAATGCTTTAATACACAAGGAGATTAGAATTTGTGTGTCTAGGAATGTAGACTGGATCCATTAATAATTTATGTTCTAGGCAAATGTATGAATAGCTATGCAATAACAAGTCTATAAAAATGAACAAGAGTGAAATATAGAATGTATATATCTATGAGAAACAAAGAGGTTGTTTTTCCAGATAATAAAAAAGATGCTCTCCAAGGATGGGGCCTCATGTGACCGAGGGGACCCGCAACCATCCGCGGAAGCCTGGTCATCTTTGAGACCTCCTGACCTACCAACGCTCGAAGTAGAGGAAAGCCAGGCACTACGCCTTGCACTCGCCTTAAAAGCCAACGGAATAGAATTGCCTGCAGGAAGAGAAAAGCATCAGGTCAACTTCCTGTTAGGAATGGCGTCCTGCTATAGAACACTGACGCCGGAGACGAGGGGCATCCTGCTTAATAGAATGAATATACTCTACATTACCCTCACCAAAGGCTGGCCAACAGCCATCGCAGCAGCGGCAGGAGACTCAACAGCCATCGCAGCAGCGGCAGGAATCTATCCGCCGAGGTTTGTCCCTCCTCTGCCGGTGGTTCCAGTCTACAATTGGACTCCGAACTATCCATCGACAGGAGGTGGCGGAAGATACACAGGACAGCGATCGCGAGGAAGAGGCCAGAGGCGATGATCAACATCGTGAGAAGACATCTTTATTTAATCTGTCTAATGCTAAGAGCTCCTCATGTATTCATGTAAATCTATGTTTAAATTTTAAAATTTGTAATCTAATATACCCAAATGCTGTACCTTGTCTCAATAAAAGTCCCCAACGGTCCCTTTCTCGCTCGCTGCCTTCGGTCCTCCTTGTCACCCCGCGCACTCGAGATACCAAATTGGTATAAAAGGCGGGGTGGCGGAGAGGATCGGGACAGTCGTGAGAGATGTTATGGTAGAACTGAAAGAAATGTCCAGACTAAAATCAATTAATATGATCAACAACAATGCGGAGAGTAATGCATTGTTACAAGACCTATTAAATGAGTTTGGTGACATCATCATGGATAAAATTGGTAAGACTATCGTGATGACATAATAAATTGTCATGTTGGACAAAACCCCTCTTAGTTCACGCTCATATTATTTTGTCAATATGAAAAAAAACCTAATTTTTTTGTGATGTGGTTCAAAAAAGTATAATAGGTATCTAATTGTGAATCATGGATGACGGAAGGACTGGATTATTTAAGATGGTACCATCCTTTGCAGCCGGACGGCTATATAATTCCATTACCTGCACACTCATATATAATGTGACAATTGAGATCCAAACTAGAAACAGCTTTCAGTATAAACTTTTTTTTTATCATTTAGAATGCATATTTCAGAACCTCATTCTTCTTTGGTTAGTATGGCTCCAGCAAGTTTTTATATATAGTTTTGTTTTAGTTTTTTTTAAGTAAAGGGGAATAATGTTTATGTTACATGAATGCAACTTCACAAATAAATATACAACATATTTTCAACTTAAAACATTCTGAAATGTATTTTTTGATAAAAAAAAATTACATTTTTTTTCATAATTAGTTTTGTGGGTTTATAAGAAATATTTTATTACACTCATTAAGGTATTAATAAAACACACCTAATATTTACATACATATATTAAGTGTACACAAGATAGTCTTGCCACCCAAAAACGCAACAAAGACCTTGAAGGATATGACCATAATCAGATAAAACATTTCATCTGAAGTAAATAAATTATATTAATATACAATTATCAATGTAGAGTAGCAACTAAAACAGTAACTTCATTATAAATGTATATTAACATTTTTAACAAAACAAAAAAGATGTTATTTTCTATTTGCTTTATAAGGTTGTAGTATTTTATAATAAAAAAAAACTCCATGGCATGAGTCGTAATCGAGCTATACAGACCGAAAAATAGTAATTTTGTGTAGCATGTAATCTATATTCCAAACGGGAGTTTCATTCTGTAATCCAAAAGCATTAATCACTATGTCACCAGCAACTTGCAAGAATCAATATTGCACGAGTAATGAAGTTTGAGCCTTAAAAGATTGTTTGTACATAATTTTATCCACATTCACATAAATTATAAACAATTTAATTAACAAATGGAAGTATAAAACATTGTGATAATTGTTCTTCTTTGTACATGACTTCTGTAAAAATGGAAAATATATTGAACAAACTTGTTATAGTTTTAAACTAATTCATTTAGTGTAATGTACTTAAACTATGGGTAGTTATGAATATGTATATCTCAGTACATATTTTTAACCAATAAAAGTTTATTTCAGTAGATTTCACCAAACAGTGGTAACACAAAAAGTCAAGGTTCTGTTAAATCTAAGCCAATCAACATAAAAAAATGTTTAAAATCGAGTTGTGGCTTGTGATTAGGGATTGGTTGATAATGGGTTTCCAAGAACTGATCCCTCCTATCACCGTTTTGGATGTCTAAAATATAACATTAAGTTACTAATTCCACATCCATTCCTATTGTACACTCATCGTATTCTGTAAAAGTTTTTAATAAATTCTGTTTTGTTTATTATGTAGTGAAATTTTCCTAAGCATTGTATAACTCAGAACCAACATTCTTTGTTTATTTACTACATGTTATTCCTTTTAGTCTGTATTTTTGGTAATTTAGGGAAGTTTCAGTTTTATCCACCTAGAGTTATCAAGACTTGATGGTATTAATATCTTATTAACAAAATAATTTTATTTTTCCATGTTAATATTTTATCCCGTAACATTATTAGATAGATAATTTTACACAATTTGATCATTTGCATTAATGTTATCATAATATATTTCTTCATAACTATCCTATGTTACATCATCAACATCAACTGTTTGTGGTCTGTGGCTGGGTCAGTTTAGTAAAATGCCTCCATCTTCCTCCTTTAATATATTCCATTCTTCTCTTCTCACTTGAACACTTTCTGTTTTCTGCTCCTCCCATCTCTTTCTTTTTCTCATACTTCATTCCCAACATTTTCTTCGACAACCTCTATTTTTCCATTCCCATTACATGCCCATCTCAGTGTTGATTCCTCTACTATCTCATATACTCCTACTCTTTCTCGGTTAACTTCATTCCTAATCTTGTTTCTCCTTGTGACAGCTAACATGCTCCGCACAAACCTCCTATGGCACATAATGCACCATCAAATTATATACCATTCCTGAACATGCATATCGTTCAATGTCTCATCCATAAACATTTTATTTAAGACTTTGTGGGGCTTCAGGAATAAATTGTAGATACATATTTGAAAACATTAACAATGTTAATATTTTATTAGGTTAAAAAAACTTACAATAGTACATGAAGATTGATAAAAAAATAATAATAAACTTTAGAGAAAATTTAGTGAAGAAAGCCCATCAATGTTCATTAATTACTTTATTATTCCTTATTTTTCGATCAACTTCCGTGTATTTTATTGTGATTTAGCCATTGGGATTAATCGTCACTAAACAAAAACTTAATATACAAATTTCCACATTCTACTTTAGAATATTTACATATTGTGGTCACATCCCTCGCAGGTCACATGAAAATAAACAACACTGGTAAATTCACACCTAAACCTAGATAGTGTTGCTATAATTTAATATTCAACATATCCAATGGAACAACATGACAACTGTGCGCTAGAGTTCCGAGAGAAGAGACACGAGCGTGTACTGCAGGATTCAAACTAGTACACACCAGAGTGATGATAGACTCAACATTTGGCAATCTATATGCTATATAAGGGATATTCAGCCTTTTAAGTTACAATGAATATAATTAGCAAATTTGATTATGATTTTGGACCGTTTCATGGTCAGAATTATTACACCTCAAGTGCGGCACTATACTAAATCAGGGTGGCTACAAAACATAAGTTTACAAAATTCCCTGACTTTTCCAGGTTTTCCAGGCAACATTTTTCAATTTTCCCTTAATACTTTTTTCCAGTTTTAATGGTGTATGATGACTTGTTTTATTTATTATTGATCATATATTAAAATGTTATATTTATAGGTATTATTAACTTTTGTTTTAGTGTTTAGTTGCGAAATTAATGGGATATTATTTTTGACATATTATTTAATTCCCTGGCTTTTCCAGATTTTCCCGTTTGTAGCCACAATGTAAATACAAGATGATACCTACCTTGACCAGAATGAAATGGGCCAATTTCATATGTGAACTGGCTCATTCCATTAGAGTTTAGGTAGGTGTCATCCTATATTTAATATAGCCTCACATTTGAAGTGTCCTCAGTCAGACTATGCAACTCGACCTTTTTTATTAGATTGCTGGTGACCGTATTATTTATTCCACCTCTTTGTTACCACTATAGCCTACGGCTTGGGTCAGTTTTTTGCAAGCCATAAATTTTACACTACCAGCTTGCTAGGGCTGACATATATGTGACAATCTATAATTATGAATTTTACATCCTTGACTGCTTACATACTCTCAATGCAAATTAGAATGCCCATGCCTAATTTATGTGTGTCAGTTCCTCCATAGAAAAACATGTATTAACCTTACTTCATCTTACCCTCTCCTGATCATCTAACCTTTTGTACAGCCAATACATCTAGTCCAAATATATTTACTTCATTCAATTTTAGTGTCCCTGGTCTATATTAGCTCCTAGCATTCTATGACCCCATTTCTCCTATTGAAATTTATGGAGATAAATTACAAATAACTTCAAAACCATTAATTTTTACTTTATTTCCTCAATTCTCAGTAATCTGTGAAACAATCTAGGTACAATTTAAAACAAATTCAATCCTATACCTATGAAATAAACTTAAGTCTTGCCACAATAAGAAAATATAACCCATTTCCCTACTGAAAATCTAGAAAATTATCTAGTGATTAACAGCATGTAACTAGCTTCAGCGGTCAAATGGGCTAAGACGTTACTCTCACAGAAGGCCGACAGTTGAAACTGAGAATAAGATTAATTTGATCCTAGTCTGGTGTAGTTAAGGTGTTTTTTTTTAAACTAAATTGTTTTTCACTCTCCCTCCACTAAAGTGGTAATACACTTCCTCTAAAAATTTCATCTTTCTAGCCTCTTGACACATTAGCATAGTTACAAAGTATAATATATGCGTATAGCCCAAATAAGTAGTGAGATGTGGTGCTAAAAAAATGTGAATTGGTTGTGGACAATGTAAAAAATAGGTGGTAAAATCAACAACTCCTTAATTATAACATTCATACATTCAGTTAAATTACTGGTCTGGGGCTTGGTAAAGTTCATCTTATAATTAAAATATGCAAATAACTGCCCTAATAAATTTTCTAATTAATCCAAGTGAAAACTTATTTTTTTTAAAACATTATTTTCTGATAAATTTAAGGTTTAATTGAGTTAATTATATATATATATATATGTCATTAAGAAAATTTTTGTTTTAAATAATAAACTTTAAGATTAAAAGCAGCTACTCCACAAAAATTAGATTATAAAGAATACACATTGCAATTATCACTTATGAATTAACTGTCTCTCAAAGATGGTTGGTTTTATCACTAGTCAATCTATTTTAATGTACTATTTTAGAATAACTAATAATAATATTCATTGAAACCTTTGGTTATTTATTTAATATTTATTAAAATTATGTAAAAGAAAATCTAAATGATTTCAACACCTTTCAAACTGTATAAAATAACTATTTAACATATTAGTTTTACATGTGACTGTTAGTAACCGTATACATTATTTTCTTGTTCAGTCTGGCTAAGTTTGCATGCATGGTTAATTTTTCTAGATGGAATAAGAAACTAGAATTGAAACAAAGCAATTTGGTTAAGGAATAAGCAAATGAAAATGAAACAAGGTATTTTCACGAAGAAACCATAAAGAAAAATATTGTTTTGGTTTTTATGAAGGAATATAAGATATTTTTTTTAAATATTTAGTTTTTTTTATACAGTATTTTCTGTTTAATGTTAGCCTGGTTGATTTAAGTTTATTAAAAATTTACTGCACAATAATGAAGACAGATATCACTGTTTTGGGAAGAAAAAAAAACCCCTCACCTCGTTCTTGCATCTCGATATTTTTTCGTCTCAAACTGAAAAAAAGTTGTTCTCGCACAGTCCTAATTTTTATGTATGTATATGCCAAGACAAAATTTTTGCCCTTCTCACTTTTGATAGTGTAAATTTTTTCATAGATGGGTAGCTGTTTGTCAGTGTTAGATACTCTAAATTTACTCTTTATATCTTCAAAAAGGCTCTCCCCAATATAATTTATAGCTTTCATTCTAATAATGAGCCCTATTTTCAAAATCTATTCCCACAGGGTTTAATGAGAGTACCAAAGTTGCTTGCTTGCAACTTTGTTTGACAAAACAACACTTTGCCAAACTTTAGTATATTTAGGTAGTTTCACCAACTTATTAAGTACTGTATTAGTTATTACCATGTTTTATTATTTTAGACACATGCTCATACCAACATATTCCAATTTGGAAATTAGAAATTTGGAGACAGCTGATACTATTATCAAAATAAATAAAATACATATTTTATAAAAACCATAGCTATGGTAAGACATAGAAACAATTAAACATTATTATTTATATTTTCCAATATATTTTAATGGTATGTTCTGGTACTATGATTTCAAGTCTTTGGTTTAGCACAACCTTGCTCTACTGAAAACACTATAACAGCACTTGGTGCATTGAGTTGAAAGTCCATGATTTGAATTACTGCCAGGAACACCCTTAAAAAAATATAAATTTAGCCTAGCAAAAGCCTTTCAAATAAATTGTAATATAATTTACAATGGATTTAAAGACCTTTTCTCACTTATTTTAATCAAGACAATAGAACTTATGAATAAGCAGTGTTTTAGTCTGCTAATCTTGGCTGTAGTGAGAATATTGCCGAGTGACTCAACCAATCTGCGTCTACTATTAAATCATGAGCAGTATGCAACTTAGAACATGTTTAGCTTGATTTGTACCCAATTAATATTTGAATCCCGCAGTACAAAAGGTCATAATAGCCCAGATTTTAGCAAGTTAAACTGTATAGTTCATCACGCCACATAGCTGTACTCATCTGATGAGTTGGGTGTCCGCTCAATATATTGTTTGTCTATGAGAGCTTCAATACACTTCTTGATCATGCTGATAGATGGAGCAAATGTAACTTTTGACTGACTCAGCACCTGAAATACCAACATAATGTCCCAAATTAGTCACATAAAAGCAACCAGTGATGGCATTCATGGAATAATGCTTCAATTTTAAATATGTCCTATGGGAAGGTGGTAAAACTGTATATTAAGGCCCGGTCCACACGGTTGAGGTGTGTCATTTTTGCAGTCGTGTTCGGCATCAAACTGGTGTCAGTGGTGCGTCTAAACTAGTAACACGAGTTTCTGCAAAACAAGGTGGTGACACTGCCGCTCAGCGTTGTGTTCTGGCAGTGTACACTTGAACTCACTTTATCACAAAGCTCACACACATATGAAAATAGTTAAACAAGTTTGCATTATCTTCCTTTAGATTGCCGAGCATAGAACTAAATGCACCTTTCAAAAGTCTGGCACTGGAAAGGGATCCACCCAATACTTTTGGCTCCTACTTTTTTGTAATAAAGTTCAAAAAGTATAAAAGACAAACTTTCTTTTTCCACTCCCGAAGTGTGTTTATCACGGCCATGGCTTCAAGCTGACTGAAAAAAGGCCAAGCGTAGCATCCAAATGGAGGCAAGTCGCCCGTGTGCACCAGGCCTTATAATTATAGAAACCTAAATCAGCGGTTACATGGTCCAAGGTGCCAGTATAATATACTGGATTATTAGTTACAGGTAGGGGTTCAAACCATGGTTGGGTGCAATAAGAGTGGTTTTACTTCAATTGTTTGACACTCCCCTTCCACACAAATGTGGGTACTTTTCTTCTATAAACTCTAACTTCCTCATTATATTCTTCAATGTTAATATGCTAATATATTAAATTGATGTAGCTCCTTGTTTAAAGAGCAAGAGATTTGCATGGTAATTAGAGGTTATAAGCTTGCTTAGAGGATAGCGGCAAACGCTGCGGCGGTCCCATGGCAAGCAGTATCTAACCGAGTCAACGGCAGTCGCAGTGCAGTGTTGAAGTGTGTCATTTCATCATTAGAGCTGGGTTGAATCTACTATTTTAAGAATATGAATTTCCAATTTAGCTGTGAATCCTGAATCCTAATCTTGGAAAAAGTTATTAACATAAGAGGAAATGTAAATAAAAGAAAAGAAAATACAAAGAGTAACTAAATGTTAAAATTCTTTCTTATAATCCATTGATTATAAGATTCATACACTAAGTTAGTTGGTGCCCGGATGGTCTAGGGCGCTACTCTCACAAAAGACTTGACTGCCAAAGATGGAGAGAATGGGGTTTGATCCTGGTTGGGTGTTTTGAGGATGGTTTTCCCTAAATAGTTTTTCAGCCTCCTTCCACACAAATGTGGGTACACTTCCTCTAAAATTCAACCTTCCTAATCCCTAACACATTATTGTAGTTAGTATATAGGGGTATAATCCGAATAGATAATTAGACACAGTTGTGCTACAAAAAATAAGAAGAAAAAAATTGAATGTTAAGTTACTGATCTGGGTCCTGGTTGTTAAGTTCATTATATAATTATAATTGGTTCTTAGCCACCAATAAGTGTATTAGAACTCTAAAGCAAATTCCACTTAAAAAATGTTTAAAAAAATAGTTTTTTTAAGGATTTTAGTCTCAAATACAAAATTTTGTCAAATACGTTAGTCTCGAATATCCTTAAAGATTTGAGAGATTCAAGGGCCCATCCTATTCATCATTTCACTGTCAAAACACTCCAGGAAATTAGTTTTACTAGAAAACTCAGCTCTAAAACGCGATGATATAATTAATGCTTGTAGATATTACTCGGTTCATGAATTTACTGAGCGTTCATGTCACACTCTCTGTATGCAAGCCTCTAACCTCCCAAAATAGTTTGCACTATTAACAAGGCCTAAGACATGGGGTTTAGAAAAATATATTTTATAAGTTAAATTAGTTTTAGGATGTGCTGAATAGTTGATACAATCTTTAAAAACACATGATATTTTCTTAAATTAACAATATATAAAAATAAGACTTTTTCATGAGAATGGCTGATAAGTTTACATGGTGTCTACTCAACTTGACCAATGAAATTCCAAACTTTTCCCCTGATTATTTCCTAAAATTACCAACTAAAAAGTATGTCACATTCTTATAACTCCTCTCTCATTTTTCTATTAATCTTTTTTATGAATAATAATAATGTTTTAAAATTTAAATAAACTTTTTTTGAAATTTGTATTAACATTGTTTACTGGGAATTATAAAATATATTACACAGCTACAAAAAACCACAAAAAACAACCAAAAAAAACCACCTACAGTTTGAATAACATTATTATTTGCTGATTTAATAATTATTATATTTCATATTTTGAGTAAAACAACATTTTCCCAGATTTTTATTGTAATTTACCAAATTCCTGACTTATTCCAGTTTTTTCCCAACCAATTCTCGTTTTCTCTGATTTTCCCAAATGGTAGACTCCCTGGTTTATAGCCTATACATTGATAGGCTAACCAAGTCAATAAAACACAAATCATTTGGGTTTAAAGTTTTGATTTTACAAGTGTTTCAATGGTTAAAAACATTTAAAATAATTTTATTCATTGAAAATATTAGTAAATGTAAATAGCTATCTTTGAAAAAAAAAAAGTAAATGATTAAGGTGTATTTAATACATGCCTCTTGTATAAGTGCATTATGCCTCAGAACTTTACGGCTTTTCATTATGCGAACAATGGCAGCTTGCAGATAAAGTTTGCGGTCCTCATCAACTGATGAGAGTGTTTGCTCTACTTCTTGAGGAGACTCTCGCTGCAGTGCTGCGGTAATGCGGAACTTTGTGCGCTTGTTACTGTAGCTGAGATTCAAGCTTAGGACAGTGTCAGAACTCAGTGTCTGCAAAAACAAAAATCATCATGTACACTTTGTTTACCCTGAAAGAGAGCAAGCTTACCTTGCATTATGCACTAGGGCCATATCGGAGTTCATCAAAGCAAAGATAATTGGAGTTATATTTCCAGTGTTTTCCAAACTTTAATAGGTCACACACCTCTTTGTGGAAGATGGCTTAATCAAAGCACCCCTTCCAACTCTTAAGACAAAAAAATTCTCTCTATCCAGTATCAGATAAAAAGTTAATACAGTTATCAATAAATATAAAACTGCTTCAGTGGCTGCATGGCCCAAGGCTGTACTCTCACAGTAGTCTAGACTTACAATAACAGGGGGAGAGGTTTGAATCTCAGGCTGGTGCACCGAGATGGGTTTTTCCAAAATGGTTTTCCACTCTCCCTCTACACAAATGCGAATACACTTCCTAAAAATATAACCTTCCTCATCCCTAAGACCATTAGCTCAATTAATACATAAGCATATAACCTGCGGTGCTAAAGAAAGACCATTGTCTAACCAGGGGTGGGGAACCTTTTAGCATTGGAAGGCCACATATCACTTCACGGATTCTTCAAAAAGCCACACACTACATGCAGAGTAAATTTGGACAAAATATGAGTGTTCCAATGATAGCTAGATCGATAGGAGCAATATTTTAATTAATAACAATACCTGCAATTTGAGAATGTATAATATTTTTAAATGATGATGATCCATCATAAAAAAAAAAGAAAAAGAAAAAAAAAGGCTCTCACTCAACAGTCCAAAAGCCCACAGGTCTCTCAGGCCTGGCCTGGCCTAGCCAATATGATCTCCTTCCTTTTCTTAGTAAAATATGATACTGTCTATCTTGTAATGTATAAATATTAATTCCAAGTGTTAATAGGTGTTAAGATAAAACTATGACAGAAGAAAAAGAATTATCAATGCAACACCAATAAAGAGATGCGTATAAGTTTTTTTAAATTATAATATACCTTTCTACATTAGGGGTAAAGGCTTGTTTGCACGGGTCAAGTTTACTGGTGTCAAGTACTTGAAGTCAAACTACTTTCCTGGTAATGTCCCTGTGCAAACGGTGTGGTCAAGTCCACTTTCCAATGTCCGGACAGTGGAAAGTGAAGTTGGAGAAGAGTCTATTTTAGTGGCTCACTCTGCTTTGGTACTTCCCTTCATCTAAACTGCTCATTTGGCTTGTTTCCTTCAAGTTGGACAGTAGGGAGTACAGTCCTGCTTTGTTTTCTCGCCAGTGTACAGGCAATTTTTTATTTTTTTTTCAGTTCTATTCTGTTCTTTTGATTGTATTGTGAATGGTATTTAAAATGAGTAAGTGGAGTGGTAATAAGTTACATAAGTTCTTGGGTATTTATGCAATATATGTCACTGTGAAACACAAATCTCAGCAAGTATTCTAACAATATGTTAAGAAAAACTACTTTTAGTAAATCATCACTTAATATGGTACTTAATGCTTGCACTAATATTTTCACTAGAGCACGAAATACCTTCATCTGCCCAATTTTAAGTGACTGACTGACTGATGGGTTCCTTTGGAAGTAGCATCAAGTATTTTACTACTGTCGCCATGTAAAGTGATACTAAAAGTCAAGCTCGCTTGACTTCAAGTACTTGACATCAGTAAGCTTGACCCTTAAAGTAAGGGTATTGACTCTAGGTCTAATTTTTGAGTTTGTAGAATTTTACTAAAAATTCCCATGTGCCTTGATGGAGCATAGTTTAAGTATTCATTTTATATCTTACCTCTGTGCTGGCAGTAATGAGTTTCGATTCAATGAGGCTTGCAACATGTTTACTAAATTGTTCACTATTGAGCTGCAATAGCTCCTGAACATCAGAGTAGCTGAGTGTGTTGGAAGTTTCAAACAGAAGTAAAATTGCCATCTGAAATGTTTGCATTGTGATTTGGTATGGCCTCTTCAAATAGTTCAACTTCAACTCCGCTGAAAGCACAGTGAAATAGTTTGGTTAAAAATAAACATTAAATTAGCCTTGGTCTCCCTTGTGAAGTAAAGTCTCTGAATTTAAAATGGTATGATTTGAACTAAAAAAAAGGAGTGTTAATAGTTTAATTTATTTGTACTCGACAAATTTCAGCTCATGGCCGGTCTTACAACTTGATTGTTACTTATGCTAATATTATTCTAGATATTATAAGAGGTTAGGTACTACAAATATTGAGACTTAAATGTAAAAACCTATTTCTAACAGCCTAATATTTTTGTTAAAAGTTTTGTATACACATATGATGCACAATTTTAAAAATCTTGTTTGCTCAGCAAACGATTCTTCCACCTTTTTTCTGAGGATATTTTAAATCTTTAAATTGTGATGATAGAGCATTCTAAACCCTGGCCGCTTGAAAGGTGAATGATTTTCCAGAGTGTTTTGTTCAATGTTTTGGTAGGTGTAGAGAAGCCGTATTTTGTATTTTATACCTATGTATGGAAGATATTCTGGTCACTTCTGAGTAGAGATAAGATGGGCATTTCGATTATATAACCTTATAAAGCCTTGAAATAAAACTCAAAAGACGTCAATTTTCCATATGAGCCACTTTTTTTTAAGTTATTTTAGGTAATTACTTACACGATAATATTTTTTAGGTTAAAAATACATCTTAAGACAGGAGTTTGTAGCTTATGATCAAATGATAACTTTAGAAAAAATGAAATATAAAAGTTTAATACCCACATTTTCTGTAATTTAAAGTAATAAAAAATCTTTAAACATATTGACCTGACATGGTAAACTATCTGAAATATAATTTCACACTATAACAATATTTAAAAGAAAGGATGATAGGTAGCATGTGTATTATTACTTATCATTAATAAATGAATAGAGTTCTAGAATAAATTATTGGAAGTAGAATAGATAGGATCCGAGCGTATCCAGACTGGTCACTCAGGTTATATACTCCTCACAATTATTAAATATCTATACATATTTAAATTAGGAGGGATAGCCAGCACACTTACCTTGGTGATACTGAAGTATAAATTGTTTAGGTAGAACATTTAAAAACACACATATACATTTTTTAAGGACAAGCTTTCAGGCATATGGCTTCAAACATCCTCCAAGAAGTTCCAAAGATGCTTGAAGTAATGGGCTTCAACCTTGAACTATAAAAAGTCTTCCAAAGAACTGGTGTAACAGATTATCTACCTAAGACTGAAAATTGAGAACATAACACAGACCCTATCACTTACAGCTGCCAAAATCAACGGACTGAGAAGTTTCTGAACCACACTCCAAGAGATAATTGGAAGGACCTACAGCGCATTGGCGGTTATGTGTCCTGGCTGGGATGCAATTTATCTTGGCCAGGATATGCGACTGCCAGGGTGCACAAGGGCCTTTCAAATTTGACCCTAAGGTTAATGAGCAAAGAAAAGTAGAATAAATACAAATTGACCAAGTAAAACCTGGCACAAGCCCGTGTCTTCACTGACCTTGGACAGTGGCATATTCCCCAGAGGTAGGCCATGCTATGGTCAAAAACTTCAGTGAAACACTAGAAATAAATATGGTGGAAATGGTGGCTGGAATAATGGGATTGTGCAGGCTATACAGAAAAGTACAACCACCAGCAATTATTGCAGAGGTCGATAACACCACAACTCTCCATAGGCTATTGCGTGGTTGCGGTTTACTCTTCAACAACACGGTCTTGTGTCGACTTCATCTATGGACGTGTTACGTGATCGTCAGTTGGATGTCTTCTGGCTCTCATCCGACCCCCATCTCGGCGGAAATTCAACTTTAGCAACAGATCTAAACCATGTTGGGCCTATAAGGCAGTTCTAGGTCCCAGATGTTTAATGTATGTTTGTAATTACTACCTTGTATACATAACTATACTGTGTTTAATAAAGGGCTTTGAGGCAGGTACTCTTTCGATTCCGACTGTCCTCCCAGAACTTCCCGGGCAGCCAGCACGTAATCGTCTATATAAGTGCAGGCCTAGGGAGGCTCTGTGCTTAAAAATGTGGTTTTTTAGTGTTCTATTTAATCTATTTCTACTCTAGTTTCACCAAGGTAAGTGTGCTGGCTATCCCTCCTAATTTAAACAATGGTTTAACCTAGTACTCTATTCCAAATAACCTAAATATTAGGGATGGACGGGAATTACTTTTTTATTTAAGAATAGGACAAGAAATGAGTAAAATTATCGGGATTTGGGAATGGAACGGAAAATTTGAAAATTATAATTTAGAATAATTTTAGATTAAAAATATATTGATTTATAAACTAATAAGTGGTGTTTCTAGCAACCTTTTCTGTACCAAATATGATACTATTTATTACCTGTAAAAGCAAAAAGAGGTTTTCCTTAAAGAAATACAATAAAAAAAGTATATATATAATTTAATATGAGTAGCTTTAAAAGTTATTAAAAACAAGCTTTAGTGAGTTTTGATTGGCCATTTAGATCACTAGGCCACTGTTGTAAACTAATATACTACCAGTATCACCATTTTTATCACCTCTCCCAACAAAAATGATTGATTACCTTGACAAAGGTGATGAAGCCACGTTAATTTCCTTCCATTAAAGCGATTATGGTAAAAGTTTTCAAACTGAAAAAAGAAATAATTTCAATAAAATACAATAGGTGAAATAATGAAATAAAAAATGTCAGGTTATATACTATAAACAGTATTGATGATTTCTAGACAACAAATCACATTAAAATCTGTTCTGAAAATGATCAACATAAAATTAATGTAAGTTAAAAATGTTTTAGCAATACTAATAATTATTACTAAAAATATTATTTAACTACACTAATATTTAGAAGCTATTTTTAAAACATTGGTGAAATAGTTTAAACCACTTAATAGGATTATGCTAAGAATCTGAAATATGTTAAATTAATATTTAAAAAAATTAAACAAAATAGTCCGTTTGAAAAAATGCAATTACTTTGTCCTGGTCAGTTTAATTTGACTTCTTTGTGCGGTATGCTAAGAATGGCCGAAATACCAGTCAAGCACAAGTAGGTCGAAGAAACGTCAAATCTATCATATGACTTGCTCTAACGTCTGGCTAGCAAGCACGCGATAAAACTAGGGCTGTCAAACTTGATACCCTCGATTCTTAGTTCTCAACAATAAAACTGGCAACTAAACAAAACTGTTCAAAATAAGTAATAATCAACTATCTCTCATATTAATGTAGTTGCCGTTTCACTTAAATACTGGCAAATTGTAAATATACCTTAATGGCCCGAATATAATTCGACTTGACATTATGACAGTATCAAGAGGAAAAAACCTAAGGCAATTTTCCGTAATATATCGGTGTATCATCAGTAATTGATATATCACAACGTGTATGTTGGAAGCTAGGATATTCCTATCAAATTAAAATTGCTGCTCTCCTGTAATTATATTCTTTGTCGCTTTTCAATTTTTAATGTATTCTTTAGCTATTTGAATAAAACAAATTTGATAAAAATAGAACAAAAATCGATGTAGTTAATAAAAATTGAGCAAAAAAGCTTATATATATATTTTAATTCGATAGATTATCGATATACTGTTGCCAGAACTTCATCATTAATATATCTCGTGAGCTTAACGTGATCAGTTATGGTGGACGATTTGAAACTTTTGTAATGTGTGAAATATATTCTTCTTTCTGTTATAAAATCTGCAATTTATTGAATCAATTTTGAATTTATTTGAATTTTTTGTTTTGAAAACTTTTGGTGTGTTTAATAAATATATATAATATAAGTCAAGACTTAGATAATATCTTTTATAATTTATACTTCCCATGTACAAGAGAAGCCTGCTTGGGACCAGACATCTGATTGACTTCTCAGCAACTAACTTTAATGCACTATTTCTTGGAATTGAGCTGCTAAAACGTCCTAGCAAGCAAATCCACATATCTGCTACATAACTTGTACTTTAGCCGTGCTTAGTACCGTTATGCATTATGGCCCTTTAGGTTTGGAGACTACCAAGAGTTAATTTGTGAAGCCAAATTATAATCTTACCATTTGTACAGACTTCTCTAGCTCCTGAGGCACAGCAAACGTGGTAAGGGCAGTTGGACCTAGTGGCCAAGCTCCAGCCTTTAAAAACAAATCCAAGTTGTGCACATAATACATCACAAAAAAGGCAAAACAAGTACTGTCTCACAAGACAAGAGATTCACATCATAAAGACAAGTTTTAAGCTCTATGAACCTTATAATATCCTTGTTTCATTATTATTAATGTATTTTATAAATTGCAGTTAGTCATTAGCATTTAAAATCCCATAGCAAGATTAAATGAAAATATATTTGGCAAGTTTAATTTTTACAAAATGTTTCAATGCAAGGCTTGTGGTTATAAATCATAAAAGTGTGATTAACAAAATTAGCAAACAGCTCACTAAAATGAATTACAAAGATAAGTTATAAGTTGAACCTAATATGGCTTCTTTAACGATCAAATTAATACATGAAAATTAGGGGTGTGCAAGTACTTGAAAATTCAAGTCGAGTTTTAGTAGCTACTCGAATTTGAAGATTTTTACAAAGCTCAAAAAATTTTGAGAACTCAGAATTTTCGATTTTTCCTTCAAACATTCCTGTTTTATTAATTTTATTCGATATTAAGATATAATTTCATAGTAAAATAGAGTCCCCCTTAATATCCTTTTGTCTAGTTATTATTATTATTATTATTATTATTAGCACCGCGTCTTACTACCCGTTCGGGTTATACGCACTTACGCTAATGTGTTATGGTAGGGTGATTGTGAGTGAAATGGAGGACCTACAGTTTAACGTGGAATCCGAACCACGGTGGAGGCCTGGCATTCCCCACATTCACAAGATGTCTTGTCAGAGGTGAAGGAAGGGTTTGTTTGGTAATCAGATAAATCTTTGCCGGGACCGGGGATTGAACCCCGGCCGCCAGCACAGTTTTGTCTAGTTAAAAAACTGTACAATTATATTAAACTTATTTAAAAATTCAAATTTGTGAGATTATAAATATTTTACAAAAAATACTAAAAAATATATCTTTAAGCACTTGTTTATGTATGGATTTATTACAGAAATTCAACTCTAAATATTTCTTGTACAAATATTGCTATATAAGTATTATTCAAAAAAAAGAAAAGAAAAAAACTTGATAATTTCATTCAAACTCAACTTGAATTGAAAAATGCCTACTCACACACCCCAAGTGAAACTTATAATAAAAATTAAATTATATTGAATCCAAGACCACACATGATTTTTGATTGAAACCCTGTAATAATTCTACACTATAATGTATGTATATATGTACCTGAAGAACATTAATGGAGAAGTGAATTCCTAGATCCACATTGTCAGTTTTAAGAAAGCTGCTAAATCTATTATTGAGATCTGACGATAAAGAAATATCTGTAAACATACGATGAAGTTTGTTGGTGAACTCGTATCCACATGCTTGCTAGAACAAAACAAGATGATTAAATCCAATTAGCTAAATCTACTTAGAGCATTGGTTATCTATGGCTAAGCACTTAACATAGCTGATTAGATTAAGTTACAGAATTAATATGAGTTATTTAAAAAAAAAGTGCAAATGCGTATTAGTAAATATAATGTTTCCGGCCTAGGGGTCAGTCATGTATTTTCCCACTGTTGGAAGCTGTGCTTGTCATAGCTTCATATGCCTTATAATCTATCTTAAGACTGGAACAGGCACAACATTCAGGCCTCGGCCATTAATTATTCAATGTGGAAGGGTAATCCCATATTTCCATCAATGATAAATATTTGGCCATGCCAGGAATCAAAACTGGGACCCTTATCTCAGTAGGCGGACATGCTACTGAGTGAATTACAGGTGTCAGACCTTTTATTTGAGAATATGAAATCAAAATAATTCATTAAAAAAAATTCTGTTACCCTTAAAATTAAGAAAAAACTATATTGATTGTTTTTAATAGTCTTATACTAAGACACGTTTGTGTAGTCAGTTTTCTATATTTTAATTTAAATCACAGATTATTTCAAGAAACATTTAAAATTGCATGTTGATACAGACACACACCTCAATACCACTGAATATAATCCAAAAATGGCAAGTTTAATTTGGAACGCCTTAAATGTGATAGGTTTTCTATAATGTGGTTTCTACTTTTATTTTCAAACAAATGTTGGTGTGAAATTTTCTAAAATTCACTTTCTTTACCCTTTACTTCTTTTGGATAAATTTAGTAACTGGTAGTATTGGTATGAGCGTATTAAAACCTATAAAGAAAGGAATAACCTTTATTCTAATTCAGTGGTCACTTGGTCCATTGTGTCACTCTCACAATAGACTAGATACTGAAGATGGAGTTGAGGTTCGAATCAAGACGAAATGCATCGAGAGTGAATTTTATTAAATGGTTTCCCACTCTCCCTTAGTACAAATGTGGGTGTATTTTCTGTAGGCCTATATTTTACCTACCTTATACCTAGCTCATTAGTGTAACTTTAAATGAATGGAAATTACCAAACAGGTAGTAAGCCATGGTGCGCAGAGACACAACAACGTTATATTTTAAGATTTATTAGCAAAAGTGCCTGATACACTACTGAGAAGAGCTGTGGAGACGACAAGTCAAGTCTTCGACTATGATTCCTCTATTTATCTCCGGTCCGAATTAGACTCCTTCAAAAATGGCTAATGTATATTTTAAATAAATTAGTTTACTCTTGTAAACTGCACCAATACAGATTACTTCGTGGGAAGCTTATTTGACATTGTGAGTTTATATTCCAAAATTATAAATAATCTTCCTAATAAAAAAAAGTATAAACTCACTATAAAGTTAAAATTAAATATTTACCATATATTGTTTTGATACCCGAGTAGGTACATTTTTACAGACTCCACCCAAAATAGCTTACGACTCAAGACTTCACAGCCCTGTTACCGAGAACTACTCACCATATCATGGACGAGTGAAAACTATCTTAATGCACACTTACCTTAAGTCTATTTATCATGGCCTCCTCAGCATCCATAGACTGACTTTGCTGGTGAATCAAACGCTTAGCCAACATTCGAGAATAAAACTTTTGAAATACGTCCTTGTCATCGATATATTTAAATATTGTGATGGACTGGGACAGCCGCTCATCCACCTCTGTCTCAGACATACCCTTAGAAGATTTCTTCAATAGAGCATCACAATACTTAGCTAGCTGAAACAATTGAACATACAATATATGATAGATTATTATTATTATTTAGCACTGTCTTACTACCTGTTCGGGTTATACGCTTTAAGTACTAATTACACTAATGGATTAGGAATTGGGAAGGTTGAATTAGAGGAAGTGAACCCGCATTTGCGTGGATGGAGAGTGGAAAACAGTTTAGGAAAGAAAAAAAAACAGTTCACCCAATCATAGATTCAAACCTCGATCTCCCCGTCCTCAGCAGTCGAGCTCAACACGACTAGCGCGTTAGCCAACTACGCCACCGAGGCGGGTTATATATGATAGAAAAAGATTTGGTTTAATATCATGATTTTTGTCACCTCAGTGATTACACAACTATAGCAACCGTATATTTTATTCAAAAATCTCAACTTAATTAAACTAGCATTAGTAGATGTGTGGACTTAATGTCAATCTTGTCTCTTTTGAACATAATTGACCTAGATATAGAGGTTCTAAGGTACAAAAATAAATAAATATATTATATATCCAACAATATATTAATTTCAATATTTCTATTCATTCATATAATTGATCTCAGTGTATTTGCAAATGTTACAAAATATATTTAAAGGTTATGCTTGGTTTTTACAAGTGTTTAAAAATCATCTCTTAAAAATATATAACAATGATAATAAAATGTATAAATTTACAACAAAATCAAAAAAGTACCACCATATAAAAGTGATTTCTATGGAATAAATAAAATTTAAAAACAAACATATATAAAAGGGAATAATAATAATGATAATAATGATGATAGTAAAATTAATAAAAAATGTGAGTTTTAAAAAACAAAACAGTTTGACCTAACACATTTCTTTTGCTTTGCAATACAAACTATTTACCATTTCTGGAGAGCGACAGGGAGTCTTAGGTGTCGGCCTGTGATTAATAACAGACGAGCAAGCTTTATCCAACGCCCCCACAAAGCTCTGATCATCTGCAAACACTATGCTTATCATTTCTCGATACTTCTTGTACACAGTTAGCATATTTTCCACAAATTGCATGTGTACCTGAAACAAAATAGAAGATTATACAGATTCCCATTTGTAGAGATAATGTTAGAAAAACAATTGTGTGAATCACAAAACGTGTGTGGTATTATTAGCCAAACAAGACTTGAGCGATAATAGAAATATTATTTTAATGACCAGTGAACAAAACAATCAGGTCAAAAGTGTCATAAATGTTGATTTCATGTATAAAATGACATACATCTAATTTAACCCCTTGAAGCCATGTTTGCGGTTAATTACTGTATCTGAAAAAAAATGCTGTGGAAACATTTCATGAGTAATTGTAATTAGGGAAATAATTTTAAATATTCATTTATTAAAGTTGCATTAAAAAAATCATATTGTTTATGTTAATATTGTTTTACAGGTGTTTAACTAGAGTGAGGTTATTAGTACTTGGACACTTATAATAAACTTCTAACTACTCATACTTACCCTAGTAAGGGCCGGTCTTATCACTACCGCATACATATTGCTATCGGGAGGTTAAAGTTAGCTACCAGTTAAAGGTTTCAGCCACTTAAATATGTTTGCGTATTATGAACTGAATTTATCTGCCGGATAGCTCTCTGTAGGATAAATGTATTTTTATGCAGAAAATGCAAGGTTGGTACTGTTTTTACTGGTTTGTGCATGCGTATAGGCCCTGATGCTACCGCTACAACCTAGTGAGTGGTGAGAGCGCTCAACATTTGTTAAATAATGGTGGCTAAACAAGTGCGAGAAAACAGATGGTGTGACGTAAGTGCAGAAGCTAAGTTGTCTTGAAAGTACTAAGTTCGGTGTCTGCCAAAATGTGGGCAATAATTTGGTACAACATTTACAAAATTGCAGAGCCCGGGCCTGTGCTTACTAAACACATGAATCAAGATTTTAAAGTAAATACAGATGATAGACGAAACCTCATTAAAAACAACGCGTCACTATGGAAACAACCATTTTAACTCTCAGATAAAAGTTATCAGGAACTTAAACCTCCTGCTAAAAATGTGATGGATAAAAACATTTTATCTAGCAGATAAATGCTATCATGCAGTCATAAGATGCACTTTTAACTTATCCACCAAATAAAAAAAATTATCTACCAGATTAATATTTATCTAGATGTCATAAGACCGGCCCTTATTAGAAAATTCTAAAAGAATTTAATTCATTATAAGATTTTTGAACAAACAATGTTAACCAATATATCGTCATAAAAAGTATGTTTTAGCTAGTTACCTATGTGTTCAAACCTACAAACCTCTGAAATACAAAATTCATTCGACAAATTAGTAACTTGCTTTGGGGTTCTATTTGAGAGTGCTTGTGTCTTGCTCAGAGAGGTGTCATTTACATGTGTTATCATCCAAAGACCATATTCTCTATTGATGATCACTACTAAATGTACTCACATTGTCCCCTTTAAGACCAATAACCGCCTCTATACCCTGTGTCTTGATATGCTCCATGATCTCTGTTATAAGCACGGAGATTCCATCGTTGACTAGTCTTAGCAACTGAAACATGTTGTTAAGGTCTTTGTTTCGTTCTTGCTGCACCATCGGCTTACATTCACCATGAAGAAAGGACAGATGGTCGGCGACCATGTGCTTTACACACCTCGCCTTCACTTTGCACATAGAACTGAAACAAAAAATGTTACTATTATAAATGATTTGCTTGAAAAGTCGTTGAAACTAAAGGTTAATTATACAATACACTTGGCTAAAATTGGCTTGTAGCGAACTTAATTTTGCAATTAAATTGGTTTGAAATTTAAATATGTACAGGTTTTATTGAAACTTTAATAAATTTAAATTTAGAATAGTTTAAAAAATACTCATTGCAAAACAAAGGGTATAAAGATGATTAGATAGTGTGAATTTTACTGTCAGCTTATTTATATAATTTGGCTATCTTAGTCGATATATTTAACTTATGAAATTATAAAGTTTTGACTATAAAATTAAATATGAATAAATGGTTCATTCTAGAAGAAAAAAAAAGGTCCTTTTCATATCACAGGGGCATTGTGACAAAATCAACTATTAAAATATGATTTTTTTTTTGTGTTTTTTGTACTAGGCAATTGATTTGCTGATATTGTTTATACTTTATTAGGAAAAAGTTATATTTATTGTGTTTTTTACGCTGAACATGTATCTCTACGTTACATGTCACAGGCCAGTTATTTTTGTTTCCTGTTAAAATTACTATTGTTTAAATAATAAATAAAATTATGAGGATGATAATGTATTTAATGCTATAACAATTCTGTTTTATACAGCTATATTTCTGAATTTAAAAATAATTATAATATGTGGTTATAATCAAGCAAATTTGTTACAAAGTTGTGTATATCCTCCGTTCAAAATTGAAATTTCTTTAAATTATACGTGGTAGCAGCACTGGTTTCATACTCAATTGAACATTAGTGAGGAAGCCATTTTGTGGATATCTCATGTGTTATTTAGGCTGATAGTTATGATTTATAAGGATTAATGTTAATTGTTTGCAAGATTTATTTGGTTGGTCATATACTTTGTATATCTTTTGTTCATTATTTAAAAAGGTAATAGTGATAATTATTCTTAGACAAATAATTATGGATGCTTCATATTTAGATGCCACACTGTTTGGAATTCCAAAGCAGTTAGTTAACCTAACCACAAAATGTAATGTTTTACACAATTATAAATCTGAAACTGTGTTCTCGATTACAAAATAGATGTAACAGAGTATACAAGTAAAATAATGGAGGACACACATTTTCTAACTAGCCTATGTTAAAGTTGTGCTTGCAGAATAAATGTAAGCCTGAATTAATTGAATAACTTTTTATTTATAGGCCAATTTAACCAAACTAAAGACATATATGTATTTGCAACTTGTAATATACCATATTTTGATTTTTTAAAGTATTTCCAAAAGCAGGGACATTATTTTTCTTTTGGACAAAAGAAGAATTTAGGCCAATACAAAAAGTTTTATTTTTAAATTTATATGAATGTAGGCCTTTAAATTATAAAACTACTAAATATGGATGCCACTATGTTATTCATATGAGTCATAATGTTACTGAGCTTAAACATGATTTCTTTATCACTAGGCTTACATTAAATAAATAAACTAGAGCTGGGCCGATCAGCTATTTTGCCGATTAGTCCGATGCCGATCATTTGTTGCCGATTAGGCCGATCACCGATACCGATTATTTTTGTTTCCAATTTTTATATGTGTATAAAGTAAAATGACTCTTAAAGCAAAAAAAAGAATTACTTTTACTAGTTTTATAATGTCCAATATAGGTTTGTTTTAATAACATTTAAATAGAAACTTTTAAAATGTAAAGGTTGTTTAAGTATTCATTCTTATTGTTACTGTTAAGACGACTGATCCAGTCATTTAAAAAAAACAAATCACAATAATAAACAGCAAATTTGATTATAATGTTCATGAAAAAAAAAAAGTTTTGTACTTGCATTAAAAGAAAAATGGTTTCCATTTAAACAAAATGTGCGCATGTGCGTACGTCCGATGTTTCATTTTTTTGGGCATCTTTAACAAACCGAAATAAAACAACACCAATCTGCTAATATTTTATTTTATGATTATTAGATTTGTTACCTGTGAGCGTTTTTATTTCTAATAATGTGCATCTGCACAAATTGGAATAAGACCTACGGTAAAAATACATATTCTCATTTGCTATTTTAGTAGCGTTGGTTACCCTGTTTATTGTAAACTCAAAATAGAAGTTGTGTTTATATACGTAGGAATAGATTATTAAATTTATCTTTTAGTTTTCAAATTGATATTTAATGTTTATGACATGATTTTAAAATATACCCATACATTTTGAATAAACAGCATTAAAAAAATAAAATAAAATCTCTTTCCATGTAAAACAAAATGTAGTGCGCAGGCACTAAATTCTTGCGTCTGATATTTCATTTTATAGCTATTTTTAACAAATCAATATAAAACAATGCCGATCTGCTAACATTTAATTTGATGCTTAATAAATTTGTTACTTTTGAGTATTTTTATTTCTAATAACGTGCATAAATTAGAAAAAGGCCTATGGTAAATATATTTATTTTGATATATTTTGTTAGAATGTTGGATGTGCTGTTTATTGCAAACGTAAGTCGCTAAGATAAAGCTAATTATTGAAAGATTACAAACGAGGAAAAGGGGATAAAAAAAGTTTTTAATATTTTTAGGACTTAAAATATACCCACACATTTTGAATAATCGGCATAAATAATCGGAGATTCAAACCCCGATCATCGGAATCGCCGGTTATGCGATAATCGGCCGATGATCGGATTAATAATCGGCATCGGCCCAGCCCTAAAATAAACCACCCTCAAAATATTTAAACAGGGTTTTATGATAGAGAATTGGTATACAATTTAGAATAAGTGTCTGAATATACACACACATATATATATATATATATATATATATATACATTTTTTTGTAGAAATTGTTATTTACACATTTTCTCTATTATGTTAAGTCGGGCTAAGGTATTGTACTTTTTTTTTTTTTGCAGGCAGAAGGTGAAATGGTTTGGTAGTTTTACCATTATTGCCTCTGTTTTCAAATTCAAACTAGTAACACTGATGTAGTTAGTTTAAGATTAATATGGTAAAAGAAGCTCTCAGATAAGTGCAAAAGAGAGACTGTGAAAATACATAGAGAAAATTAAATCTAATCCACAGCTCTATGAGGAAATGAAAAGGAAAGAACATGAAAGATATGAAAAGCATGTGGAAGAAGGAAAAATAAAAAGATCAAGTACCATTATGACTGATCACAAAACTAGAAAAATCTGAGCCAATGTAAAATAATGAAATCAGTTGGAACACAAGGCAATATGGTGCTTCCTGCATTTATAGTTTACTTTAAGTATTACTCACCTATGATGAAGAAATTTATTGCTACGTAGTCTTTCCTCTTCCAATCTCTGAGTAACACACTCCAGGTACTGAGAGATGTTGCATTCTTGAAGTAATCTGCTTGCCTCCCGTTTGTAAAACTCCCCACTAGACTCAAGGTAAGGTTCCTCAAATATCTTCTGATATAACTATAGCAAACACACAAATGAATTGGGATGTTCATAAGACTATTCTAATCTAACAATAAAACATTATCAAAATTTAATGTTTAAATTATGTTCACTAATTTTTCAACAATTTTTAATTTTTTCAAAGCGTCCAGTTTTAATATGTATTTTGTGTTCTGGCCTCAATTAAAGACTTTTTTGGGAGAGCAGCCAAGAGGCACCATTTAAGTTAAAAGTGTTTTGCAAATTCTCAAACTAACATAACACCTTACATTATTTTGAAAACAACCAAAATCTTTTAACTATAGTGAGCATGGTTCTGGATTGACACTATAGTAAACTATTTGTTTGAAAATTGGAACTGTGAAATAATTCATTATGACATGATAAGTTCAAACTTTTAACAAAAATGACAACATGCATTTAGAGCATAAATTGAAATTGAAATAAGGAATGACTACTTTAAAAAAAAAAAGCTTGTCATTATGGGGGTACAGGGTGTAAATGATTTCTATAACTTATATTAATGTGTCTGAAAAATTTAAAATATAAATACCTTCAAATTGTTCTTCTTTTTATATTCTTCCACACTAACAAATGAGTCAATTACCCCCTTAAGGACATATGTCAAGTTGTTATTGGAATCACTTAAACGATATTCATGAATTCCTTGAAGTAACAAAAACACTAACTTTTCCTTCAATGGTTCAATCATATTTTGTTTCCAAATTTCAAGACCTGAAACAAAAACAATTTCACTTTCAAACATTTTTGCACTAATATAATTCATATTTATTAGGAATATACTCATACATTTTCTTAAGGCCAACCATTGAATTTTTTAAATAAATTGATATAGGCCTATATATAAAATATCTACTGTGGGTCTTAACTTAAGCAATCTAATTACTGCACTGTGAAGTATTGTATACAGGATAGTTATGACTAATGAATTAGTAAGATATGTAGCTTAAAGGCTGAATTATAGAATACGCAGATGAAATTAAATAAGTGAATCGTAGGCCTTCTGTACCTTATGCGCGCACAGTCAAAGACAACCATTGGGATAGTCCATGTGACGACCCCCCAACCCCAATTCACGGCTCAGAAAGGGTGCAAAGTACCTTGGTAAATTCTATGTACAATAGCCCCATGACTTCTTTGGTGCTGACTGACAGCTGATAGCTTTGAAAAGTTACCAGACCAAATTATGTATCCCTACACCAAACCATATGATCTGCAAAAACATGTGTTTAGCAGCTATCACTTCTGACAGTCAAAATTTAGGTATATACCTAAATGTTGACTGTCGAGCTGTCAGTCAACACCAAAGAAGCCATAGGGCTACTGTAAACTATTTTAGAAACTTTCCTTATAGTAAAAAGGCAGAACTGCTCACGCTTCACGCGAGACAATGGCATTCCTGACATTCCTACAATCAAATATAAATAGAATAGACTTGTGTATTCAATTTTTATCCACTGTTTAGCAATTGTTATGCATCTTTAGAAGTGTGTGTGTGTTCGTTATTGAAAAAAAAACTGTTATTGGGAGGTTGTTTCCCTGTAAGAGCCCATGTTATTTTGCTAAGAAAAATTTAAAATATCAGCAATATTGAAGAATCTGCAACTCAGAGATGTCCGTTTAGGGAGATTTTACTATATATCGACATAGAGTAAGTTTAAAAAGCTATTTATTAAGAAAGAATGAAGATTATTAAAAGGAACAGATATGCACCAGTGGAAACACATACAAAGATGACATTTTAACCTTGTCTCTTTCTCCACTGACAGCGAGTTCAAGATTCCGAAACCAGCCAGATGTACTGAGACTTTTTTTCTAAATAGTTCACCAACCTCCTTTCACGCAAATGTTGGTACATTTCATTATAAGTTGAAAGGATTCAGCACTACTCTATTAGTGTAACTATGTGAAAAGCTTGAATGGGCAGTTATACCTGAAGCACAAAAGAATTAATCAAGGTTTTCAACCATCATTGGGAGATTCACTTAAATTTATTATTGATTATTATTAAATAAATAACAGTGACAGTAAAAATAAGTTTATTTTTCCCACTTTTTTTAATCAGAGATCTGAAATGTTTTAAATTAAAATAATTGTTAAATACAATGAACTGACAAAGAAAATGGGAGAAGTTAAAATCATAAAAACGTGCTTAATTAAAACACATGGGATTATTATTTGTACTCCAAATAATTGGGAACAAAACCATTTTGAACAAGTTAATTGGACAAGAGTCAAAGCAAAAACAACTATACCAATATGCTTGTATGTGAGTAGTTCATAAATAATAATTTTATCATTGTGATAAGTAGAAATGTGAACAAACCTAGTTCTCCAATCTCCATTTGTTCTTCTGAGTCAGGGGACAGATTTCCATAAATTATTTCTGCGTCAGATAGTTTCTGTTTTTTAATGTGCTGCTGGTTCAAATATCTGAAACATTATTGATAGTTATGCTCATTTCTATCAGCTGCTATTCATAAAACTTAGTATTTTTAAAATATTACATACCTAATTTTTCAACTTTAAATATTACTACCTACAGCAAATGTTGTACAACATTAAAAGTTAACCAATAGTTACTAAAGCATGTTTATGTTGTGATTTAAAGATATATCTGGAAGCTACACTGTATGATTGACTTTTCAAAGATAAGATACTAAAGGGGTTTACCTTGTTTCTCATCTTATCAAAGGTAATCAAGGGGTTACACTATGTGTAACTTATCAAAGACACTTAAAGGTGATATACTATATGTAAATAACAAAAATGCTCATGGAGGCTTTATCCAAATGGTCTTAAAGGTACTTGAAACGATCCTACCATTGTAGACTTGATAAATTCACAATTCCCATGCACTTCAGATACAAGACTGCATTAGACTATTCAAACAGCAACAAACCCCGCTAAATATTTCAGACTGCAGTGCTACTAAGTACCTATGATTTTAGATACTATATTAGGTGCTATCTATCATCCCTAATAAAAATGAACACAATGTTTAAAATGGGTACTTTTTTAAATGTTGTTTGCATCAATTGTCTTCCGTTTGTTTGGAAAAAAAAAATCAATGCATACCCAAGAATCCATTTGCCACTCTTCGAGGTAGTGTTGTAGTTTATTAATTAATGACGTTTTTGGTATACTCAACTAATTTATAATCTAAAACGTGTCTGCTTTAGCAATCCATATAGTTTAAAATGGTGGGTAACAAAAGTTAAGAGCTCTAAAATATGAAAAGAGAAAAATAAGACAGTCGCCAGTAAAACACAGCTCCAAGGATGTGTCGATAACGTATTGCTTTCGTCCTAGGACTACAGAGTGTGAGACGTGCATCGGCACTCTTGGTGACAATTCAGACAGGTTCACACTTGTTCACATCCTTGCCAATATATCTTGACAGAGGTGCATGTTAAGGTGACAATACAGAGGATTTGGATACAGCCTTTGAAGTGTCTACTAAGGATATATGATCAAATTGAACAGTTTTATTGGACATAACAATTTTAAAATCAATATACTGAACAAATTGAGCAATTTTATTGATTATAACAATTTTAAAATTAATATACTAGCTTAAAAGATAATTTAAGGTATGCTATGTATAGTCATTTGTTTTAGCATTTAATACAACAAAAAATATTTGATTTTAAATTCCACATTTTAATTTGAACAAAACAAGTAGGGGCCTACTTCTTTTTGTTTTACACTAAGCCAATAGTCCAATTATAAGCAATATGAATATTTTGACCTACAATTATAAATATCTAAATCCTTCTTACAGATAAAGTCGATGTAAGTAGTTGATTCCCCGACTGTACTTCATCCAGGTGTCATGATAACATTTCAGCAAATTGCTCTCTCCTGTTGCCTGTACTTTGTCTAACAAAGACAGCACATGGGTATGAAGGAACTCCTTGGTTTGTTTATACAAATGGTCAGCAAGAGGCTCCGGATATGCTACGCACAGTGAGTAAACATCACTGTAAAAGGAAACAAAAATACTGTACTGTGTACTTACAAGTGTTACATGATATAAAACAAATTAGTATGAGGGTGTAACAGTAAGAAAAAAAAATAATAATCCTGGTACGACATACAAATCGGGTGTGGAAATTCATCAAAAGAGATTAATATATCAGTTTTAATTTCTCTTGATCACAGCTTAATAGCAGCAATATAATAACAGTAGGTAGCCTACAAATGAGACCCCTTAAAACAAAGAACATTAAAAAAATATATTTAACTTTCAAGGTCAAAAAAATACAGCTTTTGAAAAAAGATTTGGGGAATAGGTGGGGTTATTTTATATTAATAGCCAATATAATCTAGGTCTAATTGATGAAGCAGCGGTAATTGGTCGATTCCAACACAACGTTGTCCTAACTACAATTTATTTTACTCTTGAATGAGTATAATTTTTGTTTTAGTCAATTATTTAAATACAAAGAAGTAAAGCCAATGAAGGTATGAACCAGAAATTTCCCAGAAGTATTATTCATAAACTAAGGCTACTAAAAATGTGCCAACTCTATCTTTTAAGCCAAATTCACATGTATTACAAGATTAATTAAAAAGTTGATTGAATATGAGAAGGCTATGTAGGCCTAATTTTTTTAAAGAAAATTTACCTGAAGCGGTCATTCCAGATACCTCGAGGAACATGAGCTAGTGTTATGACATCTTTAACCGTTTCCTGAAGAACATTCCAAGTCTCATTGAAGTTCACCTTTTTTGGCTTCAAAGACATAGCGAGATGGAATCAAAAAGCTATCTGAAAGTTTAAAAAAGTTACTTGGCTTATTGAAAGTAAGCTTGCTCAAGTATTTAAGACGCTCGACAGTAAATGAAAAACTAGCCTTAAAATCAATTAAATTAGCCTACGTAAGAAAAACTATCCTAAATAAATTTTCATATGATTATGAAATTCAGGTTACCTCATAAAATCTTATTTTTTGAGTTGTTTTTTTGTGAGTGCATAAATCAACTAGGCCTATTTTTATTGGTAAAATAATAAGAAATTTTTCAACAAATATCATAATTATCTAGTGTAGTAACTTCTTGATATTAAAATAACAGCATAAGTGAAAAAAAAGATAGAATAATAATTTAAACTCTAAAAATCAGGGAGTGTCACAGGAATGGGAAGTTATGTCATAAATAACCTGTTCCTATACGTAAATAAACAACACCATTACAACTACTGTACATGATGGAACCTTTAATACGGAGTTACTTACTAGTGATTAGTGAAAAATGTTTTGCAATTGTAATGATTTAAATAACTTACATTATAATGTAGGCTATTCATTTAATATTCTGTGCCACCATCATATAAATTAATAACAATAAAAAAGGAAGTTATATAACATGAACGCCTGCATTAATAAAAATGGTTTTGGTGACAAAAACACTCCTACAAAATGTTAGTAATAATAATTACTTATATTGACTAGTACTTGACATTTCAATTTTAAAAGTTTTACTTTATTGGATCATATACTAATAAGTTTATAAACATAATGAAAACAATTTGTTCACATTTAATGATGTTGCTCATTACCATACTTTAATTTTGACCATTATTTCCTTCCATGCATGATTCATCCGTGACAACTTTGCAGGAAAACAACTAAACTTTTGAAGGTGACTTATGTTTTGTTAGATTGGGTAGGTATGTAACACATAAAATACAAAGTAATGTCTCAAATAAAATAACTAAATGTGTTTTTGTGTAGACCTATTCATATTATTGCTATTGATGAGGTCGAGGCTTTAAACACTATGTTGAAGAATATGGCGAGGAGCTAAAATATTGAGTGGGAATGGACTATTTCTTTCCTAAGACATTTTGTCGAACGTATTAACTTTTGTTAATGTCTTTTTACGTGTTTACTGAAATTTATAATGATTGACGGTAGGTACTGAGTGTTTTTTTAGTAACAACCCTTTTTTTCAAAATACGTTTTGAGTTTTATATAGCTAGGCCTACTTAAACAAATCTATTTTACAAGTTCAATTCCATCTGGAAAGAAAACTCATTTTTCTTTAACTGCATTGCATTTTACTACCAGTCTTAGTTATCCACATATTTACATTGGCTTGCTACCTTATGGATGACAAATTTAATAAAAGGAAAACTGTCAAAATTGACTAAATTCTTGAGAAATTATCGCCAGGCCTTTTCCAATTAGTTAAATGATAATTAATATTTAGCTAGTTTATTATTTCATGACTATAATTGGAATACTCAAAACAATACTACTACATGAATTTTGATTTGATTGGGTATTATTTCTTTATGAAATGAGAATTCTTAAGTATAATAACATTTATTGGCTGATATAAATTGCGACAAAAATTATCATTAAATTTTAAATAAATGTATATAGTTGAAAAAATATATAACTATACTAAATTCTAATTTAAATATAAATTAAAATCATGCAATATTTTTTTATCAACTCTCATTTAAACAAATTGAGCAAGGATTCTAAAAATAAGCAGGGCACTTATAGATAAAGTGACAATATTTTGGAATATATAAACTAATAAAACCTAATTTTGATTGACTCAATTATTTTAACTGAAAGCTAATTGGTATTAACAATTGATACATACTTGTAAATTATGGAAAAAAATAAAACATAAGCTTACCTATGTCATTATCAATTAAAAACCAAAAGAAGACATACCATTTATTACAACATATATAATATTAGTGAAAATGATGTTGACATAGTTTATTAAATATATATTAAATTATTTTGGCAAGTAAATATATACAAAAGCTTGGCTAATTCAATATAAATTTCGAAACCTATACAATTATTATAAGACAAATACCTTTATTCAGACATTTTTTATATCACAGATCATATGTTTTAACCTTAAATAAGTGCCAACAAAAACAAAATATTTATCAAACGGATTTTAGGAGAGCTATATTATAAACTTTACTAAAGAGCTCAACACTAACAATTGTGCGTCCAAGAATCTGTCTTCTCAATAATAGATAGATAGGTATTCTATCTTATCAATTGTATTTTAAAATATTTACTGAAAGTTTATTCCATTGATATTTAAGATGAAACAGACAAGGCGCGTAAGTAAACTACCTTAGTTGTTTATATAATAATATTTATAAACATTGAAAATGAATTCTTTATTTATTGAACATTCTTATTGTAGCTTGCCACTAAAATAAATATAACTGATTTTATCTGGAAATAATTTTACTGGGATGGACACTGTTGAAAACTGAAGCCACAATCCAACTAGGAAATAGTGAAATTTATGGCTGGCACATCATAGCGTTCGATATTAAGATATAAATGTGTTAATAGAAAAGTCGCGATGTTGACCTATTTAGCGTGAATAATATTTCCATGGGAGTCCGCAGTAGACTACAGTGCCACCCTGGTTATATGGCTGCGTAAAATATAAAGTATAAGTATAAAATTGGTTTAGGGTTACGATTGACGTCTACTATGCGGGCGAGATTACTAATTAACAGACAAAGGGCTTATAAGATTGGCGCCCAGGGTCTAGATATCTCAGACGCCTTTTTTACTCCCCACTGGTAACTTTTATAAGCTTTTTTTAATTATTAGTAGCTATGTTTTATAATTGACAAATACACACTCATTAGCTAACCTTTCGGTTATTTTGATTATTTATTTCTAGACACTATATTTAGGGCCATAGTAAATAAAAATAAAATATTTTGTTTGTTTGTTTTGTTTATAAGTCTTATTTATTTTTGAACATCCTTATACACATCTATATAAACACATACACACAATAGAAAAAACAGCAAATACCAGCCTCACAGCGCTCTTTTACGATGAGCGCTACAGAACATTGTGGACACTTAGAAGAAATCAATAAGTTTGGAATTGATGTAAAATATGACTTAGTAGTTTAACTTCACCGTTGTGTTTTAGCAGCACGCTTTTTGAGCTCGGTACCACTTAATTTGCTATTCATATTTAAAGATTAAAACTTGGAAATTATTCACTTAAACATACATAGAATCAATAAATAATAATATGCATGAAACACTTGACAGCGAGCGTGGAAATGAAATGTTAACATTGAGGATGAAACGCCAAGGAATGGACAAACGAGAATTAATGTGACTAAGGGTTAGTTTGCAAATTACTACACTATAATGCGTGGATGGCGTAAATCGACTGTAATTTACGCATTTCGCATTTGTACAAGCAGAATGAATGCAACAAAAATAATAGTGTAATTTTATCACTTTTTAATTCTTGTATAAATAATATAAATATTTTTCTTCTTAAAAAAATAGTCCTCTCACGCGCCTCCTAAAGTTTGGCACCCTGGGCATTTGCCCAGTCTGCCCAGTTATAAACCGGGGCCTGCTATTTAATATCAACCCCTATTTAATTTCAAAAAGTAAGATGATGGATTGAGTCTGTGAAAATAACACAATAACTTACACACACGTTTCATTTTCACCAACATTGTATGTTTATATAATATAAATCTGTTATTGACAAAATGGTACGTAAGTTGGTACATTCTTTAGTACTTTCAATGTAAGTACTATCCAGTGGCGGATTTACTCATAGGCCTAAAAGGCCACTAGTTAAAATAATTTAATGGCTTCATCGTGTGTGTGATTGCTGTGGTTTGCTGTATCTGCGTACCAACATGAAAGATTATTGCCTTAATTCACTAACAATCGTAGGTCGCTTATTGTAAAAAAGGGATTTGTCTGGCATCATCGACCAGTTCGCTCAGCAGAAATCAAGAAGAAAGATATTATAGACTATTTTCTTATTGTGTACATGCTAATATGTTTTCTGTGTTAAAATGTTCTACAGTCTACTTAAGCATACTTTATATTGATAAATTATATAACAAGTCTTTGCTTAGATTCTTACTACTTTTAAACCCTCACTATAATAAATAATAAAATAATGTAAGTAGTTTTTATTTGTCATTACACAGATAGCCCTTGTGTATAACTGTATATGGTATGTATATATCGGTGAAGGGAGGAAACAGGAATTTAGAAGGTTAGAAATTAAGGTAGGAAAATTGGGCTGCCTATGGGTTTCCTATGGGGTGGCAGAGTCGTGAATCTACCATTGGTACTACCATACTATTTACTAGTAGTAATAGCCATAGTTTTATACTAGGCCTAATTTTACTAAGAGCATTTGAACAGGCCTAGGTCTATCTATCTACTTAGCCTATGATAATGTATGAGTATGAGTAAAATAAACTTAATTGGCTATAATTGGTAATGCTTTGAGAAAATGAAATATAATGTGAAAATATATAGTCTATTTATTCTGTTGTTGGGTCCTCCCGTCCTCCGACTGCGTCCCGATTCTGGATTCCCCCCGCCTTTTATACCCTTGCGCCTGGGATTGGCTCAATGGTATCTGGCGGAAGGTCCGATAGGACGAGCCGAAGGGCGGAAGGGTTACCCGGGCCGAAGCCCAATTTATTGGAAAAACAAATGATACAAGAAACATGATTACATTTACAATAAGGAAAGCCTAAGCACTTGATTAGTCTTTTTGATCCCGCGGAGTCCTTTCCTCTCAGCACCCAGGGCACCCGCAGTTAAAGATGTAGCCGCGTCCACCATTTCTTCATATGTTGTTCCGTTGTCCCCGGCCTCGGGGTGCCCGAGGCTGTGGACGGTCGTGATAGATGATCTGCGCAGGTGGTGATGGCTGGTAGTTCGGTACAGAAATGCCGTCCCTGAAACCGCTATTGCCTCGCCCCAGGATTTAGTTGTAGCGAGGTAGATCAGGTTCAGCCGATGTAGGAGCTTTTCTCTGGCTGCCACTGGGATCTCCACGTAGTGTGCCATCATTCCTGTTAGGAACTTGGCCTCGTGCGAGTCTCGTCCTGGTGGAAGCTCTAGTAGTTTCGCCTTCATGGACAAACCCAGCCGGAGGGCTTGTGCATCTGTGGCTGCAAGTTGAGGAGTGGAGATTGTCCCCAACGATGCCCAAGCTTCTGCCGGTTGTGGTGTCCCGGCATTCGATGTCTGCTGGATGTGCGCCGTAGAAGGATTGGTCACTCCAGCATTGGGCGTCTGGACACCCTGACTTGCAGCTCCAAAGTGGTCGGAGATTTGCCGGAAGCGTTCTTCCATCGACGCTACCGTGTCTTGGAGGGTCCGTAGCTCTGCTGTGATGTCCAGGTTCGTCATTTCCCTGGGATGTCGGTGTTTGTAGGTTGTCCGTGGAGCCTGAGTAGCGAGTCTGGTTACGTATCCAAAATCCGGTTGTGATAACAACTCCGGTGTTGCTATTGAGGATGGAGATGGAAATCCCTCGCGTGCTTCGTTGTCCGATTTCTCCGGTGTTCGGTCTGGTGTCGCCGATTCAGGGTCTGACAATAAAACTCTTTATGCATAAATTTTAAACCAAATTATTCAAATATTTTTAGCAAATTTCTCATTTTCAAAAATAAGTTTTTGCTTCATAATATAATTTAACAGGTTTAATGAGTTAAAATATTTAGGAACAATTTTAACTAACAGTAATAGTATTATATTGGAAATTAGGAAAATAATACAGTTGGGAGGGAAATGCAAGCTATTACTTGGTCAGGAAGTTGTCATCTCGCCTGCTGCCTGAATGTAAAATTCAGAATATACAAAACAATCTTACTAATATATTATTGTTCTCTATGGGTATGACACATGGTCTCTTACCTTACATGAGGAAAAAAATGTATGGTGTTAGAAAACAAGTTGCTTAGAAAGATATTTGGTCCAAGCTAGTTGGTAGGGGAAGAGGTTTTATAATGATGAGTTACATACTCTGTACTAATCACAATACATTGTTAGGATAACCAAGTCTCGTGGATTACGGTGGTTAGGACATGTAGTGTGAATGGGAGATTCTAGGAGCTTGTTTAGGGTACTGACTGGCAAAATCGATAGGAAGAGACCGTTAAGAATACCTTGAAGCAGGTGGGAATATAATATTAGAATGGACCTGGAAGAAATAGGGTGTAATAAGGTGGACTGTATATAGCTAGCTCAAGATAGGTATAGGTGGCGTACATCTGTACGCACAGAAATACATTTTCGAATTCCTAATGACATTTATTAAATAAGTTTATTATTTTTAATTTGTAAAAATAAAAACGTACTTTTATTTATCATGCAAAACTAATTCCAGATATTTATTTTGAACTCTTATCTTAAAGGTCAATTTTGAAATATTTCAAATTTTGTATAATTTTTTCATAAGTAGATACGAAATATCATGTAAATAGTCAATATTCTGGGAGTCACCATGATACCTCACTCATTACAATTTAATTAGTAAGTGACCTCGCCGCTAGGGGAAAGCAGCAGCGCCCCTACATTCTATTTCGGAGGCATATGGCTAACACCTTTGATCTGCCTGGAGATGTTCTGTTTAATACGTTAAAGGTCTCCTGTTCAATTTCCAGAATGGCAGAAAAAAATGTTACTTTTTAAATTGGAACTTCACTTTAAAACTAAGTAATGTATCGTATTGACGGACTTGGGCCTGAAATCTGTGTCCGATCTAGACATATAGTTGTTTGTAGGTCGTTTCCTTATATAACATGCCCAGTAAATTATTTTTATCTGTGTCCATAGTCAACACTATGTATAATTAAGGGCTTCTTTTTTTTTATCGAAAGTTTGTGAAAATATTTAAATTATTATATCCGTACTTTAAATAATCGACGTCTTTGTATTCAAAATTTAAATGTATGATATTATACACATTGCGTTTGTTGCAATAATATTCAATATGTTATACAGTCAGTTTCAAATAAAATGGATTTTTTTACTTAAAAATTGATATAATATGTATAAGTAACTAAATATATGTGATATACACTATACAGTTGTAGCCTTAAATAGACAATATCAATAGCCAGATCTGTCAGGTGCTCAAAAAGTACCCGAGGGAAAAGTGTAAGTCCTTATCTCTTTGCACTAATAAGTATAGTATATATCTAATTTTTTTTAAATGGCCACTTTTACAAATCATAAGCGATGCACGTCAAATAACTAAAAAAAAAAGACTGAAATGAGACTGAATTGCTTAAATTTAACTCTAACTCATGTCAGAGCTAAGTCTATAAATCTCATTCGAATGACAACATTACTTAAATGCATATAGATTGATATGATTAACATTCAGGGAGTGAATTGTGGTTGTCTTTCGAATGGACTTTATAGACTCGATCCCTTATCACTTCCCGAATCTATTCACGTGCCAAATTTAAATTTTAATACAAACATAATAGACCCCGGGAAACTTCCAAGCACTTCGAAACGAAGGACAAGACTGGATTGAAACAATGCTATCGTTGTGAGAAATATTTTTAAATACGGTTAGAAACAGTTGTTATAATACAATAATACAATCATTTTCGTTAAAAGGTTTGTGAACCAGGACCCCTCGCGCGGGTCCTTGAAAGTCCCGGACTAGGCACCATGGTGCCAATATTCCTTCCTTGGGAGAGGGTATGTCAATAACTATCAAATTATATTACCACTACTTATATTGACTATATCTCATTTCAAAAAATGCTTAGACCATTATGTTGTTAAGATATATGATTTGCTCTTATCATCATTACTACACTCTTAAGATTTCTCTTTGGCTTTCAAGTGGTAATATCGCCCGTAATTTCGCCTTTGATTTGAAGTTAATATTTTTTCTTGGTTATTTATGTATATAACAATTGAACATTATATTCAATAGTACATTACATTAATAGAAAATAATAGTTGTTTACTTGGTTTAAGGCGTCGGTCTTATAATAAATATATATCTCTTTTTTAAATACATAAGCCCTGAGTACAAATGCTTAGAAATTTAAATTCAAATTACTTAAGATGAGCTAGAAAACAAAAAGCCTTTTGAGAATCTGCCCTATTGAAACGGGTAACCGGATTGGAAAACTATGTACACACTGTTTATTCTAAATTGTAAGAGTCGTGCCATAAGCTACACCATATTGGAATAGTGCAAGTTAAGATTGTGTAAACGAAGGGCTGGCCCTATGAGGGGGGGACGGGGTACATTGTACCTGGGCCCAGGGGTCTAAAAGGGGCCTAGGAATTTCCTTGGACCTCAGAAAATGTTTGAATATATTTAAGACTATCATTAAAATTTCCACAAGTAGTACTATGACTAAATTATTAGTGCAGGTATAATATTTTCGTTTCATTAATTGTACCCTTATTTTAGATACATGTAAATTAAATATTTGTTTGTCTAAAGGCCAGTTCTCACGTATCATTTTCACTGATTCATTTTTAATGAAAATGAAAATTAAAGGAATTCGTTCAAATGTTTTATTGATCATGATGATCATGATGTGACTGACCAACTAGCGTTTGTTCATCACGCTACTTAGACACAATTTTTGAGAACTCTTACAACACAATGTCTGTAAATAAGCACCACAAATTTCGTTAAAGGCTGTCTGGTTTGTCAACGCGAGTTTAAACTTGAAAACAATAATTGAGGATTATCTCCAATAAAAGGCTGCAAGTGGTCGCAGATGGTCACAGTGTAGCTTTTAGTTAAAATAAATCTTTACATTCAAAGAAAAATGAATTAATTAATTCTTGTACGTGTTCTCACTGTTCATTTGGTTTTAATTGTTACAATAATGATCATTATAAATGAACAAAAGTAGAACTCTTTTTCACTTTTAATGAAAGTTTTAAATAACGATTCAGTCTAATGAAGTTAGTGTCCTGACGTTCATTTTGTATTCATTGGAAATGTATAATTGAAAATGACACGTGATAACTGGCCTTTATTTATTTTTATTTTTTCTGATAGGATTGGTTAATTAATTAGGATTAATAGAAAATGGAACGGGGGCTCAAAAAAACTTTGTACTCCTTTACAAAATTTATCTCAGAGGCCCTGACGAAGGGTCAATAGGTCGTTCGGGCTAGGTTCAAATAATTTTCCTGCCAAATTTAGTTAAAATTGTCTAACGCATTTGACAATTATTGCGGAGCAAAGACCCATGCAGCCAGACAGAATGCGAAATGGTCAAGTTAAAACAGAACCTCGCAAATATCGTCCAACGATATTACTGTTGACCACAATAAAATATGGTTTTGTTTCGTCTTTCATAACAGAATTATACTGTAGCGACCATCCGGAATAAGCTATGCACTTTTTTTTTTTTTTTTT
>CABEEJ010000288.1:103780-124818 GCA_901482245.1 Timema douglasi | reverse complement strand
GGATGTGTATAAAACACGCAAGGCAAGGTTTAACATAAAAAGGAATTACAAGTTAGTTTTCTGTTCAAATTAATTTAATAATATATATTATTTTTATTGGTCGCCTATATTACCAGTACTATTTTAGATTAAAAAAAACTATTTAATTTAGGAGGATATACTAATTTTAAGGTAATGTCTTGTAGAAAATATAGAAAACCACAAAGCAATTAAAAAACTTTCTGTACACATGGTCGGGGGTTAAACTCCAGCCTTTTGAGTCGAGTTAAAACACGCATATCAAATACTGGTATCTTATTTTTAATAATCAAGACATAGTATATTTTATATATTTACTTTAGTTTTTAAATACATTTAAACTTTTACCATTTTTTAAAAATATATAATTTACTTATGGACCTTGGCTGTCCAAATCAATATTTCTGATATCGTTGCCAACCAGATATACCCCGATTTTGGTAGGAAGAAGTACTGCGTGTGATATATATCGTGCAATAATCATGACAGATAAAACAAACTCTTCATTTTGTTAATGTAATTTATCACTTTTCAAGTAATTAGTTCCGTTATTGTGTAGCAATGATATTTTCCAAGCCCAAGATACGTTGTGTGGCATCTGTACATTGTCAAGCACCTTAGACAGTATTTATGGTAGCGGCAAGTCTTACTATTACTCGTCCGGATTGTGCGCATATTGTGATAATGTGATATGGATGAGGAGGGCAGAGTTTAAAGGAAGTGTACCTGTATTTGTGTGGAAAATTATTTAAGAAAAAAAAAAGTACACTTGATTGGGATTTGAACCCCTATCTTCTTATCATCGGCAGCCCAGTTTAAAGCGAGAGTTACGCTTTAAATCATCCGACTATTGAAACCTCAGCCAGTCAATAGGGGGCGTCGACCACTGTCAAGAACCTAGATAAGTTATTGTGTGACATGGACCATAGTCAAACATCAGGGGCAGCTAGCATAAATGTGGCCACAGACCCTTTCTGCATGAGTGCATATGGGGGACTAATTAATCTTCTTCGACCTAAATTGAAAAAAAACAAAAACAAAAACTACACTTTTCCCTGCACTCACAAATCATAAATGTATTTGTTTTTTTAGTGGAGCTACAGTAGCCCCATGGCTTCTTTGGTGCTGACTGACAGCTAAAAGCTTTGAAAAGTTACCAGACCAAATTATGTATCCCTACGCCGAACCATATGATCTGCAAAACATGTGTTTAGCAGCTGTCACTTCTGACCGTCAAAATTTAGGTATATACCTGAATGTTGACTGTCAGAAGTCAGCCGTGAGCTATCAGTCAACACCAAAGAAGCCATGGGGCTACTGTACGTGTAAAAAAATCGCCATGCCAGACTAATTTAAGGAAGAAGAAGAAGGTACATTTTCACAGGCATTTTCATAGAGGGGACGATAAATGATCAACCTGGGCAAAAAAAAAATGCAGTCCAACAAGTCGGTGCTGACTTTCCGAGACCTGAGGCACTGTGTCAAATCTGTCAGTAACAGACATATTTTTGTAATTTTTTAAAGAATTAAATTACGTTAATAATATCATTAATATGCACAGTGAGCGTGTAATGTAAATTGACTTACTATTGCTGTTTTATAAGACTCCTAATAAACTAAGTTAGACTATTTTGCAGGTGGGACTGAACTTGTGAATTCCGAATCGTTTTCACCCCCACGGCGTACTCAACAAGCCAAGCAAGACATGTTGTCTCACAAAACTTCGGTATTTGAATAAGTCAAGTTTCTCAAAGTTTTTTCCCCGGGTAACGCTTTTAAGAATGTTGCCTGAGTGATCCTGCCCACGTCTGAAGCACTATTATAATTAAGTCGTGGCAAGAAAGTTTATCCAGAGACTAAAATACCATGTGATATATCCTATTCTCCTTTTCTACTTGCGGTGCTGTCCCGTAATCACGATAACGCACGCGCATTCGAATGCTATTAGAAGTAAGTGAAATTTGAGAGACCGTTCAACAAAAATTACACTGCACACAACACATCCAACGCGTTAAATTGTTTATTGATTTCTTAATTCCAGTGTCTTACTTATTTGTATTAAGACAACAATGTTAATCACTTTATTTTGTGCGTTTGTATTGAAGTCGTTCATTTAACAACAGTTGAACTTTCATTATAGTCTAGGATTTTGTTCCGTGCTATGGAGTTTAAAAATACATTCAAAGCTTTTTAGATAATCTTCCATTGTAACTAAAATCACATTAAAATGTGATTTTAAGGCGATTAGGCTAATCTGCTTATCACAACATAATATATACTTATTTTTTCAAAGGTGGGAAGTTAAAAAACAAGGTGTAGAAAATGCTGAAATGCGCTTGCGAAAATGGCAGGCATCAATGAAAATATTCACGTTGTATAACAAATTCTTATATTGTTGAGTGTATTGTTAGGTTTCGGGATTTCTCAGGGAAGTGTGTGTTATAAGGAGTATTTATATTTAAATATGAAACAAAATTAACAAATACTATGTTGTTGACTAGTTTCTTTCGAGTTGGTAAATGTATTATAGCTTTAGTGTTGATATTATTATTCAGTGTTGAAAGCAATACGGTTTGCTCCGTGGTGCCTTCAAGTAGCATGCTAACAAATATGATAGCAGATATTTACTACCACCACCATACAGACGGTGCCACTCTTATAACGGACTCATTTCATCAAGAAAATGGTAGGTTTCTTCCTCTTTTGATTTGTTTTTATAGTGCCATTAGCTACGAACACAGGGCTGGTTCGTGCCCTTTTGCCGCCTTAAAAATTGCCTCCTCCGCTATCAAGATATTAAGAAAACAAAAACTAATGGTTCATTTATTTATGTAAGAAAAACATATTTATACTATTAATCTAAAAATTATTATCTACACAAATATATTTATGATATTAATTAAAAAATATTATTTACACACAAATACAAACAAATGGGCGCAAACTAAAAATTTAAATCCACAGAAACAACTGTTTAAAATTAATTTCTCGTGTTTTAGCCTTAGAAAATCTTTGTATTAATTCCTTGATCTAAAATATTTGGGATATTCTAGATTCAATAAAAGAAGTGCAAGTCAGCTTAAGCTTTCTTGAAGCATGGTGATTCGAATGTAGTTTTTTTTAACTTGGAAAAACTTATATCAGTACCTATTAGTAACATTTACAGGCAGCATTAAAAAGATTTAAAATAACCTCGCGAAGTCTATTTCTATATTCAACATTTAGAACATCTTGGGTCGATGAAAATAAGGTTGGGATCAACCTTGTGACCATAGTCAACCTATGCTTTAAGTAAAAGGTATCCAAATATTTTAGTTTCCTTATTGTAAAGCGGAATAACCTGGAGCAAGCACTTAAATGTTCTATAGCAGATTTGGAATATCTAAATATTTAGTAAGTATGGTCTATTTAAAAAAATATTATTGCTATTCTAAAATATGTATCGTTTTTGAAGAGTTACTTTTTTTAAACATGACCTACATCTTTACTTCATGGGTAATAAACCAAATTAAACAAACTAACCCGCCTCGGTGGCGTAGTTGGCTAACGCGCTAGTCGTGTTAAGCTCAACCGCTGAGGACGGGGAGATCGAGGTTTGAATCTCGGTCGGGTGAACTGGGGTGCGGTTTTTCCTAAATGGTTTTCCACTCTCCCTCCACGCAAATACGTGTTCACTTCCTTTAATTCAACCTTCCTAATTCCTAATCCATTAGCGTAATTAGTATTTAAAGCGTATAACTCGAACGGGTAGTAAGATGCGGTGCTAAATAATAATAATAATAATAAAACTATACCTACTATATCTCATTTTTTCCGCCCTAATCAACTGCCTAACCCCCACCCCCCTCTCCACTATACAACCCACCCTGTACCGGCATTATTGGCCAATATATTACAATTTAAATTACACGGTTTGATTATAATTGCTAACATAATTATAGGCACATCATGTGGAGATAAATCTATCATATTCGCATCGGTAGTCACGTGGAAAAAGACTTTAAGTTAATCTTGTATGATTTGCTGGTAACGCAGAGGCCAGATTTCGAATCTTGGACGGCTGTACTAAAGATGTTTTTTCTTAAACGGTTTCCTATTCGGCTGCACTTAAGTACGGGTGTATTTTCTTTAAATTTTACCTTTATAATCGCTATTTCACTAGCATTATTAAATTCTGAAAGTCCTGAGTTAGATGCACTGCACAGATTATAAAAAAATATATAATAGCCTTGAAATGAAACAACACAATTTGAATCGTATATTATTCAAAATTATAGACAGCACATCAGATTTTCGAAATAACTTGTGAATAACTTCCATTATTTTTCATGTTCATTCAGAAATATCGAGATATTTTGACCTAAAACATTTACTCTTTTACTGGCACGTAAAGCGTTATCAACGATGTTTTAAAATAGTGTAACGACACTGATTTGGACCCCTCTCATATATTTAAAAAGTCATGGATGAAGTTCATTTTTCTTTAAAGTATTGTATGTAAAATATCCTTTCAATACTTCACCCATGGAGAATCACGCGTTTTTCAGAAATAATCTCAAAGGATTGCACCCTTTGAACTTATTTTTTTCTGTCAAAAAGAAACTCCGTAGTGTTTACAAAAAAAAAACGAGTGACGTTAGCTCCCTCTACCCAATAGGAAGCTAGCCTTCACAACATCTGTCGCCAGGACGCTTTTTATTAGTGGGTTTTTACACGGGCCACGAGAGGTCCAAGGGGCAAGGGGTAGGTAATATATAAGCTGCTTGTGCGTATGAATACACACAGTGCTGGTGACATAAATTAAGAGAACGTTGTAATAAAACAGTGCCGGTAGCATAAATATAGCAGTAATTCACAGTGCCACTAACTGAAATCTGTAGTTCATCTAAGCTGTATTATATAAACTTATATCTTCAATGCCGAAGATAAAATGACTTTAATAAATCTTGTGCAACTTTAAAGGTATTATTTATTCAGTTAAAATATCACATAATGATTCCGTATCGTAATAATTGGCGTTCGATCACGGGTCTATAAATATAAGTTATCTCACAATACCTAAATACCATATCGCTTTAATTAGTGCTCGATCACGGGACAATTATCAGCTGATTAAACGGTATCACTTCAATCGGCGCCCATCGCCGATCCGTAACGTTTTAATCGGCGCCCAACGCAGACCGATGAATTTCAATAACTCTTCAATTGGCGCCCAAAACGGAGCGATTAATTCAATAACATTACAATTGGCGACAAACGCGGAGCGATTAATTCAATAACATTACAATAGGTAAGGATAAAAGGTTTAATTCAGAGGGAGTTCACCAGAATTAAATTGGATACGGGGTATAAAATAATATTCTTAGTAAACAGCACAGCCAAGATTTGAACTCAAGTCCCGACCTCCTGGATCTAAGCCAGACACTCCAGATGAACATGTCAGTATTAAATTAAGCTCTTTCGGTGACGATCACCAACATTCTGTTATGTTTTCATATGAGATTGTTTTGATGCTGAAATTCTTTCCTTCGTGGATATCTAACTCGTTTTACCATTACGTAATAAGATTTGGATAAAGGTATGCATTACCTGCCCACTATTTTCTCCCAGTACCGTAGCCTATTTAATAACTTTTCCAGACTTTCAAGAAAGAAGTAACCAAATCAAAACACAGAAAAGTTTATCGAGATTGTTTATTCCCACGACGGTGGTAGGAAGTAGTAAGCTGGACGAGTCTCGGGTACACGTGTCTAGTAGAAGAAACCGTCCACTGAACATATTCCTCAGTAGTGGACCGGGCGTTGCGCTCACAATACATTTGGTAAGTTTTTAATCTTGTCATATTGTTGGTATTAATTTAATATGGGTGAAAAATATACTTGTTTATTTACTCGTCACAACCTCAGAGCAAGACGAGTTTATTTCACCGCTCTATAATATCATGATAGTCTAAATAATTAACTTATGAACAAGACGTGTTATTGTCACTTATTATAAAGTAATGCAATGTGTCAATTTGTTTTAATGTGGTCGTTGACGTGGAGTTCAGGGCTTTAATTCTGGTAGGATGCCCTAGACTGGGGGAGGGGGGAGGGAAGGGTTCCACATGAGTTCTATCACTTTAGCTTTTCCCATTTCTTTCCATACTAATGGGAGTGCTTTCCTCTACACTACCCTCCTCTATTCTTATGCTCAGGTATAGTCGTTATTAACATATATTTTTTCAATATAATACTATATACACACTCTACTACTACTACTACTAATACTATATATACACTCTCTCTTTGTGAAATGTATTTATATTTATGGTATAATTATATACTAAACACACACACTATTTCAGACTAATTGAATTGTTTTTGATATTTGAAAAATTTCTAGGTTAAAAGTATATTTTACTGTCAAATGTTTCTATAGATAGATGTCCTGAAACCCTTTCAAATATACTTATTAATTTTTTACCATAAAATTCCCACAGATGTCTGAAGAAAACTGGTTCCGTCGTGCACGATGGCTGTTGTTTTTGAATGATTCAGTAGAGCAGTTCTTCAATAACACAAATCTTCCAGTCGACTGCAACGTGCTGGTGGCACACCAGCCCCTGGCGACTGATAAGGTGATACTGAGCGAAGTATATCGCGTGACTAGGAATCTACCTCTGACTGAAAACTATTATGGGCAGTGGTGTATTGAGGAAGGTTTCACGGCTTTCTCTGGGACATATTACTCCAGAAGGTCTCATCTACAAGGACTAGTATTGAGAGCCGCAGCATTGAATGTAAGTTCAGTGTGTTGTAAAAACACTCATGTATTCCATATTCGCTGTGCTTTAAATATGTACTACTTTGTTTCCACGGGTCTCTATTTAATCTTCTGAGCCCATCACGGTAATGTTTCAGATGCCACCTACATCTGAAGTGAAATATCAACACAACAAAATACAATATGGTGGCTATGTGGGCCTTGTATGGAACGTTATTGAGGAACAAATGAAATTTCGGTAAGCTATAAGTTATTTAAAATATGTTTCATACTTCTAGGGAGTAGTTTTTTTTTTAATATTATTTTTGTTTCAACATTTCCGTGAGTCGCCTTAAGGCTAAGTTCACACTATTACGGTTTATTCGATTCGATTTCCTCATGCGGTATAGCCGTTAAAAAAAGAATCGAAAGTGTTCATATTATACGGTAGAACCGTTTCGGGGAAGCATACTTTTTGTCTTCAGTTTGCTGCAGCTTCGTGAAAGATGGACAACGACGTTGTGACCTTGGTTATTTACTGATATAATAAGTGTAGAAAAAATAAACAAATTCGTAGAAGATTTTGGGAGCATCCTATTGTTAGTTTGTTTGTAAGGTTTTTATTCATTTCTTAAACGTATAACAATAAAACATGAATAATACACGTGAAACATAAAGGGACAAACAGTTAACACCAGCCCCGAAGGGCCCTCAGGAACGGACACGACATAGGACACATATATAATAAAATCAAAAAAATAAAGGGTATTGGCGCCCTTGCAGGCTGAAAATTGCCATCTTTAGACTAGGGGTGGGAAAATTATACAAAAAAAAAACACCCCATCGCTCATAGTGGGTCGCCGGGACCGTAAAAAAAAACATACAACGTACAGAGTAGAGGTACAAGACGGAAAACAGTGAGAAGGAACAAGAAAGGGCAGAGAGATTCAATTTATTTCTTTATTGGGAGGACGGACACTCACAAGGACGACATAGAACACATATTTCACATTCAATGAAAAAATATTTATAATTTTACTCGCCTCATTTCTTCCTTCTGAGTGAGGCGAGAACTAGAGATGACCAAGCCACTACGGTGGAGTGGCTAGCGTGACTGTCTTTCTTTTAATTTTGTAAATGTTCGTAAATGTCTATATTGTTCTGGTCTATTGATAAGTATTGTACTGAGCTGCAGAAAAGAAAAGATGTGACATATTTAGCAGAACGGACCAACCCACACCTGCTGGATGGTGGGGTTGGGGACATATACACTGTCTTGAAACACACACACGCACACAATAAAATACGGGTATGAACTAAATTGTAATCTTATTTATTAAGATAGGTCATTTGGAAATAAAATAAATACCGAATATTGATTATGACTCTATAAGATAATGTTATCAAAATAATGTTGAAGCTCATATTGTTACGAAAAAATAATATACTGTGATGAATTTAATATTTTCATCTCGATGGTATTTTTACATTATCTCTTCAGGCAAATTCTCTTATATTTTTCCTAAAGGTTACACTCCTCATTATGTATTTCAAATCGAATGAATTACAGATAATCTGGATGGACAGTTAAGATACATGATAAATTCACATTTAGCCATAGCGACTAGCGCGCACATCACGGTGGTGGCTGGGTGGTCTATGACATTATATTAACATTGCACATGATAAATGTTGACGTGGACGTCGGAGATCGAACTCCGTCAGAGAGCACTTAGAGTGATTTTCCAAACTGTATTTTTATATTAAGATTTTACCATCCCCTCATTCTAATGTTAGTGCACTTCCTATGAAAACATACTCCTCATCATGAATATCCTCATTACTAATTAACAAGATCAATATTGCGTGTCACCCTACAAATAACTCATAGATGTTATTCTGTATGAACAAGGAGTTCCATTGTTGTGCCTTTTTTGTATAAGTATTATGCCTATTTATAAGAATAAATCAGAAATTATATCACTGAACGCAATAACCTATTTCAATAAAAAATAGTTTCCAGTAAAATTATGTTGGTTTTTACGCTTGGAAAATGTAAACAGCAATAGCATGTAGTTTGGCCACCAGATGAAGTAACACGTTCTATTGGAATTTTTATGGTGGTTGGTTGTATGCGAAGCATACATAAATAGTATTGTTGAACACTTCAACCTGTTTTTTTAGTTGTTGTTGAATGTGGCTGAAGAGAATGTCTATCCTGGGAAGCTCATTCTTTTTCTAAAACAACTAGATAATATTTGATTATTTAGGCTATTCTCTTTTATTGGTGCTTCATTTAGAAGTTCAATCTATTTATGAGTCTTTTGAGGTATGACTTATATTTTGTTCTACGTTAGTCGTGTGACCTTATATTATTTTTTATATATTAGTTTAAACTCTCTTTTACAAAGTATTTATACTAATTCATTAACATCACAAGATATTGTTAGGATAAACAGGTCTCATAGACTATGGTGCGCAGGCCATGCAGTGCAGATGGGAGATTCTTGAACCTTGTTCAGGGTATTGACTGGTAAACCCAATGGGAAGATACCATTGGTAAGACCTAAACATAGATGGGAGGATAACGTTAGAATGGACCTGACAAATATAGGGTGTAATGAAGTGGACTGGATAGAACTCGCTCAAGATAGGGATAGGTGGAGTACTTTTGTAAGTGCGGCAATGAACATGCAAGCTCTTAATGTCACAGTGTAAGTAAGAATTTATTAACCCTTTTAGCTATGTTCATAGTTCATTTTAGTAAGGAGTGTTATACATATAAGGTTAAAAAATGTATTGCCTTAGTCTTTCTTAACTATTTATTTAAATTTATCAATAGTTTTAAAATAATTGTTAATTAATTAATTAATTTAATTATCTTATTTATTTTATAGGCAGGCTTGTGATAAATCTATTTTAGCGTGTTTTTTTTTTGCCTACGTGTTGTAGTCTATTCATTTTTCCCGCGATAAGGTGTATGGAATTGGACAGAACGAGAATTCATATCCATGTGCAAAGTTTAAGGACTTTTTAACTTTTTTGCTATATTATTTTAAATAAAAATTAACTCAAACATAGAGAAATATTTTTGATGATTTTTTTTTTCATTTTTTTTTGTCTGGGGAATCTTTATTATAATTGTTTTATTCAAAATTAATTTAAAACAGGATAGCAAAAAATTGTGAAAGGTTTAAAAGTTAATTCTATAAAATAATTTATTATTTTATTATTATTTTACATCAGATAGCCATTTACTATATCTGGTCTAAGAATAATAGTATTTTATGATTTGGTGTCAGCGCAATATTGTTTTCAGCACGGAGTATGTACTCGCACACAATATGGGCACTGGCTCGGAGGTGAACGGCACTTGGACAGGATTAGTCGGAATGGTTGTTAATAACAAAGTAGACGTAGCCCTGGAACTTTTCTCCAGGAGCACAGAAAGACTCAATGCCATCGACTTTTCGTCGGCTGTCTACTATGACCGGTAAGATACTAGAAATATTCAAAGGAAACATCATTTAAATAAAAAGTGATTTATTACAATTAAAAAAAAATACCGACAAGTTGGTAATCCCGGAAGAAAATTCACATGTAACGGTACTAATTTATACACAATGATTATTAATTCAATTATTTATTATTGTTTTATATACAATTGAACAATGTTAAGAAAATATTTTTTCCTATTCTGGAATTTTATAATGTTTGGACATTTCATAGGTAAGCCCCATCTTATCATATTTAAATCTGCACTTAACAAATATTTTTAGCAAATAAGCATACCTAAATTATTTTTGACTGTCATTCATTGTTACTGTTAGGAGGTATGTATTAGATAGCCTAGGTATTACACATAATCAAACATAATGCAGATGTATTGTCACAAAGACAAAAAATAATTTAAAAAATACACGCTTAAACAAATGTACGATGCTTACACTTTACATCAAACACAGAGACTAAGTGCTTAGCTATCTCTCTTTTGTATTTTTCTTGCCGTGTACAGTGTGCACCGCTAGATGCCTAGAATACGAAAAACAACTTATCCTAACAGTTACACTATAGTAATTATATATTTGTTGTACGTTGTATAATATGGATCCTTGAGACCGCTACAAAGAGATTAGTTCTAACTGTAGGTTTAGGTTTTACTCGAAAACAAAACACATTATTCCCCATAGTATATGAAAACATCCCATTTGGAAAAATGCCAACTCTGGCCCAGAACTGGAACTGTCCAGATCTGGGAATGCCAAATTTCTGGCCCAGATCTCTCCCATTTCTGGGCATATTTATCCCAGATCTGGACCATTTATGGTCAAATATGATTTTTCCACGTAGGATTACGTTAGATGAAAAATAAATGGCTAGATAACGTGAGTGGATCAAAGGGGAATTTAGAGAAATAGGTCCAACCTATTACACTTAAACAATTGCAATTTATAGTAATTATATGAAGTGCCCTAGCCTAGCCATTTAAAAGTAAAACCAAATATTTCTAGTGTTTAAAAGGGGAAAAAAAAAAATCAAATTTAGACTATTCCTCTTGAACAACAGGTAAAAAGTATCAATGCAACGTTGTATTTAAATTAAGAGAGTTTTCTCTTTACATACAATGTTGAAACATTTACTGCATTCTTACTTTCCCCATAATGGATGAGACGATGAATTATTATCTTGACTATGATTCCACCTTTATGAAAGTACAGAAATATACAGTTAAATATAAATTCCTCTAATGGAAATAAGATTAATTCAAATTTTTACATTAAAATTCTAATCGAACATAAAGGAACATTATTAGAAAAAATATCACAATCTATAACTAATAATTGCATTATATAAATAGAGTTATATTTTAAATTCACTGTTTTATATAAATACTACTGAACTAATATTCATTCTTTCGTTTTAGATTCTCTATATTTGTCAGAAGACAAGAAACAAAGGACGTTGGATGGAAAGGCCTACTTTCACCATTTAATCTCCATCTGTGGATGGTGGTTCTAATGTTTATTCTGACCATGTCCTGTTATATATTTTGTATAGCAAGGTTTGTGTTTCGATGGATTCCCGCCGATGCAAACCTAAAAGAATATTCTATTGTAAGCATATTGCACAGTGTGTTTGGAGCAATACTGTGCAGTCAAGGTAAAGCAATCAAATTCACGTCTACAACTATTGATATATGTGATTAAACAACAATTATTTTTTTTTTTTTCCCCAACAGCCTTAGAACTATATTATTCAAAGCATTACTTTTATATGCTGTGTGCTTCTTAGACTAGGTTTATATTCATGTATAACAAATAGCGAGTAGTTCATATCTCACATTGCGTAAGAAAGTGAAACATATTATTTCATTGATGCCGTTCATCATAATTGATACACAGTGAGTAGTGCACAAGGTATATTTGGTCTGACTTTAATATTTTATGTGTTTTGTATGAACTTGAGAATAGATCCCTGTATCAGCCAATGAGACTATGAAGAGAAGTTCTAGCTAATTAAACACTGGTATACATAGCAGATGAAAGTAAGTATCTGTGTTCATGTTTTAAATGCCTTGTATTAGCCATATTTGCTATTAACGAATTTTCTTTGTTTTAGAATCAATTTCTTCGATTGTAGGCGTATGTGATTGAAAATAAATTTGAAATATTACATTCAAATACATCTTCCACCTAACTCCAAGTTATTAGGTGTTCATTTAAAATTCTTCTCGCTTATTTTTAAATAATATGATAGGCCTATATTATAACAGATTCTCTCTGCTTATAATTAGGGTCAGCGTAAGCTGGCTATGTAACCTGGGCAATACGGTAAAATGCGCACCCACATCCTCCCCACCGAAAACAAATAGTTGTAAGATTTTGAAGTTTATGATTTGAGAAAATGTATTGAGAAATAAAAATAATAGTTATTATTAAATTCTTATATTTTGCTATTTGGGTAAAAAAGAATTGCCAACTTACACCAATAGCTAAAATTTGTATTCACAATATTTATTACCTTATCTTATAGTATATTATATTATTGCTGACCTGGCGGTCTAGGGGTAAGGTGTCAGACTTCTGTGCTGGCAGCCGGGGTTCAATCCTAGGTCCCGGCACAGATTTATCTGATTACCAAACTCTTCCTTCACCTCTGACAATACATCTTGTGAATGTGGGGAATGCCAGGCCTCCACCGTGGTTCGGATTCCACGTTAAACTGTAGGTCCTCCATTTCATCTCACAATCACCCTACCATTACACATTAGCGTAAGTGCGTATAACCCGAACGGGTAGTAAGGCGCGGTGCTAATAATAATAATAATAGATAATGATCAAACTTGTTTTCTTTGTGCGCCTCTATGTATTGAGGCACGTTCTCTGAGTTGTACGTGAACCACATGAGGCCAGCGCAGAGATCAGCGAAATTCGAATGCACACATGCACTTTTATATATTCTTACTAGATGTATAAAGCATTCTTAATCACTCGCCTTCTATGCCACTTTTCAAATTATTCTATTACCTATAATGTACTTCACTCTTGTGCCCTGCAACAAATATCTACGTTAATAAATGCTATTAAAAATATTTTACATTTTTCAAATACCGTCTTTTGGAATGGTTGAAATTTGCACGTCGCACTGCTCCTTTTTCTCCAGAAGCTTACACTTGGAAGGTCTGTTGCAGAATCCTATGCAGCATTAAATCACGCGCCACCAAAGGCAGCCACTGCTGGCCTCCGGATCTTCCTGGTGTGTATCTGGAATGGAACTCTCGTCTTGTGTTGATTCTCCAAGTGATGCACTAAATGGAACCACATCCTCAATGACCAGTGGTTCTCTATTGGATATAGCATAGTCTTCTGACTGTTCCAAATCTACCATCCTTTTCCCTTAGTAACTCCTCCAATTCCAGTTTCATTCGGAAGCGGTAGTTTTGTGGCACTTATGAAAGCAACGAAATACTTTCTTCGCTGGGGCAACCTCTGTATTCTCGTCAAACCCAACTACCTGTGTGGAACTCTTCTGGACTGACAGAAGTCGTAGATAGAAACGTTCTTGGTGCTAGACTGTTGACCAAGATTCAAGGCAGGGACTTTTATTAAGGTGCACCAGGCCTTCACCACGATCTTCGTGACGCGACAATATTTATTCCAGACAAGTTTCAAAGGCCCATTTGGAGGTTCGAACGAAGTTCTCTCTCTTGAAATGCGTCTAGCGAGTGTCTATCCCGATGAGCTTGGTTTCGTTGGCTTAATCCATTTGTCGTTCCATTCCCCTTCTTCCTCACTTTATTCACCGGAGGTGATCCTGTCACCTCCGGGCTGGTTCCCGCTGTTCAACTTGATTATGGTCCAAAGCTTGCAAGCACCGTTCTAGTCAGCTATGGTGAACATTAGTGGTTTTGTTGCGAATCACTACGTGTTTTAGCCTATACATTTCCTTTCACAGTTCCTTGATAATAAATTGTCCCGTCCACGGGCGATGTAGTTTTATCGCTTCTCTTACTTTGGGAGTTGGCTGATAGAGCCACAATTTGTCACCCACTTAATATAAGTGTGCCTAGTCGTCTGATCGTAAATATTCCCTTGTCGCTTCCGTGCAACACCCAAGTGTTTCCGTGGGGATTCGCGAGCATCGTCCAGAGACTTTTGCGAGTAAGATAGTCTCGTGGGGATCGGAAAGCTACGCCCCCCTCTGGATGTAGTACTGAAAGAGGTGTCTGAAAACAATATTTACCACTGACATCTAATAAAGCAAGCTTACCAGCACTTTTTGAAACATAGGTTCAAAGAGTACGTCCACACGCTTCAGTAGATCCCCCAAGTGGATAAGAAAAATATTAATGTACATTCAAAAATTAAGACCAGTTTTTAAAAGGCAACAATGATCACACATTAGCCATAGTCGAGACAGTTCTCTGCCGTGGAAGTGGCTTAATATGTCCTGAAGATTACTGTGATGTATTTAAATTGTGAACATTAAGGATACATTTGTCCGTTAAGTTTGTTAACATTGTCCTTCCAATCTTGAAATTATTACTAAATACAGCCATTTGGGGGGGAATCCTTTGCTCACACACTAAAAAAATAAACTGTAAAAAGAAGCACCACCGTAGCTATCTAATTTAGTATCGTAAGTACCTCATAATCTGCAAAAACTGATTAAGGTGATTGGGCTTTTTCATTTGGCGTGGAAATGCAGATAAATGGGAACCAACGGTTATCTTCAAGAAATGTTATTGTTTTGCAATTTCCTTTTCGGAAACGGTTTGTTCAAGACTATAAGCATGTTGATTAAGTTATACTTTTTTTTATATAAATACCTCCTCTATACATTTAACAGTGATCAAATATCGATAAAATTGACATTTCTCAACATAAATCAGCCGGCTTTATAACAAAAAATAAGAAAATATAACAATTAATAAACATAGGTACATTATCTTAGAAAGGGTGTTAAAAATGTTAACATAATAATTTCACTCGTTTTCGAGAAAACTGGTATTTTCAAACGTATATTTTTTTTCCGCAAAACCTGTCCGGTAGCTAGCGCCATCTACGGTTTTCGTGATCCATCTGTTTTTGCTGGCGTGGAAGAATACTTTGGTCGGTTGTGAAGCTACGCCATGCCTTTCGTTCTCCCGCCCACCATCCCGCAAAATGGTTTTTAAACTTGCACTAGATAGGGCTAAGGGCCTTAAGCAAACGTATTCGCTTGGGAACTGGGTACAGCCATGGCTATCTCAGGCCCAAGTGCCAAGAGGTCCTGGACGACGAAGGTATGGATACTATTGCTGGCTTCCACCTTCACCGCCATGTTCTCGAGGATCTCGTGCCCGAGAGGCCACTGCTGGACGATCTCAGTATACGATTTGGACATTGCTTCGCCTGGGGAATCTAGCCTGTGTCGACTACTCCAAGCGTGGTAGGTGTGTCCCTCGTCATGTTAAGTGCTTTAGGCCAGCTATAACAGGATGGTCTTATGAATGTCTTGGCTGGCTAGTTAGGAAAGTCTTGAGAACATGTGTTTCACTTAGTGGAGACTTCCAGTTTTTTAGCATCCAATGGCTGCAATGATGCTCATGATTCTGGGCTATGTTCTAGATCCATGCTGTCCAAGAATAAGCATTGGAAGGTGGAAACAGTTGATGTTCCCGTTGTGGTTTTCACCATTGGGACGTTGTGATGGGCTTCTGTGGCTTTGAATATTAAGTCGATAGTGTTCTATATTTTACCAAGGGCAGGCACTAGTTAGTTGTATGCCGTCTTTGTGTGATACTTGAGCTTCATCCGATGGATAAAGGTAGACCGGTGATTTTTCACCGCAGATATGGTTATTGAGCCGCGTCTCGGGTAGTGAAGGATTTCTGGTGTTGACAGAGGATCTTGTTGGTGGTGAGAACTAAGCGACGCCGCCAATACTTATTTTGCATGATATTTCTGTTGATGTTAACGATGCGCCGGTCATGATTTTAGAACATTGAGACAAGAATACAATGTCCGTGTCTTCCAATGCTGGTTCTGGGTCAGAGCTTATCTTGACCTCGATTTCCTCCCTGATTCATATTGAGTTCCTATTTCAGTCCTTTTGTTTGAGCAGAGCAATCTTGGGTTGGCTAAAGCTAAGCGCCCACTGGCCCTCATCGGAACGACTACACGCATCATATTTTTGTATTCTTTACATTATTTTTAATCAGACTGCGTTTACCTGTTTGCATCAGACATTAGCAATGCCGATAATGATTCAAGGAAGCAGATTAAAATCCTATCTGTGCAATGTGTGCACATGATGCCATCTAGAATGCTGAATAGTGCACAAACTCCACACTATTTATATTTGGAATTCCCAGCTTTATTCTTTCTACTTAGTTTAGAGATGAGTGGTAAAGTACATTGTTGGGCACAGTTCAAAGTGATTTAGTTCAATAATTCTCGAAATACTTCTTTTGATTCAATCGTTAACAAACTTAATCGTTTCACTAGTTAAAAAATAAAGGTCTGCCGTCAGTAGAACATTTTTAAAATCTAAGTGTGCTCAGGAATAAAATCTAGAACTTATCAGGAATCTAAATGCTCTGAATGCAGTGCATGCAGTACACTAAATAAATACAATGTAGTCTGTATGATGCGAGCCAGTGGACGTTTGCTTACCTTAAACCAAACATACAAACATTTTTTACAAGACATTTTAATCAATAGATGTACATAGGTGGTGTATCTTTAATTGAGTAAGACACAATAATCTTAAGTTAATCAACCAATAAGTTATGTATTCACTTAAAGTTATGATATTCCATTATATATTAATGAAAAGACAAGTAAATCAAGGAGTGGAAAATTTATAGATACTTTTTTTTAATGTCAATATGGATATTAACACTATAATTTGCAACACATTCCAGGTTTGTTTGTTTGCAGGTCTTCACATTTCTCCACGCACATGGTCAGTCCGAGTAGGATTTCTGATTACATTTGGAGTAGGCATGGTGCTTCTTGCAGCGTACTCTGCCCGACTCATAGCGTCCATTACTATCAAACAACATTACCTTCCTTTCACTTCACTAGAGGGGCTTTTGAAAAAAGAAACTCATCGTCTGGGAGTGCACAAAGACAGTGCCGAGTACAATGTGCTGAAAGTACGTTGATTGCCTCTTATTAAAAGAAATTAAATTAAAATAAAAGCTCTAGGTTAGATTTTTTCAAATTAAAACTACATTTATTAATTTACAGTGACTAATATCAAATTGTTCCCTCATAGAAGGTTATAGAGTTCATTTAATGTACGTAATTATATAGCTGAGAAACCAACTAAATTAACAATCCACATCGGTTGGGAACAAAAACTAAATGTCAAGATGTACTAATCCGATCTGCCAGTGACAGAACTTTGGTGTTTGAATCCCGGCAAGGTATAGAGTTGAAAAGTATTTTCACCTCAATGGTTTCCCATTTTGTTCATGTAAATGGAGGTGAACTTTCGCATACATACCCCATTATCATAATTAAGTTCTTGTTGCAGAGTGCAAAAAATGGTACCCTGCAAAGTATCTTCACCACAAGAATGACAAGAGAGCCCCAAGATTACCCTATTGATGTATTAAGTGGGCTTGAAAGAATCTGTGGAGACAGAAAGTATGCCTTTGTGACAGCAGCAAAACTAGCAAAATATTACTTTATACGAGTAAACTGCACTATTGATCAGGTTCCAGATCCTTTCATGACTGGTGATGGTTTCCTCATATTTTCTAAACAGAATCCTTATGTTAGAATCATCAATCACTAGTGAGTATGTTCTACATGTAGAAGAGTCAAACTAATTCAATACATTAGCAAATAATTATTTTTTTCTCCTTTATACATTGTCATGATTGTACTTGCCATGTGTAATACTGACATTTAGTCGTGCATTAAGTATTTTTAATTGATTCAGGAGGGTGGGGTTTGAAACCCCATTAGGTAAACTAACAGTGGTTTTATTCCTAATGTAGTTCCTACCCCCTTCTTCAGCTAAATGCTGACACTATTTCTTAAAATTTGTCATCCTCAGCTTGTAATTTAAGTTGTTGAAAGAAAAAAAAATTGGTACTAAAAAATAGTAAACCTAGATAATATTTTGGCAGTATTTTTATTCTCATTTAGCACAAATATTTGAACAGGAACTGTAATATCTACACATATCCTTTCTAAAGATGTGCAGGGTTACTGTTTTCACCAACAAAACTTGAAAATGCTAATCAAAGATGAAGGAGAAATAAAAAATTAGTTTTGTTTGACTTTCACTCTTTTGACTATACTCAATGGCGTTAAAATGAAAAGCAAAGCTTGCTAAATTGATTTATGCTAGCTAGCACTAGATTAAAAATTTTCAAAGTGTTGCATTATACTTCTAAAGAGAATGAGCAACGGTTGACATTTGGACGGTGTAAATAACCAAATGAAACGCAGCATTATGGACATACCAAGGTAATTCCAGTGCTGGAAAAGTTATATAAAAAAAAATCAACAACCAGTTTAAAATCTTACAAAACTAAATACATTCTTCATTTGTTTAAGAGTTTAGGGGTATTTGACCCATATTTATCAAGGTGATTCTAATGTTACTCTCCCATCTACGTTTAGGTCTTCCAATGAGCTGATTAAATTATAACATGCTTAAAAATAAGACACTTTATTTCATACATGATAATACTGTATAGTACACCTTTGTAAAATTATTAAAACTATGTTTGCTGAGTTTGTTTTGTAAAGTTACATTTAAAATCGACTAGTTACAAAAATTGTACAAAAGTTTTCTTTTTTCAGCTTGCGAATGATGCAAAATAGTGGTCTGATGAGCAAGCTGTATGCAAAATCGTTTCATGCACTTAAACGTGAGGATAGCTTGTCTAACACCAGTGTAGATGTGCAGAGTGCTGCTCCCATATTCACACTCCTTTTCATAGGGATGATAACAGGAGTTATTGTGTTGGGTATTGAACTAGGAATGAAATCACTTATACAAAAACAATCTCAATATCATCGTGAACAGTTAGCTTTTAGACAATGATTGAAAGTGGATAGCTTACACACACAATGTTGAAGGTTTCTTAAAATATATATATATCTTTATATTCATCTTCACACTGTCAAATATATTCTGGAAAATTATTTGTAACCAAATATTAATATTCAACACTTTTATTGCACTTAAAACTGTTTTTGGGAAACACGTCTCTCAAGTTCTTGTACAAATGCAAGAAGTTGCAAGTATTATTACCTTATTTCTTCGATTCTGAAATGTGAATTTTTTCCCCCTTTGAATATCTCTAAAAACAGGGTGTGTCTTAGAAACGATGGTGTCCTAGAATCGCAGTTCTTTTTCAACCAATGTTCTCGATAGCTAAGAAGACAATATACTATGAGATAGTAAAGATAAAGATGGATCCGAAGAATCAGACTGATACTGATTCAGAAGGGAGTGAGAATAACATAACTACTGATAAAAAATATACTAATGTTGTTTGTAAGTTTAATTCCATAGTAAAAATATTTCTTAAAAATAGAGTATTTCAGCTGTTTTTTTTAACCAAAGCTTTTTTCTGTTGATGGTGCGTCTTACAATCGAAGGTATACAGTACTTTACACTATTTTCACACTATTTTCCATTTTTCCAAATATGGTATTTTCTTCTTCCACACCACTAAAGTGATCAAAGTTGTTGACACCAGTAAGCACAGTGTTAGTTTGAAGAAACCTCCATTATTTTTATACTGTGCCAACCTTTTACTTAGTTTTGGCTTATTTGTTTCCTAGAACAATAAGCAAATGTGGTAAAACAAAGTTGATATTTAGTCTAAATGTACTCTAACTACATTTAAAAAAGAATAAGTGGCTTGATAAAAGATAAAATTTATGTCTTATTTTGAAATTGGAAAAAAAAAAGTTTTCTAGTAATTTTGATAGTTGACATGTATTTTTAACAAAAAATAAAATGTGTATTGCCAATTAATATAGTGGTTGCTAAACTTGTTAAAGTTGTCAAGGGGTCAAATACATATTTACTTTCAAACAAGTCATGATAGTTTTGTGTTGACAATATAACTTAAGTATTTTCCCAGTAGAAAATTTTTGAAAAGCTTTGTTGAATTTTGTGAGATAATGTTGTATTTCTGGAGAGTGTTAAAACAAGCATACTCTAAATAAATTTGTCTAGGTTTGCAAATATAAATCTCCCAAAGTATTTTAAAATTATATTTAGAATATATGTGAATGAATTATCTTTCATTTTGGATCCTCCCCACATAACATAAAATAATAGAGTTTTAATGCACAATTCATAATTTTATAACAGTTGTTTAGTTCATTAAATTGCTGAACGTATTTTTTTGTGTGTGAAATATTTTACCAAATTAATGTAATTTATTGCATAGTGATAATTAAGCCAGCAATAAATGGGATATATTTATTAGCATACCTGTTCAGGTTATACACATAATGGGATATTACTCATCCTTTTGATGTGAAATAAATATAGAGCAAGATTTTTCTATGTGTGAATTTGTGATTTATGATGGGGAATTTAAACTAACTTTGATTTTTTTTTTTCACGTGTTTGTGGTTTGGTTGTCATTGCTAAAAATTTTTGAAAGCTTATTGGTAGTGTGCAGGGGTTAAGGGGAAAGGGAGGTTCAAGGGTGACAGGACACATTACAGTTAAAAGCGCATTTTATTCTAATTACATACTTACTAGTATATTATAGCCAAGAAAAATAAAGTGTACATATTTGAAGA
>CABEEJ010000288.1:76954-103691 GCA_901482245.1 Timema douglasi | reverse complement strand
CCCCCCCCCACACACACACTTCAGTGGCAAAATGGTCTAAGGCATTCCTCTCATATTAGACTGGCCTACTAATGATGGGGTGATCGAGGTTTGAATCCCGATCAGGTCTAATTAATGAGGGTGTTTTTTCCTAAATGGTTTTCCATTTTCCTTCTAAGCAAATGTGAATATTACCTCTAAAATGCTTCCTTACTCATCCCTACCCCATTAGGGTAATTATCATAAATGCATTTAAACTGAACAGATAGTAAAATGTGGTGATAAGAAACAAACAAAAAATAACACCCCAAAAGGAAACCATCCCTGGGTAAAACTAGTATATTAACCTGATTAATGTCGTCTTGCAATCCTTGAAGCTCATCATGTAACCTTTCAACCCTCTGCAAGAGAAGTTTAGTCATTTCTTCAGCCCCTTCACTGGCCGAGTACTGGTCATATAAAAACTGGTTGATGACTGGCTGATCCCGCAGACGAAGTTGAACATACGTCAATAGGTTATACAGAGTATCCAAGTGGTTTGTGCTACTAAGCATAATCTTAGTAGCATCCAGTACTCTGCAATCATTAATTATGATTCATTTCTAATCGTTTATAGCTTAGCATTAATAATTTAAGACCAATAATCCAATAATATAGTTTTTATGGAAACTTTGTGTTTATTTGTCATTTTGTCATTGTGTCATTATGTAGCTAATTAGGCAATATTTTCTATACTTATTTTATCCACAGTCTCTTATATGTATGATTAGTCTTTCCCTTTATTTGAATGGCTTGATATTTCTTAAAATACACACATGAATACAAGACCCTAATAGATTGTTTTGTAGCTATGTAGGAGAAAGGAAAATAAGTGTAGTCTATTAGCCTATTTATAAGTAAACCTTTAATTCAAACAAGTTCCGATGTTTTGATTGATCAAATTATGACTCTATATTGAAACAATACATTTAAAAAAGAGCAATAAAGATAAATGTATTTTAAGAAAGACAAATATATTTTTTTACAGCCACAAATGATAGCTTTTTACTATTTTATTAACATTATTTAATAGGTTTTGATAATGTATATCTAAAGTGACAGCTGAAGAAGATCACAGGACTTGACTATACTTAAATCAAAGTGGATATAATAACTTGTATGTCCTATTAAAATTGGGCTGTATTAGTGTTGCACTACAGAGTAGTTAGTTGAAAGCTCATTATACAAACACGAATATAAATTAAAATTATTAAAGATATGAAAAGTAAATGTTTGGCATCATGAAATTACTTTCACGGATCCCGGCCTAATACAAAATTATCTGATACAGTAATGATAGATTATGTCAACAATGATTTTCAAACACCCCTATGGCTCATAATCAATCTTGATCAAGTGCAACAAAGACACTTCCCCAAGTCTGTAGTTTCACATTCATGTTAAAGTGAGTTCTAGTGCATTCCTTAAAATTCATCCTTCTTGCCTTATTTCCTTAAACTAAAACTAATAAAATTGTTTGGTGCTGAAAAACTGTTTGCTTAGTTCTGTCTGATTCCAGGGGTGTTGTTGATGTAGGGAATGCAAATAATTACTATGTTTGTTCAAGTAGCCATACTGTTTATACATTATAATATTTTTCTTCATTGACAATACAACTCAACAAATTCAATGTCACTCAATATGGTTATTTAATTTGTGAAACTGTATGCTCACATGAGCTAAATAATCACAGTTTATGATCAATATTCACATTACATAAAGAAACAATGTGTGATCAGGGATCACATAATGTAAAGAAACATAAAGTGTGATCAGGATTCACAGACAATGATTTTGAACTGTTTGAAAATCAATTGTTCATGAAAATGGAATTCGACCAGTTAAGGCTAATAAGACTACAAGTAGTTGCATTATAAGTTTACAGGAGCTACAACATATTGTGTAAGACAAGGCAAAAATGATTTAGTATTTGCAAGATGTGAAAAACAAACTATAATGAAAAAGTTGTCTGCACACAAAAAAACAAAAAAATGCATTTAACTTAGCGTTAAAGATCTTCTGCTGTGGACAACTCAAGTTTAATGCAGATGTTGCTAACCCATGGAATTTTAAGTTGCACATCTAACGTTACTGTATATAAAATAACTAACAATAACACAGTTTTTCATTGGCAAACAAATAAATCACCTAATTAGGTGAAGTTAATAATCGTTTTTAATGAGCAATAAAAATCTGTAACATAACTTCCTTTGGAGGGGAAGTAAAGCTGTTGGTCCTATGTGAACTGTGGCAAGTAAAATTTCCCTGGACGGTATCTGAAAGTACCATTCCAGCAAAATTTGTAGCCTCTTTGTCATTTGATACAAGAAATCCTTGAGGTAGGTCAGCTGATAACTTGCTTCATCTGAAATTAACCTATCACAGAAACTGCAACAAGGAATAGCCTGAGTAGCAAAGCTTTGTTGCAACCCTATGCTACACATTGGGAGTTAACGGATTTAGTATTGATATGAATAAATTTATATCACAATATTAATGATAATTAATAACACTATCAACAAGATCCTAGCTCAAGCACTTGACAGAAGAGGAAGAGACTTTGGCCAACTCCTCGAAGCAGAATCGAAAGACAAACAACAGGATAAACTCCTGCTTCATTCTAGTGTCCAATGATTGTCAGAGGGAAAGGTGCTTGAGAGATTTTTGAGTTAAAATGGTAATGTTCAAAAGTTTTCGGAATAAAATGGGGGACTACTTGATGGGTGTTTACTTTTAAAAGATGAAGAATGGCTATAGAATTTAGCTTTTCTGACATACATCAAGGGCCTCTTTAACAACTAAAATGAGAGTTTGCATGATAAAAACCACCTTTATACAAACTTATCTAACTCAGTTCATAGCACTCCCATTTTGCTTGGATTCAAAAACCTTCCATCAATGAATGTAGGGGCCTTCCAGACTTTGATAAATACAAACAAGTTATTTCCGATTTGGAAAACTTTTTGAAAACCAGGTTATCAGACTTTCAAGATGAAAAGAAAAATGTTCAGCTTTTCACAAACTCTTTTTTAATATCCACGGAAGAAATAGTTCTCTACCCTTCATAACATACAAATTTAAATCCTTGACCATCAGAACAACTCTGCAATTCACAGCAAGTACAAGGATGTATTTGGGAAACCATCCTGCCAAGAATTTACAATCTTCCAAGAATGCCTCCTTCCATGCCATTTTCCTATATTAAGAGAACTGACCTTGTGATATTCTTGCAGGTTTAGTTCTATGTACCAGTAAATCTGTGAGCAACACTTTCATTTATGAACATGGTCAAAAATAAGTTCTCACTGCTAAGCATCTAAGAAACCTAATTCTTCTTGCTTCTTCTGCGACATATCCAACCATTAATGAACTCATGTGCATCAAAGAACTCCAGAAACCTCACTAAAGGCTGAAATATTTATTGTTCATTATCAAAAGGGGCTGCTTCGGTAAGAGAGAAATTGCCAGACAGATGTTCAGCTATAACACAATATTTAGTTCTACAATAAAAGCTTTAGATCTAGCCTTCTTTTAACAAATGGGACCTATAGTAATTTTTTTGTGCGTATAACCCGAACGGGTAGTAATAATAATAATAGTAATTTTTTTAAAGGCTCACAACAATTTTTTTTAGCTATTTGAAAACTATCAGTGAGATTTCCTCTTTACCTTGAGATAAGTTTAGTAGATTTCCTACCCCTTTCTTAAGACAAATGTCATGTTTGAAGGGTAAGAGCAAAAACAAAATAGAGTAAAAGATTAGCTAGAAGAGAGAAGAGAGATGTAGTTCTAGAAAAAAGCCGATACCATTATATTTTAAGCTGTGTGGTCTGACAACAATTGATAGTTTCTCGCTGACTGAGGCAGCCATCCTAATACAGTTATTAATTATGATTAATAAAACATAATCATACAACTATGGTGTGTGAATGATGTAACTATGGATTATTTTTAGAGTATATCCTTGAAAAATGCAATCGTCTCTTCTCACTATAAATATTATTAATAAGGTTGTGCTCCCCCCAATATATCATTTGAAATAAACATAAATAACCCAAAACTCCTAATCCAGTCAGGAATAAAATATATATTATACAATATCAATTTTAAAGCTTGTGGTGGTACTAGAGTAAGGTTAGGTTAAACACTATGGAGTGGAGTGGCACGCCCAAGATCCTTAGCACATATAGTGGCATGCAAGAGAAAAAAGTTGGCCATCACTGGCTTAAGGCAGCGTGATTGATTCAATTTTAAAACATGAGGAGAGTACCTTTTTGAGCCACATTACATTGATTGTGATCCATGTATATATTATAAATACACACACACAAAATTGAGCAAAACTTACCCAAACTTTTTATTTTGCTTTGTGGCCTTCTTAAAGTTTAGGTTATTAATGCCATTTAAAATATTTTCCCTTACATCAGGGTCTTCTATTCCTATTTCTATCAGGTCTTCCTCTGTCAGTATCAGAAAAGTATCCATATCAATGGCTTTTTCTCTAAACAAATGGATATGTTGGTCATTTAAATCCATGCCCATTAATAATCGATCCAGTTCCTGGCTAGACATATCACTGTAAAGTAAACAAGATGGTTTTAAACTAATTTACATATATTTTAACTATACATTTTAAATATTTCTGTATCGTATGTGTTGTTCTTTGTTGCAATACTGTTTATTTAGGAGCCTTGGTTCTTTAGATAATTTGGTAAATTTAAGATATAATAAATGGTTATCAATATACGTCTTAAATACAATGGCTACAATAATGAAGTTTTTTTTCAATTAGTTGGCAATTTATCACAAGTAACAATCTGGACTAAGGTGTTTAAAGTTTCTGTATGTAAGATTTTCATAGGAAGCCCACTTTCAAACACCAACAGTGATTGAAAGTCACTAAAATTTAGCATTCTATAAATATATCTTATTTGATTTATTAATTAGAAAAGTCATCTATTAAGTTTATCCAAAGATTCCATAAATCTTAAGTCATAATACATCCATATGCATTAGTTTATACTTTCCCTTTACATTAATTAACTAACTAAAAATTTAAGAACAGGGCTACCATATTTTAAGAGGAAAAAAAAGAGTACACTTTTTAAAATCGATAAAGAACTATGCCTGTAGTGATTTTTTAGGAATAAGGAATTGAGAGGGAAAAGTGAGTCGAGGTCATTCAACAATAAACAATTTATTGCACAATTTTAACAAGTATATAATAATTATAGCTTATAAGTTATAAATAGTGATTCAATAATTTAAAAATATTAAAGTTTGTGTGTTATATGTTATAAATGTATGGTGCAGAAATGTACTATAATTAGACATTCCTATGAGGTGTACACAATTTATAATATAAATATTCCAGTAGGTACACTACGCCCCATACAATTATAACTTTACCTTAACAATTGTATGCAAAATGCATAAACTAGCAAATTTGACCCCTTATAACTCTTGCACTGTAATGATTTGAAATCATTGAATCACTATGTATAGCTTACACTGCCAAACACACATTTTGGTACCCTGCAAGTTAGACTTATTCTTTGGTATATTTGACCCACTGATTCCAAAAATGCATCAGTTTTACCTTATCAGCTATAGTTTTAGATGCCGATTCTCACCTGTCGTTCGTCAACATTTAGGATCCTTAATCACATGATCTGCTATTTTGATAAATATTGCTCCTATTAATATTAATACAACCACATATTATTAACTCAGTTTATTTCAACCCAAAAACATGAAAATATTTATTTATCAGTCAATTCATCATATCAATATTTTGATGCTATTAATATTACATACTATTAAAACAACCACATATTACTAAATCTACTTATTTCAACCAATAATCATTACAAAAACCTTCTTTTTATCAGCCATTCAACACACACAAATTATCTTTTATAAAACTTTCTAGAGTGAGATCTGTCGGGACAGTCCCGCTGAAGGTTCCAGCAGTAATCTGCCATCATGTGGGTATCCCACCTTCCTTGGTATCTATCTTACATAGTGTTTATGTCCTGGTGAAATATTTCTCCCTGCTCTTCACTTAAATTACCAAGATTTTCTGGAAAACAAACTAAGTGGCTGTGCAGGTAATGGACCTTGATACTCATATTACAGCCAAGCTTATTAAAATTGAAGAGCATATCCTCTACTAATTCAGAGTGGTTGCCTGCCTTATGATTGCCAAGAAAGTTATCGACAACTAGAAGAAAGACCAGGCACAAGACTCAATAATGTTCATGGAATCTATGAAATGTGACTCTCTTATTAGTTGTCTTATCTGGGGACCATCAACAGTACCTGCTTTCACTTTTTTCATCCTCAGTCCAGGGTATTTACTTGATAAATAGAGAAAGCACAAACCATCTTTATTCAAAGCCTTCACAAATTGCTTCATCAGTTCAAGCTTTATATGTAATGGTGGCAGGATTAGGGCTATGTCAACCAAAGAGTCAATGATGACATTTTGTTCTCCAAATGTCCATCTCTTTTCTCAAAGGTCACTCTTCTCTTATCTTGTGGTCATGTTTGGCTCTGCTGTTCCAAAGATATAAAAAGCAAAGATACTTTGTAAAGCCACTTTGATGACCAAGGAGAAAGTTCACCGCCTTTAGGTCTACACAAATCACCCATTGATGGTCTTGATATTTTATCCTTTCCAAGGCTAGTGAGATTGTCTCATACTTCTCTTTCATATTGGTAGAATGACCAATAGGAATTGGGCCATATCTGTTGCCATTGTGTAAAAGAACATATTTTAAACTCCGCTTGAAGCTATAAATGAAAAGGCGCCATGGATTCGGCATGTATTCTGGCAAACCCATTTTTATAAGAAGGCCTCTGATATTATTGCAGAATACTAGGTTGTTTTCTGTAGATAAGAAGGGTAGAAAATCCTTTTCTCTGCTATGATAAAACATAATATTGGTTCCCAGATGAAGTAAATTCTTTTCATTTAACCTGGAGGCTAGCAATTCAGAAGAATCCTTTGAGAGGTTCAGATCCCTGATGAGATTACTCGGTTCATGTTGGTTAAAAAGTTGAAAACTTGAAGTTTCTGCAAAATCGCTGTCACTTTCCACACTTATGTTATCTTGTATTTCATCATCAGACATGCTTGATTCACCCTCTGGGAGATCCGGTAGTTGGTGGAAAGATGGAACAGTTACCTCATCTGAGTGTGGATGAGGTCGTTTTGCTAAATCTAGGTCAGGATATGTCCACTTGCTTTGATTATTTCGATTGATGCACTTGATGTTGACAAGACAAACATAACAGTCATCATGGTGGTTTTTAGGTTCCCTCCAAACCATTGATACCCCAAATTTCAAGCAGCTCCTCTTTCTATTTGTCCATTGCCGCAGGTGCTCCGTGCACGGTTTGGATGCAACATGTGGAGGGACAGCTTACCTTGGTCTCCAAGCTGGACACCAATATAACAAAGATATGCTCTATTCACAAATTCTGAAATAGGTTTCCTACTTTATTTCATGGTGTATTCGCCCCGAATATAGTAAAAAAACATCTAAATGGTTCGAGCAGCTTCTTCGTGAAGAAGCCATGGTATGTACTCAAGCTGAAAATATAATAAAATAAAATTAGATTCTATTCTTTTATAATCCCTGACTTTACAATCATAAATTGTAATATCACAAGTCATATATCGATGATTAATAATATGGAAATTATTGTAGACATATTGCATAGAATGTGTATAACCTGAACTGGTAGTAAGACACGGTACTAATAATAATAGTGATTATACTGAATAAAACACACATGAGCATATAAGGTGGATATGCTGTATCTCTAAAACTATAGCTGATAGGGTAAAACTGATGCCATTTTTGAAATCAGTGGGTTAAAAGTACCCAAGAATAGCTATAACTTCCAAAGCACCAAATTTTGTTGTTGTTGAGCTGTGTTATCATTTTACACATTTTTAAATTGTGCAATGCCATTTTTAGTGTTGAATGACCTTAAATGAGCATAAAAATATAGCATTTACTAAACATTACCATGACATCTTAATGCCCCAGCATAATTTTCCCTTGTTCCAATTTCTTCAAAAGTTCAAAAAAACATTTAACCCAAACATCTATAAAATGGTATTAAACCGTTAGAATTCCCTTTATCGATTCATTCAAAGACAACCTCTTCCTTTCCTTTAATTATTGATGGTTAATTTATTTATTTATTTATATATATATATATATANATATATATATATATATATATATATGTATGTGTGTTTTCTGAAGCTTGTCCATAAATTTGTATTTACATTAATTGGCAGTTTTCATAAAACAATAAGGTTTGCCTGAAGACAATGAAGCAATTTTTAAATTAACCAAATAAGATACCTGTTTAATCTCATATATGACCCAATCAATGGTATGTTATTTTTTTGTTCTTGTTAGTCAAAAAACTGAACAATTTCGCCTTAAAAAAAATTCACCGGGACATATATTTTACCTCTTAAATCGAGGACATGTCCAGGTAAGAGAGGACATATGGTAACCATGATTAAGAATATAAATATAATATTTTTATTCCCACCATTGTAGCAACATGAGTTTCCAGTTTTCAAATAGTGGGCTTCCTATTAAAATCAGACTTTAGCTGGTCGCATTCTGTATTTTCTTGAATGTGAAAATAAATCTAGCCTAAATAGCCCCCAGATGAGATATCCCAATATTCCAATAAAAATATAAACAAAAGGGCTTTCATCACACACAAGAGGGCTACTTTGGTCAGATAATACTTTATTTAAAAAAATACAAAATTGCATTGTACTTCAAAACTTTATATGTACTATACCATATTTAAAAAATTAATGATTATTAACATGTCTCAGTTTCCAATCCCTAGCGCTTCTTGATTAGTATATTTTCTTTTTCAAATTCAAAACTTTAGGTCGCCTATACCACCATTTAGCGGTAAATAACAACATACTTATCCTTTTGATATCCATAACAAATGCCTGCAGATGATTTTAGATATCCATTGGCAGAGAAAGCATCAACATTTCCCATTCTTGATGGTTTAGTTGGTGAACAAATAGTTTCAGGAACATATGAAGCCATCTACAATAAAAATATAACCAATCAATGTGGGTAGGGGGTAGATACTTTTGGTTAGAAGCAAGTTTTGGAAGAGAGTTCTGCCTTCTGGGTCGATTTCCGTGAATATTTCCTAAAATTATAATTTTAATGGAAATTTGACTGCATAGTAATAGGTCTACTCAAAATAACTATGCTTACAGCCTCATCTACAGACTCTGTACCCATAAATCCATGGTCTGTCAAACATCAACGCCACAGTATCAGATTGCTCGGTCTACAGAGTCCTGATAAGTATCCTTATCCTGGTTCGTAATTTGTATAAGACTATACTTCATTCACGGTAGGAGTTTACCTCTGAAAGGTCTTTTTTCCTATCAATATCCTACTATATAATAGATTTCTGGTAGGGAAAAAGGCCTTTCAGAGGTAAACTCCTATCGTGAACGAACTTTAGTAGTTGGTCAACTTTAACTTTTTAAGGACTAGTTTATATAAATTACCAATCACAATTAAGTAAATATGTGCACTTACATCAAAATAAAAGCATCAATGGCAACGAAAGGATCTGTTTATAATTAGAGCTTTGATATTTCAAATTATGTTATAAATATAGTTGATGAGTTTGTATTCAACCTAAATAAATATATTCTGGACATTTTCTCAAAAAGTTGTTTTAGTTTCTTTTATTGATCAGCTGACTGCTTGGCGGTTGCTCCTTGCTGTAGCCGGTTTTCTTTCAAAGACAAAGTTTCTGAATAACTTATTGGTTGGCATAGTCATGTGATTTAAGATAAAAACCGTGTGAACATGAATATTATTCATACGGACCATGGACTACAGACCTATAAATACGGAGTGGGGGAAAACACTTCAAACAACTTGTAGAGAAGTCAAACTTTCATAGTTTTTTCTGACAAGGACCCCTTCAAAAGCTTTTAGGGGCATCCAATATTCAAATATTTACCAGAGAAAGGTCCCTGAACCCCCCTTGGCTTAGGTGATTAAGCTTCTCTAAAAGACCCCAAACCCCTTTTACTAACTCTACTCCCACACACACTGCTGTCATGAGATGTATTTGAGCCCTTGGCAAATCAAGCATTTAACACCCTTGACTAAATGTTAACTTAGTCAGATAAAAATTATTGAGAAAACAAATATGAAAATTTGATTGGGTGTCAAGAGAGGGATTGGATAGGCTTAGCAAAGGATAGTCACAAGGAAAACATGTATTCAAGTAGTGAAGAACCCCCCAGTTTAATGATATCGTATAGGCCTACTGAATGTAAACCAATCCATACCTTTTATAATAAAAGTAACTAACTTAAATTGGATATTTAATGTATGACCAAAGTTTGTCATGATGTAAGTTATACAAACATTTTCTTGTAATCAACTCATACTTGGTCAAATTTGTCAAGATTTTAGGTTGAGCCTAGTTACAAAACGATGTGCTTTATATTCTTATTCAGTTCCAAGCCAGCCACACTTACTTCAATTTGAGATATGAAACCAAAAAGGCGGTTCTTTTCTACCAAAGGTACCGTGTAGCTGCTTCGACAACGTGAACAGCCAAGGAGTGGACCTAATCTGGCGATGCAAACACAACAAATTGAGTATCACCTTTCAAAAGAGCTTTATTCTGGCCACATGTTATTCCATCATCTTCTAAGAAGAAGAGGAGTAAAGAAAAATATGAAGTGTAGGCCCTAGTCACAATAAAAATGTGGAAAAGTAGCATCGGTGAAAAAATAACGAGAAAATGATTGAATAAAAGGGAATTCAAAAGCACACTACAAAAGCAACACGAAAGTGTGTTAAAGGATTTAGAAGAATATTCAGATGAGCCAATGATTAAAGAGTACAGTGATGTTAGTCTGGTCTGGGTGACTCACTAACAGTCATTCAAGATGACACTTTCGTAGATTTATTTTCTGATCAAAATATAAATTTAAACGTGGGTTCTAGTAGCTTGTGCAAGTAAAAAGAGTAAGCAATTATTATATGTAGAATTTAATATATCTATGAATTAAGAAGAACCTGCTAAAAAGTTTATTAAAAAAATAGAAGGAGCTTTACATTTGTTTGGTTAGAAAAAAAATTAAATTTCAGAAGTGATAACTAAAGACATCGAGGGCCTAGTTATAATTATGCCAAAGCCGACAGTAGGTAAAACAGGTGAAATAAATGTCCTATTTCTTTTGCTGTCATATAAAATTTTCTAGATAGCTTATAAGTGTTTTATAGGGCTTTTTGTAAATGTCAACTTTAGGATAGTAAAGTGTCAACAGTATGAACAAGTGTGTCAAGATTAGGAAAGTTCAATGAATACTGTCATCTCAAAATAATGTTAAAATAAAAGTACAGAAAAAGCCTGATATAGTGTGATCAGCTTTACTGCGGATTCAGCTATAGCGTGGTGAAGAGGATGTCTCCCTTAAAATAATCATTATTCCTGGTATTGTATTAGTGAAATTTTTACTTGTTATGTAAAGATTAAGTAAATAGAGCAAGTCCGCATTACTATTTATCACTAGGCTCACATCCTCGACTACCAGAAAACAACCCAAGGCAAGCATCACTCTCTTTGAAATTCATCAGCTATTACTTGCTTCCTCTCACCCTCTTGTTCACAGGCGTAAAGTCTACATTTGCAGTGTTGAGTCTTGAGTTCAGTGCCCGTGTTGTGATGTGAGGAAAAGGAAACCATATTATGTGTATGATAAACTCAAAATAATTTATTGAGTAAAGAAGGCAAGTTTATCACATGAGGGTGGCATCTCAGAAGGAATAATTAGAGGGTGAATTAAAGAACTAGACTTACATTAGGTTTAAATCCTCGGTCCCGGCACAGATTTACCTGATTACCAAACCCTTCCTTCACCTCTGACAAGACATGTATTAATCCCAACTTATGAATGTGGGGAATGAAAGGCCTTCACCATGGTTCGGATTCCACGTTCAACTGTAGGTCTTCCATTTCATCTCACAATCACCCTACCATTACACATTAACATAAGTGCGTATAACCCTAACAGGTAGTAAGACGCGGTGATAATAATAATAATAATAATAATAACCCATTAGGTTAAGTGATGAAAGACAATATAGCTATTATAGTATGTCATGTTTCATACGAGTAAAGTGTATAAGTAGCTGTTTTAATTTTAATTTGGTTAATGACTAAATTTATTTATAGTAGTGCATCATGTATAGTTAATAAATATGTCTGGACTTAATTTATTCTTTATCTTATGACTCAAATGACCAAAAGTTCTAAAGGTGTAAACTTATTGTACATATACCTTAAATAGTATGTAAACTGGGGCACCTGATAATAATATCATTAAATATTGTCAGGTGAAAAGTTTAGAGTGTTGTGCACAAGCTGAAGACTCCTTGCTTGTGTGCTACAATATTTTTTATTAGTGAGTACAGTATCTACCTACAATAATATTAGTGTGCAGAAAGGTAAATAAACCATAGGCCTCTTACTTTTGTTAGATTTACCCTAGTATATTTTAGTCGGTAAAAACTTTTACATGTCTATCCCTGCATTAAATAATTACTTACGAACTTTAATTTAAAAAAATAGTTTTGTTTGATTGCCAACCAAAAATGACATAAAAGTATGAAAATAATATCACTGATAGATAAATAATTAAAATCTCTTAGAGGCACCTCTCAAGGTCTCTTCGCCGCTCCTATACAAGTTGATATTTGATTTAAACAGCAGTTGGGTATACAATAGATAGACTTATCTCGGAAATAGACGTTACAGTATCCTCGATCAATGGATCAATCACGTTGACTAAACAACAATTTCAATAGATTGTCAACAACAATCATACATGTTGTTGTTAAATATGGCTTTTAGTCGGAATTCAATCCATTACATGCCTGGCATCTCATTACAAATATATATTAAGTAATACATACAAAATAAAATACCACACAATTTCTGGCATCTCAATACAATTTACAAATATTACCTTGTCTCTTTGATTCTGCATCCAAACCATCATGTATATTGTGGAGTATTTGCGAATATTTTCCATTAATGAATTATAAAACGCTTATATTAATAAGCAAATAAACAATCAAACATATTATATGCGTCTACAAAGTAAAAATGTTCAACAATGTCATTAGGAAGAATGGAGGTGTATGAATACTACAAATTCTTCAAGAAAGCGCTAGCAGCGCATAATAACAGACGCATTAATGGATTACACTTCAGAGTTTCATCATAATCTGTGGTGATGGCTCTGAAATTATGTGAAAAAGACTTAAACAACACTTCGGAAACTAAAACCAATTTCACATTAAATGAAAAAAGTTTAACTCCTTTCGATACAATGTTAAATTACTTAGCGAAAAGGGAAGACGTTCATTTTAAAAGTCAACAAATTGGAGAACCAGAATTAACATTTGTTCAAAAAAGAAAAATTGCAGGGGATCTACTGTCAAGAAATAGTGGTCAATTCTTGGCTCGATTTGGACAGTTTTTAGAGCTGCAACATCTGAAATGTTTTGACATTACCAATGAAGACGGTATGGATTACGAAGTACAGTACTATTTGAAACAGCTGCAGAGGTTTCATAACAAATCCAAAATGCGGGTAAGCTAATATTATTATTATTTAGCACCGCGTCTTGCTACCCGTTCGGGTTATACGCTTTAAGTACTAATTACGCTAATGGATTAGTAATTGGGAAGGATGAATTAGAGGAAGTGAACCCGCATTTGCGTGGAGGGGGAGTGGAAAACCATTTAGGTAACACCACCCCCCAGTTCACCCGACCGAAATTCAAACCTCGATATCCTCGTCCTCAGCGGTTGAGCTCACCACGACTAGCGCGTTAGCCAACTATGCCACCGAGGCGGGTGGTAAGCTAATACATTGGTTTTAATCAATTAGGAGCTCTCGTTAGGTTTGAAGTTTAGTACCAGGTCCACTGAGGGTGATTTAATTTATCACTAGATTTACCAACATATCATGCTGATTCAAGTTTATTTCTTATAAATAACCATCTTCCTTAGAACCTTATAGGTGGACATACAGTTCAAAGCATTTACAACTTGACTTAATTAAACCAAATAAAAAATCAACAACAAAGAAGATGAGGTTTTTATATTGGTAGGGTGCACCGTTGGCGAGTTTATAAATACAATTTATCACTGTTTTTATCATAACCTTCCCCACATTAATGCTGATGTGTTTCCTCAACAACACTACATCCCTTTTCCTTAGTGTAAAGTGGTCAGAGGATTTTAGGCCCATAGTTCTCGACCATTTCATTTATATAATTATATTAGTTTGCCATTGTTTATTTTGTTAATTTAATACCATTCTTAAAATCACTAAATTCACTATGGATGTAATAGACTCGCAAGTGCCCGGTATTTATAATATTCAAAGACATCTAATAACATTTTATATATCGTTTTACAAAATCCCCCTTAAGTTTATTAGAATTCATGTTAACACTATCAAGATACTGAGAGTAGGCCTACTCCACTTATAGTACATTGTTTTTCAATCAGTTAGGCCTATTTTAACAAATAATCTTCAGCATCTTCAATGTATTATAATTTTTTCTAGACCTAATTTAATCTTTATATTAATATTAAATTTTTAGTTATAAGAAAGTGTGAGGTTTATTGTTAATTATAAGTTCTCCAAATCATAACCAAAGTTGTAAGCCATATATGTTTTAAATTTCAATTCATCAACTTCATTTTTAGACCTTTAACTTTTAAATCTAGTTTTCATTCTTTTAAAGTCTTTTGGAATCTTAGCATCATCTAAATTTATTACTTTTATACCCTCCACTTCTAAGCATCGTGCTGTTTTATTTTATCTGCACCCGGAAGCTGTGAGATGCACCTGTGGCTTGCACGTGTGGCTTCACACTGGAAAGGAGAGGTTTGGCGCAAACAGCTAGCCAATCAGAACATCAGATTTAACCGTCTGTGTTTTTGATACTATGTGGAAGGGAAGCGTTAGCAGCGGGACACGTGCCGGTTAGCTCACGAGCTATGAAGTAAGATGTATACTAAGAAGTACGAATAGTCGTTCTTCACCTGTTGTCTTTAGAGTGTTGAGAGATGGGTGGAGGAAAAGGGAGACCACCATGTGGCTAATTTATCACAAATATAATCATATATCTATCTTCAAGTACTAATTAGTTTTATCTTTTCATCATGTAACTAGTGGTTTAAAATGTAACAAAATGTCTATTAACTTTACTCTAAAATAAAACTTCAGAATCAACATCATACATTTCAATTTCCTTAATCGACTATGTTCTCCACCCCCGCCATTATTTAACTAACCCCAAGAAGCTCTACTGAACCCACTGGCCTCTGCGGACAATATTTAAAGAAGAATATGGAGAGGTTTGACTGATTATAAATGGCGACCAACAGATGATTCATTATCCAACTGGTTAGAAGATTAAGCCATTAAAAAATACCTCTTGTGTTTTAAAAAATATGACTATTAAATGAGAGTGGATGGCTGTCGGCTGGGAGGTTGAGCTTTTAATCTCAGTTGGGTGGTACACAGGTAGTGATTTTTTTATCTCTTCTTCTAAGCCAGGCCCTAATGCAGACACACTTTCTTTAAACATCTTTGTTTACCTAAGTTAACTTATATTAAACTATTAAGCATAACTTATAGTGTTAAACATAATCATTAAAAATAAACTTCAATTAAATGCTACTAATCTTTACATAGGGCCTATAAAATGTTTTGCAAGCAACTGGTCTCTAAACATGTGGCTACTATTGTATATGGTTTTCTACTAACTTCCATTTGTTAAATTTGAACACAGAAACTGGCCAAGATAAGGATTATTTATTGTAAATGGTTTATGAATAATTATTTATTTAGGCCTGCCTTAGCTTATTTAAACAAAATCAATCTAGTTTGCTTGAAACCTAGGCCTACATAACCAGATGAACAATGGCCGAATGACCTAAGGCATCACTCTGGTCTTAGGCTAACCTGCTGATGACGGTAGATTGAAGTTTGAATCCTGGTTGGTCCGATTAAGGGTGATTTTTCCTTAATGCTTTCCCATTCTCCATCCACGCAATTACAGCTAAATTTACCTCTAAAATGCATCCTTCTTCACTCTTATGCCAAACTACCTAATTATCATACATATCAAACCTGAATGCGGTGATTAAAAAAAACAACCTATGTAAACAAGTTTGTTACAAAAGTCCTAGCATTTCAAGTTTCAACATTACTGACCTATGTATAGTAGCTTCATTTTGGTTACAGGTTGTTATCAAAAACAGGCGCTATGAGGCGCTTAAAAAGTTAGTGAACGAGGGTACATATTTCAGTGATGAGGAGATGAAAAAGAGGAATCCTCTACTCTACGATCGCCTGGTGGGTTGCTACTTATCTGGCCTAGAGATTCATGACCAACATATGCAAGCTATGTCTAACATCAAAAGGTATGCTTAAAGTTTCAAAAATCAGTTCACTCTTATTACTGTAATGTCAAGGCGGTGATGTGCCTCACTGTTCAGTTGGCCCTTGTATCTTTCCTCCGCACTTGCACAAGTTGCGCCAACCACCCTTCCTACTGTCTGGACCGCTCCACACTTCATGTTCTCTAAACCTTCCGTGACTAGTTCCCAACTGTACACAGAGCCCGTGAGAACTTCTCCTTCTAGTGGCCCGCTTGGCGGCCACTATCGTTCACGTTTTTCCGCGCCAATGGGAAGCTCCCTTTTCTTCCATTGGACAAGGCCAGGCACCAGGGTATATAACACAGTGGTTCCTCGTTCAGAAGCCAGTCGGAGATTGGCTACCCAATTCAGGTGTGCCACCTGTTTGAAAGAGCTATTAAATTGTCTTAAGTTACGAAGTAGCAATATTGTTTTAACTCTCTCTCACACACACCATTACCTTACCTCCCACCACAACTCACGTTGCTGGGACAATCACCCTACTGCCCCACCTCAGGACTTCATGTTCCACTGCAACTCACGTTGACTGGCCATCCTTTTGTCCCACCTTGACTAACATTGTCAGAACACTCTCACCATTCTTTTTCCTACACCTACCCACACATGTCTGAACACAACGTTGCCATTGTCACGACATCAACCCGTTACTCCCGAAGCTGCAAGCGAGGGATAACAACGGTATATTATTTTGTAATGGGGCTGAATTGTCAGTATTTTGTTTACAAACCATAATACAAGTGCCCAGGCCCACTTAATTATTTTAGTGGGTCCTAGTTTGTTTAGCAGGTTGCTTTGTTATACTGTTACCATGGTGAAACAGCAATTTTTTTTTCTTCTGTAACACTAGTAGGTTTTTCATCATTTACCCTGTTGTATATTAGTAATATTTCATATTTTAAGTTGGTAGTCTTAATAAATGTTATGAGTGACGTATAAATATACTTAGTGTAATATTGTAACTTCTTAATCAAGTACTGTAGCACAATAAAAAGCTACTTTGATATTAGCTGAAATAACAGTTTAGTTATTGTGTAACGGACCAAAGATGGTGTCAAAAGTTAACAAACGCTATCTTATTATTTACTGTCTTGAATAATTGTGTAAAGATAGAGCTGTGTCTTCTTGAATTGGACCAACTTGAACTAGGTTTTATGTAATATTGGAACATTAATTTAAACTACCGGGTCCAATCAAATTTTCGGACAATGTGCCTGAAAAGTAAAAGAAATTCTTACAAAAACCTAAAACATTAGAAACATTATTATTATTATTATTATTATTATTATCATCTTACTACCCGTTCGGGTTATACGCACTTACGCTAATGTGTAATGGTAGGGTGATTGTGAGATGAAATGGAGGACCTAAAGTTTAACGTGGAATCCGAACCACGGTGGCGGCCTGGCATTCCCCACATTCACAAGATGTCTTGTCAGAGGTGAAGGAAGGGTTTGGTAATCAGATAAATCTATGCCGGGACTGAGGATTGAACCCCGGCCGCCAGCACAGAAGTCTGACACCTTACCCCTAGACTGCCAGGTCACCCACCATTAGAAACAAAAACATATATGACAGGAATGCGATTGAACGTCCCCCTTTTGTTAAGGGTGATAGCATATGGCTACAGCAAGGTAATGTTTGGGAGCCAGCAGTAGTGGTAGAAAAAATCCATCTCCTAGGTCTTACTCCATTCACGGTAGGAATTACTCTCTGGAAGGTCTTTTTTCCTACCAATATCTTACTATATAATAGATTTCTGCTAGGGGAAAAGGGCCTTTCAGAAAACAATTCCTACGGTGAACGGACTTTAGTCAAAGACTCTCATGACAATGAGTACTGTATAAACAGTAAGTTCCTACGACAGTCACTGTATCCTTATATTGAACACACTCCTGAATTAATTGATAAGGATATCATACCCTCTACTTATTCCATAGAGTATTCCCCTACCAACATAAGTACATCTGAAAAACCTGTTACTCAGCAACAGGAAATGACACAGCAATTCCAACCAAAATCCCCTAGAAAACACTCTATGGTCGACAAATAAAAGTTCCCATTAGATACCAGTAGGTTGATCGAACTGTAAGCCTATTTCAATTTAGGTTCTATTTCTTCAGTGAATGTTTTGTAGGCCTTGTCTATTAGTTGTATATCAGCTGAAATTATACTGAAACTAAAAGGGGGGGATGTTGTATATTAGTAATATTTCATATTTTAAGTTGGTAATCTTAAGGAATGTTATGAGTGACGTATAAATATATTCAGTGTGTTATTGTAACTTCTTAAATAAGTAGCACAGTAAAAAGCTACTCTGATATTAGCTGAAATAATTGTTTGGTTATTGTGTAGCAAGCTTAACTTTTTTGGTGTCCCTATGGCGTATCAGCTTATAAATTTATCTTAATGGTATCATTTAAGGTGTACAGTAAAACTTTTAACTGTCAGGGCAAACAAAGTATACATACCGTACTATATGTTGGAGTATTGCTCTCTATAAAATATATTAACATACTAATCAATCACTATTTGCATAAACTTAATCAGACACCTTAGCTAAGCTGGTAGCATGTCTGTCTACTTAGCTAAGGGTCCCTGATTTATTTCCTGGCATGGGTGAAATGTGGATTTACCCTTTCACAATGATAAATTAACAGCCAAGGACTAGATTTTGTGCCTGTCCTAGTCTTAAGTTAGATTATAAGCCATATGAAGCTATGACGGGCCTAGCAAGCCGTTAATTTCTGACCAGGCATCCATTAATATTTGATAGACCTAAATATTCACCCTAAAAATGAGTTACCAGTACTGTGTAGAAATAACAATTATTAAATAAAGGCCTACACTAGTTGCTATATGTAAAATAAAAATTACTAACTTATTATTCAAAAATAATAATCTGTAAATACATTTTTAAAAAGTGTTGCTAAAATAAATAGGCCTATATTTGGATGGGATTAGTGAAAATTTGTCTTTATTGATTTTTAATCGGACATATAATTTTGTCACAGCTTGACCAGTCTTTTCCTGGCTCAGATGGATCGCAATGAGACAATGCTCTTGCGCCAAAAACAAATAGATGCAGAGGCTGGAGCTGTGGAAGAGATGGACACTAGTGATGAAGATTCTGATCAAGACTCTGAAGACTCGGAGGAATCATCCAAATGTTCCAGTGACTATGATCGGTGGGATTAATTGTTGTTGAATTTATAATAATTGTATTGTTTCCATCACATAATGAGTTTTCCTTTTGATGGTGAGTCACTCTTAACTTTCCTTTGATTTCAAACAATATTTTCTAATTTTGTAAATACTTTATTACAAAATTATTCTACTTGGCTGGTGCTATTTTGATCAATATATTTATTCACGCACCTCTCCTTGAACACTACTTACTAAGCTTAAGAAATTCACCCACCAGAATTCTCGGACGCATTGCAGAGCTCAACAAGGTCATGCGGTATTTAAAAAGTGTTTTATTTGAAAATATGGTTCACACCAAAATAGAGGTGAAGTTATCAGGATATTGTATCTTTGATTAAAAACCATATACCTGTTTTAAGTTTGATGGAAGGAAAAAATAGAAGGTGGAGGCATTTTAATAAACTGACCTGGCCACAGGCTGGAAACAAATTTTGATGTTATTTAAAATTTTACAATTAAATAAAAACAAGAAAATATAAAATTAGCTAATATTCCATTATGCTTTTTGTGCATTGGTACAGTTCTGAGATTAAGGTAAATGATTATAAGCCTATATCCTTCCTTTGACAAATAATCAAATTTTAATAATATCACAATAGATAAAATTAAAATAATTAAGACTTGCTTTGGGGGTCGCGTCATCTAAGGTACTACTTTCGCAGTAGACTAGACAGCTGATTACTGGGGTATTGAGGTTAGAATCTCCGTTGGGTGTACTGAGGTTTTTTTTCTTAAATGGTTTTCCACTCTACCTCCTCACATATGCAGATACATTCTCCCCAATATAACCTTCCTAATCTCTAAACCATAAGGGTAATTAGTACATAAGCATATAACTTAAAACAGATAGTAAGACACAATGCTAAAAAAAAAAATCAGGATTAAGTGGTTTTGAAGCTTCAGTACTGCTGTTTCCATAAGAGAGATGAGAGTATAAGAATATGACCCTTCATTTAGGCGGTACCGGTACCCTTAAACTCGAATTCCTTCCACACGAAATACTAAATTGACTATCACTACGCACAAAAATAATTAATTTTTACTAGCACAAACTTATTATTTGAATTGTTTGTCTGATGCCTATTTCTGTGTGCAATTTGAAAATATAGGCTTACTTTAAGAAACACCCTACAGTGAAAAACATTGCACCATATTTTGGCCAATATGGTAAATAAAAAAATATTAGTTTTTAATAAATTGTTTTAAGATTTAAAATCTGTTGTTGCAAACCATTGTTACACTGGCCCAAGCTTAACTCTAAAACACAGGCATTTTTGATTTCCTCTAAGTGGGCCAACAGCTTGATTAACTCATTTGCTGAAAATAGAGGAAAAAAAATTGTGAAAGGCAAATTCATATACTTGTAGCCATGTATACCCATGATGCTTTGAAATTCAAAGTAGAAACAGCTGATTATAATGTTGTTTTCAAGTCTATAAATAGATCTTTTAGGGTATGTCGGTGTGTATAATTTCTAATTTGTATTTGGTTTCGCTAAATCATTAAAAATTATTTCCATTTAGAGACCTTTTTCAGATAGCCTGAAAAATTCAATGCAGTTGTGCTCCTTGTCTCTTTTGTAAGTGAATATGCATTGATGTATTCAATTGATTTTGAAATTTTAATAATCAGAGCAGCTATTCCTTAAATATTCTCAATTCAAGCCAAGAGCAAAATATATTATGTGTTTGGATCTTGTTATTTGCTTGGAGCCAATTCTCTTGGATCTAATGCTGCCGTTGATATTAATTAATTTCAACGAACTTGTGAATCCACAGTAACTTGGTAATTCAATTTCGTATAACTAAGAGTAAAGTAATTTAAGTAGTAAAACATTCATAATGCATATTCTAGTTAGTTATGGGGATAAAAAATTACAATTCTTATTTCAGAAGTGTAGGCGGTATTGAAGAGGATGCTGACAATCCAGATAAATTCAAACCACACAAGAATCAAAGAATGATTTCTAGGAAAGAAAGAGAATTGCTAAGGGATGAGTTTGTCACATCCATGTACCAGAGTTTTTTGGATGGGAAAGATGTAGATTTTGACTATAGGTAAATAATTATTTTTCCAAAACAACTTTTTTTTTTCTTGAAAATATAAAACCTTTGATAAACATTGAATATTGCTATTTTTAATGTATTGTTGTTGAATGTTGTGTTTTAAAAAAGAGTGATAGCCTAAATCTTTCATTAGAAAGTTTAAATTGTACTAATAATAATACATTTGTGTGCAGCACTGTAGATGAGAACCCAGCATTTGACTGTCTCAATGTTGAAGACCAGGATGAGGAAGAGAAATATTTTGACTCTGAGACACCAGAGGAAGCTCATAGTATAGAAGACATAATGGAAGAATTGCAAGATACTCCTAGAAGAGCAGAAGTATTAGAAAAAGAACCAGTAGATACTCTCAACAGAGTAGATGCGTTGGAAAAAGAATCGAATGTTCAAACCATAGCAGATGAGCTGGAGGAAGAAGATGATCTAGATAGATTCATGAGAGAACTGAAACCTGAACCAACTCAAAGTGGACTTGCCATTCAATTTGAGGAGCTTTCAACATCTACTGTTGTCACAAGCTCTTTAAATTAAAAATTCTTTACCATTGTAACAAATTTATAGATGCATATAAAAATATGTTTATATCTTTAAATAAACACAACCTTTTTTATGTTAAACAAGGAGATGTTTATTAAATCCATTTAATTGAATGCTTTGTATATATAGTATAAAAAAAGCAAGATATGTAATGTCTGGTTTCTTATTTGAAATATTTTTACAATAGCGTTCTAGCTTTATATCTTGTTTGTTAGAATTAGATCTGCTTGCACATCTTCTATAAAACTCTATGTTTATAGTTTAAAAAAAGTCATATGTTCACAAAGGCCACTCAAATATATCTTTTTTCAGAACATAGCGTAAAAGTTTACAAGAAAAAAGTATGTACCCTTTATGCTTTACTGACACCAGTTTGATATGTGAAGATAGTAGAGTAAACACGAACCAGATCCAAAAAAAGAAAAATGTAAGCCACATAAACAGCTTTCCAAAATTTTAAAACCACTATGCAAGGTGTCTTACCTAAAAAAAAAATCAGTCAACTATATATTGAAATGTATTGTGATAAAAGATTTGAAAGTGGTTTCAACCTCTCGGCATATAGCATGTATGCATTCATTTTTCATGAATTGGGATACAAATTTAAACAGTCAAGTAAAGACACATGCAAGTGGTGTGATACCTTAGAAAAACAAATAAAATGTGCACAATCACCAAAACAAAAGGAACAGCTTAGAATTATGAAAGTAGAACATCTAGATTTTGCACAAAAAGTCTATGATTAAAACTTAGCAGACAAATTTTCCAGTTTCAATGATAAGAAGAAAACCCTGATAGTAATGGATTCGCAACAATGTTTGCCCACACCAAGTCTCAACACTAATATAGTTTACTACAAACGTCAATTATAGACCTTTAATGTAACAGTAATGGACTACCTGAAAGGGAAAATGACCTATTACATATGGCACGAGGGAGTGGTTAGAAGAGGAGTCAATGAGATAGGTTCTTGATGATGCATTTGAAGAGCCTACCTCCATATGTGAAGTATGTTGTTCGTTACTCAGATTCATATCCAGGGCAGAACAGATATTCAATTGTCACTGCAGCATTTTCCTTATTTTGTTACAAGTCATCGCAAATAGAGATCATTGATCACAAATGTCTCATTCCTGGCTATACAAGAATGGAATGTGGCACGGATCACAAACAAATTAAACGTGCTAAGAAACAAACCTTTATTGAAATAAAGATTCCACATGATTGGTATCATTTTGTCAGTATTGTACTGTATGGGGGAAACAATCTTTTGAAGTTGTTGAAATGATACAAGACCAATTTAGCGTTAACTTTCTCGGAGCGCTAGATTTGTGTCAAAGCTTTTGATTGGCCTAACTTGACCATATAGAATATAACCAAGTCATTACAACGTCTATGGAACTGTTGGTGATCCATTGGGTCATACATGAAAATAAATATCACAAGTTGTATAACAATTCAATTCCTAACATAAAACTTATGCCTGATTCTACAAAAAATTCCTGATCAGCACTCGTATTTAGCTTACCTGTCAGCAGGTGTTTCTAATTGGTGTTCACTCACGTCAAGAATTTCTAATACTGTATTTTGTTTAGACGAAAACGTAAAAAAAAAAAAAATCTTCGTCTGAAAATTCCAGGAAATTCTTTCGTTCTAAGTATCTCTTCGGTCTTCGAAGCCTTGGGTTCCTGAGAAGATGTAACTCATCTTTAAAGTCGTCATAATCATACAATAAATCAGCCTTTTTATAATATAAATAAAAGTAACCTCACTTTAATAATAACAATCGCCATGAAAACAATATGGCGGAGTGTTTTAACGTGGTTAATGTGGACGTTATGTTTGCTAACCGGAAGGTAGACCTCGCGTTAACTTTACGAGCACATTTACGTGAACATTAGACCTCATGTTAAGCCCTAACGAATAGAATAACATGACATTGTAAAATTGGGCCTTAACGTTTGATAACTATAATTAAATGGATTACTTTTGTTTGGATGACAAAATTTGTGTAGAAATTAAAACTCAAATTCAGGTTTTAGGCTTGAGTATTATGTACTATATTAGCCTAAATCAATTTATTTAGAGGAAAAGTCACGACTGTTTAACTTAGTTATGATCTTCAAACCTTTTATTAATTCATTTCATTTAACTAATCACATATTTATGTATCGTGAATTGATACAAATTAGCGTATTATGTAAAAACACCACATTGACCTGTATGTGTGTACAAGAGAAAAATATACCCGAAAGTTTCCTTCTTCCTTACACAATGGTGTGCAGACCACAGCTTGAAAATGGATGTCCATCCAGTTACGTATATTAAAGAGATAAATGGGTATAACACTTATAGTGGTCAGCGCGTAACGTCAAATGACCCACAGAATTTTAAATTCCTCTCTAACGGCTATCTTTCGATATTCACACATTCATGCTTCTTTAATTTTTAGTAATGTTTATATTTATTTCGTAAGGAGTAATAAGTGATAAGGTCGTATCTTCTTGGTTATTATTTTTATTCTCTTCTTTTTATTTTATATAAGATTTAGTCTAATATGACATGTTTCGGTGTTGTTACACCACTTTAAATTCTGTTTTTATTGTAAATTATTGTATAGAAATATGATAATAAATTAAAAAAGTTAAACATTATAAATGTAAATAGATGTGTCTAAACAAGACCTCCACCGTCTAAAGCAATTCGGAGCAGCGGCAATCTGGTGTTATATGGTCGAGCAAGACAGGCTTGTAATGAGAGCGAGAAGGTAATAAGAAGGTGTGCTACTACACTCCGCCTTACTACTCTCTTTACAAGAATGGCTACACAATCTTTTACACTTACATTGGTTTTCCTCGGAATTGAAGATGGTGTAACATCACCAAAACATGTCGTCATAGAAGACTAAAATATCTTATATAAAATGAGAAGTATTGAATAAAAAATAATAACCAAGAAGATAATTATAACCTTATGTTTTAGTTTTAATAAATTTAATTCTTTCCCAAATTATATCGCTCAGGTCATTTTATTTTTTAAATATTTTTATAAAGAGATTCAAACATGGCATGAGTAATTTAGTATGAAATATAATAGTAATAAAAAATTATATGTATATAAGTTTAAATAAATCCCCTTCATGTTTGTGTGGCAAACATTGATATCTATAATATAAAAGGATGGACATCTGTGGCTGAAATTTTCGAACTGTCAACTGCAATCAATTGTAAAAGAGAGAAAGAAACTTTCGGGTTTCTCTATATCACCTACACTCATACAAGGCAACGTAGCCGTTTGACATCGTTCATTATTTTGATTGAATATACGAGATACAACAATGTGTGATTAGTTAAACACATTAAATGTATTAGTAAAAGCTTTGAAGAGAATAACCAAGTTTGAAACGGGCGAGTTTTTTCTTTAAATTAGTTGATGTAAGCTAATATATACGGTACGATGATTTTTGAAGGAAGCTCGTTTGGAAGGCTTTATCTCGTACCAGAATCCTACCCTATGGTAGTGTTAAGGTAGAATAAAATACCTTCTAGAAGGGAATTTATCGTACCAAAATATAATACATGCTCTAAACACGCACTCGAGTTTATATTATACACGATACAAGCGTGGAAACTGATATGTTCTAATTTTATACTCTGTAACGAATACTGTTCAACTTCACTTTGTTCGATGACCCTCACACACTGTCCACACCCAATGTGACCTTCACGCCTCTGTCACATGACCCAGTGTAGCTAATCATTTCGTAACACATTTCCTCACATTCATAACAATCCTCCCCCCTTAAGCTAAACAACCTCACCCCCTAACCAATGGAAGAAAACTTGACATTACTTTAACTGAATACCTTGAGGGGAAAAAAACACGTTCACAAATGTCTTCTTTTCATAATTTGAGCCTTGCAGGTTGCTTAATTACGCGGCCACTCCAAGTATAGGTCAATCAAGCTGGTGTACCTCTTGAGGCTGATTCTTCGTTGATGGGCTGCCTCATCTCCTGGAGTAGGTCAAAGTCTTACTCCTGGGTGATATTATTTCTAAAGGATGGCTGGTTATCTTCTTTTGAGTGGGTGATTCAAACTGACACCTGGGCGAAGTGGATGGTGCTGATAGCAATCTGGGTTCAGATGGTTCAACTGCTATTGACCTCCTCGATGGTCTTGGATTTGAGCTAGGACTCTGGCTACCATTTGTGTTCCTATTTTGTCTATTAAGTTCTTCCCCCATTGGATTAATCTGATCCACATGGTGGAAATAGGTTGTATTCCCTTGCGTTATTAATTAATGTGAATCACTTTTTTTTTTTTTTTTTTTTTTTTT
>CABEEJ010000288.1:22818-76910 GCA_901482245.1 Timema douglasi | reverse complement strand
TACAGTTCCCAACAACCACTTTTTCTATGGGTTTATGTAGGAACGGAAAGCGACATTTGACCCATCTTCGAAAATTCTTGGAACATCCACAGGATCATGGAGACATCATTGAAGGGCTAGTGGACCTAAGGGCTTCACTAAACCCATACGGCTCCTTAGTGTACGTCCTAAAAAGAAAGATGCAGGAGAAAGTACAGTGATGGAGTGGGGAGTCCTCCTATAGGCTATCAGGAATTTAGTTATAGCATCACTAATATTGTTTCCACTCAGTTTGTCTGCTTAAAGAGAGGCTTTAAAAGTGCAAACTCCCTTCTCCGCTAAACCATTGGATACGAGATGATATGGGGCAATCAATTTTTGTTTGATTCCTAACTCAGACAAGAAGTTCTGAGCTGGTTAATTGAGGGACGTCATCTGATACGATGACGTTGGGAAAACAAACATTTGTGAACAAAATTGCTCAGCAGTTTAATTGTTGTGGTAGAAGTTAGTTTTTTTTACAGGGTGAACACTAACCCACCTACTGAAAGCATCAACAATAATAAGAAAATACATTACTTTGAGAGGGCCTGTATAATCGGTATGGAGTCTTTCCATGGGTGATGAAGTGAATTGCCACTTGTGGTAGGATATCTTGGCTGGGTTGTTTTTCATCAGTTGGCAATAAAAAGAGTTTGAAATCATTTTATTAGTAACAAAATCCATTTTAGGCCACCACACATAACTTCCTGCCATTGCTTTGCTTTAACCACTTCCATGTGCCCCTCACGTAGCTCTTCGAATACTCTGGATCTCATGCATGTGGGTATCTATACCCGCTGGCCCCAGAAAAGACAATAATGGAACAATGAATATTCATGCTGCGGGTATCTCCAACTATTCTTAGGTTTTAAGGTAACCCCTGTTTTGAATGCTTAGATGATTTCCGCAGCTTCCTTTTCCTTGTTCAAACTATTAATTATTTCATTTGCAGTAACTGGTAGTACATTGATTTGGCCTAAACTAAAAGCTTCCAAATCCTGGTCAAAATCATCTGCTTACTCTTGCAGAGGTATACGTGACACACAGTCTCCGTTCCGTGCTCCACACCTGGACGATATTGAATGTTTGGAATGGGGTAGTCCTTGATGATTATGGATGTCTTAAAATCACCGAAATGCTGATTGTACCATCGCTCTTCATTACAGGAACCACCGGAGTAGCGTAGTCTGCATGGGTAACTTTGGATAAAATACTCTATTTTTCCAAGCGATTCAATTCTGATTCCATCTTAGGAACAAGAGAGTAGGCCACATTGCGATGTCACCTGTACATTGGAACAGAGTCGGGGTTAAGTCGTATTTGAGCCACCACTTCTTTGACTCTGCCTACTCCTTTTCTGAAATTTTTTTCAAATTTTACTATGAGAACCTCTAGATTTTGATTCTGTCGGGAGTTTTCGGAGGCTTATCGATCACGTTTACAGATCCTAAAAGTTCTCTCAAATTTAACTTGGGTTCGTAACCACTCCAGACCCACTGTGGTGGCAAAATCCCCCTCTGCTAAGTATAAATCCATTTTTCCCCCATTAACTAGAACATTAGCTTTACTCAACAATGCTATGTGTGCGTCGGTATAGGTACGCAATTTTACTGTAGTGGGTAACATTTATTTATTTGGAAACTTGCTCCTAAAGATAGATTTATTTATTAATGTTACATGTGTCCCAGTATCAACTTAGGAAACAATATTCACCTCACCCACTTTTATCCATACCGTGATTTTATTATTAGGCTTCACTGAATTATTAATATTAAAAATATCAGAGAACACGACATAAGTTTCATTTAAATTGATACTTTCTCCATCAAATCTTTAATCCTCAAAGCATACTTGGTATAAAACCCTATTCCTGTTAGAGTAACTCAATTTCTTAACTGGATAAATACTTCTTGTGTTACTGGTAGCCTTCTGTTCAAACGCAGGACATACATTGCCTTTGACCCCGCAAATACGGCAAGAAGCGTTTCGATACCAACAGTTAGCAGAATCATGATTTGTAAAAGAACAGTGTATTCAATGTATTTTTTTTCTTTACTGGATTTAGATAGTATTTGTTTTTAATTTTTCTTCTGAACTACATTGACATTTGTAGTACAAATATCATCTTGTGGGACCAAAATACGTAAACTAGATTAAGAACTAGCCTACTCAACAACAGACTCAAAATTAGCTGTTAGATTTTGAGAACGCAATACATGCACAAATTGAGTACAAAGGTCGTCATCGAACCAGTCATTCGGAAATTTACAATAACGCGTAAGTTTTTTTTAAATTCAGCTGCAAAATTGGCCGGCAATTCTTCTTCATTTCGCACCCTGTTTTGGAATTTAACCCCTTCTGCCAGTGGATTCGGTTCTGGATTAAAAAATGTAGTCAACATTTTGGCAGGTTGTTTCAATGTTTTAGACTTTGGTTCAGTTAGGTCACACAGATCACATTACCTTTCGTATGCATGTTCGCCAATGGCATCTAATAAATATAAAGCCTCTTATCTTCAGGTACATTGTAAATACTAAGCTAGTTTTTTAATTTGTTTAAGTAAACTTTCCAGTTGGACTTAGATACATCGTAAGGTTTAATATTAAACTTGGGAATTGATTCAGTAATACGAATAGAAGCAACTTCCTCCCTATCCGCCATTAAGGAGAATTTCTTTCACTATGGAGACACCCAAGAGAAAAACAAAATATATGTGAATTCTGTTTACACCCCGTCGTCATTGATATGTTCTATACACTCATTCGAGACTATATTATACAAGATACAAGCGTGGAAAGTGATTTGTTCTAATTTGATACTTTCTAACGAACACTGTTCAACTTCACTTAATTCAATGACTCTCACATACTGTCCACACCGTCTGTGACCTTCACGATTCCGTCCTATGATCCGGTGTAGCCAATCATTTCGCAACACATTTCTTCACATTAATAACAGTATTCTGGTTCGAAATACAGCCTTACATATGGGGATTCCTACTAAAATCAGGGAGTTTAGTAGATACCATACTCCCAACGAGCCTATAACCTAAATTATCGTTTGAAAGTAATACTTCTACATAAAGTATGTCATTTTAACAAATGAAATACACTTTTTAAAACTTGTTTCATTATAATTATTGAACCTTCAACATAATATGGTTTCTGAAAGCAATATACAAGATCATTCTATGAGCCAATTAAAAAAAATTGTAATATAATAATATTTTGTACAGGCCTATGACCTAAGTGATCGTTTGAATGTATAGTATGATTTTGGTAGGAAGAACAGTATAAGTTAGTTACTAAAGTCACTAAAACAATTTTAATATATTCACACATAAAGTCATGCTATCTGCAGCTGTCACTTTTGATAAATATCATCAATACCTATAGAATAACACAGATAATATAGTAAAATATTATCATTTTTGGCTGCAAATAAATATATTTAAATTTCCTCTACTATTCTTCCAACCAAAATCAGGGTATATGTCAATTACACAAAGTTTGTCATTCAAACAAATTTAACCAAATTTTAAGATAACCTATTTACCGAACTTTCAATATAATATGTTTTCTGAAACCAATATACAAGTAAATAGCCAACATTAAATATAAGTTTAGTTTTGTTAGATTGTAAATAAAATAGAGTATAACTACATATTTAAATATATCAAAGATTTTATTCGTGTTTGTACAGTATTACCTGTAAAACTGAATTGTATATTCTTAATGTAAATGAGTCTTCAGGAATGTGTGGTATAATACTTCACTATTTTCAAACAATAACACTTTTATCCATCAATACATATTTTCGCGTAAGAACTTTGAAATAATTCGTTAAATATTTCCCCCGCAATGTAGCAGATGATACATTTGAGTGTCACGCTTTTTACCTAGCTAATCCGTATGTTTGCGTTCATCCAGTATAATATAGAGATCACTGGTCACGCTTTGGTCCTTGGCAATGCATATGTTTATGTCCATCTATTATAAAATAGGTATCACTGGTGGCAAATGAAAGAAATGTTTCCTCAATTTTAAAATGGGTAATGCATCAAAGGGCTTTTGGCAGACTTGGCCTGTCATCTACTCATGATGATGTAGTAATGGTCTCTGTGTGTATTAGGTGTTGACTATGACTTCCAGACGCTAGAGTCGTTTAACACGATTTAACATTTGGTTAAATAAATGACATTTCCACTACAACGATGTTTATTGTGGTTCTGCAAATTTAAAATACAACCCTAAACTTAGGTAAACATTCAATGGTTTACATAAAGATGCATCTTTGGGGGGATTTAATAGTACGATTAATTTAGAAAATATTAGCCTAGACATGTATGGACTTTTAATTATTTTTTTCCCTACATACACTAGTATATAAACTTGGGACAGTGAAGTCGGGATTGAGGTACAAGACGGACGATGAGAAAGATTAAGTCCATATTATGTATTACTTTTAAAAATAGTGCATAATGACACCCTTTTTACATAGCAAATAAAGGTGGCATAGAAACATAAACATATTCATGAAATTGATGTGTTATTAAGGCGAAACTAGGCCATAGAAATCATTAGCAGAGTATAAAATATCATAAATATGTTAACATAACCGAAAACTTATGTGATAAATGTAAATAACGTTTAAAAAATAAGTAAGGAATTAAACCAATAAATTTAAATATTCATTGTCTGATTAATAACCAGGCTAGGTAAGATATGAGTTTAAAAAAATAAAACAAGGCGGCTTTAAACATATTAAAAATCAATCCTAATTTATTCGCAAATAATCAAACCAATTGAATTAATGATTAAATACAACTAAAAAATTATTATTTGGCTTTTAAAAATGTGTATCATCAAATGCAAATCTACCATGATAAAAAAATTAGTTCAATTGGGTTAAATCTGTTAAGAGTATATACAGTTAGATAAGTACTCTTCCCCTGAATGTCAGAAACATGCACATATTCACTATAACTTAAGGCTACCCAAATTATTATTCACACCAAGATAGGGGCCCAATACTGTAAGACTTGCCAACTTTAAGATTGTTTATTTTATTTCAGCCATCATGTAACTAGATCATGAACTAAAATACCTTCTTTGTCTTTGTTTTTTCTTAATAAAGAACTCATATACAAACAAAATATTTCTTCACTTATTTATTACTTTTAATAATTTATTTTGACAATATTACCCATCTCGACAACCTTGTATTGTTTATTGTTTTTGGCACATGTAAGGTTAGGTTTTGTTAGTTTGTTAAACACTGCTCTTAATACAAACTATTTTTGCTTTTAAAGTTTCATCTCCTGACTATTAAGAGGTATTACAAGCAATATTATAGCATAGAAAATTTGTGTAAGTTGATTAAGTTTTTGTGAGAAGATTAAATAAAGCTATGTGACAAGAGTTTGATTAATGTTAATTCACTAAAAATTTAAAATACTATTTTGGATGGATTAATACACTTAGATAATAGCTCTTTCTATGCAAAGTTGTCATGTGTGTATTTTGACAGAGACATTATTTATTTAACTAATCCCGAACGGGTAGTAAGACGTGGTGCTAAATATTATTATTATTTAACTAAGTTAACAAATCAAAATAGCTTAGGGGGTCATGCTTTATTTATCCTATGGAATTAGTAATAACACTGCAAGTTAAGATTATTTTTTGTAAAAAATCTTAAAAGGAGCCATAAATATTCTCTACCCTTATCCTGTCATTTAGGTGAATAGCCGCACAGTATTTACCTGTTTGGTAGTAGAAAACTTAAAACAATCTTAATTTTTATGTGTCTCAAATATTGGTGTGTTGATAGGGAATAAAAAATGCATTTTGGTGGTGTTATGTTACAAATAAAACATGTTTATGATATTCAGTACAAGCATCTAAAACTCATTTATACTTTAGGAAAAACTCACTTTATTTCAATCAAAATAAGAATTACTTTCTACATTAAATATTATATGTTAGTAAAGATTAAAGCCTGAGAGAACGTTGTAATAATTTCAAATTTTATTAGCCAATAAACAAGCGCTACAGTGAGCACTTGCATTAAATTTGACTTTTTACATTTAAGCCTACATTTTATAAAAAATATAATAATTTTTTGTTAAGTCCATAACAGAAGTCGTTTCTTGTGAAAAAAATTTCCAGGGTATTTAAACTTTGGGGAGTAACCTTTCCTCTTGACAAGTCACTTGTATCAAATTTTGTTCAAAATATATTGTTGTTTAAACTAATCAAATTTTTTGTTACATCGACATGTTTGTCACGCTACTGCCGTTGTTCTTATGATGGAGAATTTTCCCCTTAAATTGTGCTTCCTAAAATCATACAAGTGCTTGGTGGAAATTGGTCGAAAACTTTAGGTCTGTGTGTTCACAACTTGACACACCGATAAACAAAGAAGAAACCTTTATTTTATTAAGTGATTTAAGTTATTTTAAAAATATAGATTTGTATTAAAATCTTAAAACTGGTTTTTGTTTCGTTTTGTTAGCAAGAATTTCTCTCCTCAGAAAATGAGTGGACACCATGAAGGACGTAACCCAGGTTCCATTCCTAACCGATGGCTTCACTGCCCCAGAAAATCATCTGGACTTATAGCTAACAAATTTCTTGCTTTCAAAACTCCTCTTAGTGAAAAATTCAACGATCAAGTTCCAATTGGGTGTCGTTTTGGTCCCAAGATGATCTTTAACTCCATGAAGAGTTACAAGGTAACTTACAAACAATAAAACAGTCATTTTGAATACTTGAAACACTTAACCACATTCAATATTTAAGTTGAAGTCTCAAACTCACTTGTTTGTAGTTCAGTAAGTAGCCTAAGCAATCAGAACCAAACAAATATTGAATGTTAACAGAATGCTATGTTAGTTATTTAAAGAAGCCAAGAGACAGGGTTTTGTCAAAACTACACAATAAAAGAGAAAGCTTAACATGATTTTTTTTTGGAAAATATTAGGAATCTAAACTATCTACCCCCCTAACTTTGGTGGCGTTCAAGTATTACATAAGCACCTTGGAGGGGGGGGGGGAGTTTTATCTCTGCTCATTTTTTTGACAAGGGGTTAGGGGGGGTCAGAACATTGCTTACATAAGACAATGACAGATGGACAAAATTGAGGAAGGGCGCATCTCAAGCCGCTTGGACTTCAAGCAACTTCGGGCAGCATAAAAATTCTGCATGGATAAAGAGGTAGAAGTGGAGAAGCCTATAGAAGTAAGCCAAAGCTTGAGTAACCTAGCCCTCCCAAATAGAAACATAATAATTGAAAGGTTGAGACATATATTCAAGGACCTTGGTCATCGAAATAATGGAGTTTAGGGTGTTTTTTTTTATAAATATAGTTAATATTCATGTATTCACTAATAGTACTTTTTTTTATATAAATTCAATCAAAATTAAAATTTTAAACTTTAATAATGATATAACTTGTTTTAATTTTACCTGTTCAATAAATTTAATTGTCAATTATTTTGAAATATTAATTTACACCTGTATGTTAATAATTATCAGCAATTTATAAATTGCATGAATTTTTAATTCTTTTTATCATCACCTATTAATACCTGTTCAGGCTTTAGGTAAAATGACATGAAAAATAGAATAATTATTAATGTGAACAAATGAAAAAAAAAGTTTACAAGTCTTACATAAGCAAGGGGGGGAGGGGGGTCAAGTATTTGCTTATTTTTGCTTACAAGAGGGGAGAGGGGTTAAAAATGTGCTCATGAAGTACTTGAAAAGCTTCTCTTCATTCTTCCCACAATGCACAATATAAGTTATGTAATTGGTTCATTACAATAGTATATACATATGTATATATATTAGCACTGCGTTTCACTTCCCGTTTGGGCTATCTGCCTATGTAGACATACTAATTACACTAATGTGTTTGGGATTAAGATGGTTTAATTTAGAGGAAGTGTACTCACATTTGCATGGAGGGAGAGTGGAAAATCTTTTAGAAAAAAACATCCTTAGTACATCGGACCTAGATCGAACCCCTAATTCCCTGTCTTTAGAAGTTTGATTTATTATGTGACCAAAGCAGGTATATAAAATTCAATGTTTAATGTAACCTATGTTGTATTCAGGTATCAATTGGTTTGTGGATTGATCTGACCAATACATCTCGATTCTATGACAAAGCTGAAGTGGAAAGTGAGAACTGTCGATATTTGAAGCTTCAATGTCGGGGACATGGGGAAACACCATCTGAGGAACAAACTAGGACCTTCATACACATTTGTCAGAAGTTCATTGCACAGCATCCGTCAGATGTCATAGGTAATCTCATGTTATGTTATATACTCATCCATATAGTTGTCACGACCAAAACACAAAGTCTAGTTAAATTGGTGAAATGATTGGCCACTTCTATATTTGGCTACCAAATCAGCCAAAGCACAAAATATATAATAATTCACCAACAGGGCGATGCTGCTGCACTTAATGATATTTCTTTATTAAGAAATACTAATATATTAATTTATAGTTTATGTAATATTATTGAAGGTTTCCTGATATTTTCTTCATGATCATTAAACACTTTTTTCTCAATGGTGTGGATAAGATAATATATTCTGATCAAGGCGGTTTCATGAGAAAAAATATCTACCTTCAAATGAATTTTGGTCAAAATATCACATTTTTTGTGTAAAATAGAATCTGATTTTGATGCAATTGAAATTATGATTGTTATAAAAAAAAGTTTTCATCCCAAATCTCTTATTTCAGCTTCAACTATGTGCAATTTGGAAAAATCCCGTAAAATTTTAGACCGGTGGTAGTCGTCCAATGTCAAGTATAAAACAAATAAAACAACACAATTTTTTATTTGAAAAATTTCAAAAAAATCAGATAATTTAAAATAAGGATATAACTAATCCAATCATTTAAAAATTCAAATCTTAATTATATGTATGAATCCTAAATCCAAAGCTTAGAAAACATTATAGACATTTAAGGAGTGTATCTTCCTACATTACCAATAAGTCTGATGTTGCTCTAGGATATAAATATACTAAATATTATATTATTATACAGCATATTCAATTAAATAATAAATTAGTTGTGTTAAGGTTTTTGGTTGTTAACTGGGTCCTATAATTATGTTGATCTCAACCACCACTAATTAGTACAATAATTATAAAACCAATTATGATTTGAAATTAAGAACATAACTAAATCATCAAATTGGGAATATATTTGAATAATTCAAAGCTCTCATCACTAATTTTAAGAACCTACAAATCATACCATCCTGAATCTAATCACAAAATGTATGGTGAGTTGCCTTGGAAGAATAATTTATTTGTGATAGGCCTATATTACATTAAATTTTAAATGTTTTAAAGTAATTCAATTCTAATCTTTACATTGCATTCTTAATCTATTGCAACAAGCTCTTGCTATTTTTTTCTAAACTAGGACACATCTTTTATTGAGTTGCTTGAAAATAAAGTTTAAAATTTTAAAGTACCCAGTTTGAGATCTTATGATTAGTGCATCAGTCAAGTGAATAGAATTTCCACCATTTTAATTTGAAATATATCCTTAAATAATTGATCATGCTGCATTTAGGGTAGTTTTTTCACATTTTCTCTTTAATTCTTATTAGCTGCTAGAAACTTTTAGCCAGTATTTATCTCAAAGTATACTTTTGATATTATGTTTATTTTGTGATTTGTGCTAATGTTGTGACTGTAGGAGTGCACTGCACCCATGGCTTTAACCGCACGGGTTTCCTTATCGTGTCATATCTGGTGGAGCAGATAAACTCAAGTGTGGGCGGTGCTATCAAGCAGTTTGCAGAGGCAAGGCAAGTCTTCAGATTCCACTTAACTGCTCCCATGAATGCTCCATTCCTTCAAGGATGTTAAAATCACCATCTTTTAGTCTTGTTTTTGACTGATGGGGAGATTGAGGTTCAAATCCTTGTCGGGTGTACTGAGGGTGGTTTTGCCTAAATGGTTTCTTACTTTACCTCCATGCAAATGTGGGTACATTTTTTCTAAAATTCATACTTTCTCATCTTTATCTATAAGTATAGTAAGCCAATAAACCCTAACAAGTACTAATATAGCCGCTTCGGGGGTCGCACAATCTACTTTTGCGGTAGACTAGACTGCTGATGACAGGGAGACGTAGGTTTGAATCTCGGTTGGGTCTACTGAGAGTTTTTTTTTTCCAAAATGCCTTTCCATTCTCCCTCCATGCAAATGTGGGTACACATCCTCTAAATATATCTTAATCCATAAAAGCATTAGAGCAATTAGTACATAAGTTTATAACCTAGTAAGACACGGTGCTAAAAAAAGTAATAAGATCCAGCAAAAAACCCGGCCTAGTTCTCGTGACTGAATTTAATTACTGAAGGAATGTGTACTAGTTCACTCCTCCTTGGTGTTTAAAATAATTAAATAAGCATTTTGAAGTTAAAGCTGTTGGCCCAACGAAAAATCCACTTTGGAACTGTTGAGTGTTTGGACAGTTTACAGTTTTATAGTAAGCTGTTTTCTAAATCTTATGTGTACAAATATTATTATATTTAAAAGTGACAATTTAATATTTAAACATTAAACTATATAATAATAATTTATTATTTTTTTAGACCACCTGGAATATACAAAGCGGATTACCTCCAGGAACTGTTCAGAAAATATGATGATGTGGAAGATACCCCCTCACCTCCAGATCTCCCTGACTGGTGCAGAGGTACAGCTTCTGCATTAGTTTACATATATTTGTTTAAAATACATGCCATACAAATCAAAATGGTTGTCATTGGTTTAAATTACTGTTGATACACACTTAAATATGATTGTCATAAGTGGAGACCCTGATTTGTGGATTTGAGGTAAATAAAATGATTGAATCTCGTTAAATAAAGATTTGAATTTTAGTATAAAAAATATACATATTCAGTAGAGACTCGATTTTACGCGGTGATTGAGGGGAGAGGAAGCACGGATTGTAGAAATCAGGATAATACAAAAATCCGTTTTACCCTCGTATATACATTATATACTTAATGAATTAATGAAAAAAGTCCTTTATTCATTTGTTTTATCTCTGAGGGTTGTATTAATTGCTAATACTTTTCAGTGCATGCATTTATTGTGTTTGCAAAGTGTCATCCCGCTTTTTAAAATTTGTCAGAGCAGCACACATTCTTCAGCCTTCAGTGCTTTGGCTACTGACTAACTCTACCAACCGAGATAAGCTCTGCCTCTCCTTCTTCCTCTACCACCCAATATCTTTCGCTAGTCTCAGCAGCATTGGTACAACCTTGAGCGTGCAGTACTATTTCCTCGTCTCTGTATGTTTTTTTCTTTGAGAGATTGCCACACTTGCACACTGGGTGGTAATAACATAATGCATTCAGACGGTGGTATATTGTTTGTGACACTTTTAAATATAGTCATGGTTGAGCCGCAAACCGGTTGATCTGCCAATCGAGAGAGTACTTTGTATTTATTTTTTCCTTAGGCATGCTTAAAATCTAGTAAACTCTTACTATCCTTAATTCCTCTCATCACTTTCTTAGCTACTCATATTTTTTTCAATTCTCAGAAATATTCGTTTATTTCCAAAAATTAAAAATCATGTGTAACTTGGAAAAGGATGAGAAACTTTGGCACATGTATGTAAAAAATGAAGTTTATTAGTTTCTATCAATGCCTAACTACCCTTCTGGGTTGACTTCCATTCCTATCACCGTAGTTTATTATTAGACAGGTGCATGCACACTGATTGCTGCCAGCCGACCATTATAGTTACAGTAGGTTACAAAATAGACCCCTGTAGGAATCTGATGGGTTTTTCTTGGGAAAAATGTTAAGCTGCTTATATATTAGGAGGAAAACATCGCACTTTATTCGAGCCAATACAGAATTTCTAAGTCATTAGGCAACTATCCGGTTTTATAATAATATAATATCAAAACACAGGTAGTCAGGAACACTCACAAAATGAGATTATAATATCATCCCGTAAATAAGAAATATCGCCTTGTTTGGCAACCACAACAAAGACTGATTCCTAAGATGAAAATTGTCTCACATATTAAACCCTAAATATCATGGGATGTTTGTCATGTAGTCACCCTAACTCAAATGATAAGTTGTTATTATTATATTTGCAGAATATGATGACTCAGATGTCAGTGTTGTTGATGAAGATACTTCTCATGACAAGAATGGTGCTGCTTCTTTAAGCAAGTAAGCGGAACCAGTTATATAGACATTGCTTCTTTTTCTTGTCTTGTTTTAAATTAGAAATATATATGAAGAGTTAGCAAAATTTGTTTAATCCCTTTTTTCCTGCTTTACTTGGTATTGAACATGACCATGCAGCCATATTTAAAGTGGAGACTTTTAAAAGTCAGTAGTGATAATTCATAGTAGGTACAATATACATCCATTAGTGTTTTCAGCCTGTGGCCTGGGTTGTTTTTTTATTCAAGCAATATATTTTCCACTACCGGCTTGTTGGGCCTGGCGTATGCCTTACAATTCAACTTAAGATTAGGACAGGCACAACATTCAGTCCCCGGCCATTAAGTCATCACTGTGAAAGGGTAAACCCACATTTCATCAATGATAAATTTTTAGGCTATGCGGAAAATTGAACCAGGGACAACAGCTATGTTTGTAACACACAAAACTCTTTGTAATAAAAAAAACTATAAACATGAAACACACAGCATGATTAGTTATATTATTTTCAAATACTTTTAATACAAGCATTACTAATAGCTCAATCTAATGCAGTAGAGATAGAAATAATCAAAAGGAATTGCGAATTGCACCAATAATTAATTGCCTGATGAAAAGATGAGAAACCACTTGAATTAACTATTCCCATTACAATTGGCTACTAACTAAACTCGTTTCTCAATGTCTATGGTCAGAATGAGGCATACCAATTAAACAGGCTACCAGTCACTTCCCATTTTTGCAACATTTCTATGATTTTTAAATGTTGGGTATTTTAAATGACATACCACTCATTAATATAGATTCAAATATCCACACACACATTCCAAATGACCAAATATAGTGTTAAATTAATGCTACTGGTCAAATCAACACAGACCTAAAATATGTTGTCATTAACAAAAACAACACTGATATTATAAAATTTTCAAGTGAATTCAAAATGTGTTTGTTTAATGTGGTCGTTTGTTAAATTGTTATATTATATTTTCAAGACAATTTACAAACTTCTTTAGGTAAATCCATACATAACAAATAAGTGCATATATTTGTAACAAATTTGTTGCTTTTCAGGGGTGGCAAAAAACGCAAACGTGAGTTTCAAAATAAAAACCCAACATTTGTGGAAGGCGTTAGTGGAATTTCCGCAATCACATTTCAACCTAAACTTGGTGAAATTCAAAGGAAGGTGCAAGAGTTTTGTGGTTGGGAGAGGTTAGTGCTTATTCATATCTATAATAGCTGAATGTCTTATGTCAAATGGGTGATTCTAGGACCTTGTTCAGGATACTGACTGACAAACCCAATGGGAAAAGACCATAGGAAAGACCTAGACACAGATAGGAGGATGACATTTAGAATGTACCTGGAAGAGATAGGGTGTAATGAGGTGGATTGGATGGAACTAGCTCAGGATGGGTGGCATACTTTTCTAAGTGCTGCAATGAACTTTCGAGTTCTTAGGGCCAGTTTCATAGTCAAATTTAGTACGCCTCAAATGCGGCGCTACACTAAATACAAGACGACACCTACCTAAACTCGAATGGAATGGGCCGTTCTCGCATAATAAACTGGCCCATTCCATTTTGGTTTAGGTAGGTGTCGTCATGAACTTAGTGTAGCGCCGCACTTGAGGCGTACTAAATTTGACTATGAAACTGGCCCTTAATGTCATTAAGTAAGTGTGTCTGTATATCATTACTTTGCTGTTACAGTTTTTCACTCTCTTATAAAAGTTTACATGTCAAGATTCATTGTGTTATTTACTCACTATTAATTTTGGAGTGGAGATGAATCTTATTTTATCTTTTGAAAATTAAATTGCCAGGATTAAACTTTTTTTAAAAAAAATTATCATAAATAACAGATTTTTAAAATATCATGTTTAAACTATTGCTCTGTTAACTTGAACAATATCAGCTAAAGCAGGCTTATGTTACTAGCGATCTTGTTATTTTACTGTTAATTATACATATTTTTAAGTAGTCCAAACATGTGGAGTTAAATTTGCATTATCATGCTAGACTCTTGTTGGTAAAATAAAGCTTCAATTTTTGACAAGACAATCTTGAAATAGTTTTTTCACTCTCTTTAAAAACTATTGCTAGTATATTCCCTAATACATTTTTATATCACTCTCCTCATCCTCCTATCTTAAAATATAATATAAAGTTTAACTCGTCAAAGTCCAAAACTAAGGCACACTAATACAAAAATTGGCCAAAACTTATTTGTGAATCATTAGGTCTGTAACGAGGTCAAACTCAGCCTTGTGAGGGCAAATGAGGAGCTACTTGAATAAAGAAGTAGCAGCTCTGGTTTAGAAAACTAAGAGTAATGGCCAGAAGGTGCGTTGTACTGACCACATGACACCTCCTTTCCACAAATGTTGGCACTATCATTGCTAACAGCGGCAGCTTCTCGGTCGGAATTAGTGATTAATGATGGGCACAATCAAGTAATTCTAAGAATCAAGTAATTACTCAATTCTCTTTAAAAATAATAGAGTAAAATTACTTGAGTAATTTTTAGCGAATCATCTATTTGAATCGCCCTGTGGCATTCGGTTGGACAACATTACTCGGGAGTCTTGCAATGGGATTAGATATTAATAACACGTCAATAATCTCTTCCTGTAGTAGTCAGTCGACACTGACAGTGACCTCCACTCCTTTATTTTCAGTTTTCACGTTGCATGCAGACAATATGAAAGTATGCGTCTTAAGAAGTGTCTCACGAAAAAAAAATTGTTTTGTACTCTTTTTAATAAAATAAACTTTTCTTTGTACAGTCATGAGAAATTGATAATAATAATAATAATAATTGTACCTTTTTAAAAGTGAAAACCGTTTTTATTTCTTTTCTATTTTGTATCTAATTAGTTCCAATTTATAAATAGTCATATTTTACTAAGTAGAAATTATGATCAAAATAATTATGAAAGACAATAATTAGTTTCTTTATATGCGATTGTGTAAATAAGACTGTCGAGGTGCTGAGTAAAAAAAATCGAGTAACTTTCATTGAGTACTTTTAAAAAGAATTAGGAGTGTGATACAGGTAGTCAGGAACACTCACAAAATGAGATTATAATATCATCCCGTAAATAAGAAATATCTCCTTGTTTGGCAACCACAACAACGACTGATTCCTAAGATGAAAATTGTCTCACATATTAAACCCTAAATATCATGGGATGTTTGTCATGTAGTCACCCTAACTCAAATGATAAGTTATTATCATATTTGCAGAATATGATGACTCAGATGTCAGTGTTGTTGATGAAGATACTTCTCATAACAAGCTTAGTTAGCATGCATTTTGATTGTGTACTTTACATCTGCAAGTAATTTGTTTTGAGAATGCATGGGCAACATTTAATTCATTAAGGGTCATTTTTGTGTAGTAGCAGCAGAAATTGTTGATGACAAATTGGCTCTGAGGGAATATGCTTTTTAAATGGAAATAGCATGGTAAACAGTCCAGCCAATAAGGTTGATTCTTACTTAGCTGGTAAGAAAAGAGAAAATAAAAGAATAAGAAGATCCGAGTAAAGTTACTAGAGAAATCCCGGAAGAATCGAGTACTCCCGATTACACAACACAATTGAGTTACTCGATTATTTTTACTCGATTGTGCCCATCACCAGTCGGAATAGCTTGCTTGCGGGCTCACATTGTGGAGAAAGTAGCAGGGGTATAGTCAGGGCAGATTATGAGACTAAGTCTCCCCAAACCTGCTAATGGAAGGTTAACCCTAGAAAGCTCTTTTTTTTGTAAAATTGACTACTGAGGTTTACAAGATTGTCATGTTCCCTCCCTTACCTGGGGGCTAGACTGCTCTCCTTTCCAGTACCTTCAGTTGGCCTTAAAACTTCACTATTGCGGATAGTGAGTGGTTCCCTTGTGATATGCTTTATTTGTGCTATAGGAGAAGCTCAGCCGTAACAGGTATGCGTGTTTAGCATTAATAAAACATTTTACTAATGTAGTGAGAATGATATCTTACAAACTAAAACAAATCACAGTTGTATTCTTGCTTCTTACTACACATGAGAACATGGTAATAAACAAGAAAACAAAATATCCCAAAATAATTGAAACTACAATGAAAGAAGGGTGCATGGCTACAACATTTTGCAGCCACTGTTCTTGTGTCATCTGTAAAGAAAACAGGGCAACATCCTGTGTATCATATGATGAAGTTGTGTAAAAAAATGCCAACCAACAAAAATATTTGAACTGGTTGAGAATAGTTTTCATTCCCGGCACAGATTTATCTGATTACCAAACCCTTTCTTCACCTCTGACAAGACATCTTGTGAATGTGGGGAATGCCAGGCCTCCACCGTGGTTCGGATTCCACGTTAAACTGTAGGTCCTTCATTTCATCTCACAATCACCCTACTATCACACATTAGCGTAAGTGCGTATAACCCGAACGAGTAGTAAGACGTGGTGCTAATAATAATAATAATAATAATAATAATAATAATAATAATAGTTTTCATTTTGCAATAATGTAATAAAATTATGTTTTCAATATAATAAAATGCAAAGTAGTAAAATTTATGAGTGTTTAGCATTCATGTTTCACACAAAGAGGCAGGGGTGCAGAATATGTCCGAACGTACGAAGGAGGTTCGGGTTAAATTAAAGCATTCCTGGGGAAATTTGGGCCAGGGAAAAGTCCAACAATTTTCTTGACACTTTTAGTACATTCTCTTTCTGATATGGTAGTTTCATTTGTATGAAAAACAAAGGCCGATATTACCAGTATGTGCCATAGTGGGGCAGTGTTTGTGTAAGCACAAAGAGTTCTGGTGTCTAGAGGCTAAGATAATGTGTCAGAGTTCTAAATAAGAAGCCAAAGGTTGAGATAAGGGGCAAAGGAAAAATCTAATAACTCAACCTGGCTAATGGCGGGATTGAGTGATGAGTCAGCAGTCACCTACCCTACCCGGGTGTTTGGTTGCTATGGCGGGCAGGTGGGGGAGGGTAGGGAAGGGTGAGCGATGTTTTGTTTTAGTTTGGATTCAGTCACTCTTATATTGCGGCATAATTACATGGTGATGTGCGCAACGTTTATTTAAACTCGTGACATACGTATTGTAATAATTGTGTAGCCATAAAATTGTTGTTTTTAGTGGACCTATTAAGTTTTGTACATCGTACAATAGATAAGTGTTTATAAAAATTAGATGATTTAGTGAAACAAATGTTTATTATGTCAACTTTTAAGAGCAACAAGACGTCAACCGTGCTTATTGTGAATGGCGTGGCAGACGTGATAAACTCGGATATCACTTATCTAAAATACAGCCCCTAGAAAGAAGTATCAAGGGTGTATTGCAAGTTTTGTAAAATGAAAATAATGTGATCAGGAAAAATTTATGGTCATAAATAATGATAGTATTTCCCTTAGTGTGGTTGATAGTGATAGACCTAGCAGTAGTGGCGAGATTTATGAAAAAACGAAAATTCTATGAAAATCAACAATTAAACCAAGGCCTCTCAGAATTACACTCCATTGCCTCTTACTCTCAAGATGTAAAATTAAATGTTAGTACTGGTAAGCCTACTAGTATCAATGAACAATTAACAACATGTAACACTTTTGAATTAATCGCCCCTCTTTGGGCGTCGATTGAAACACTACGGATTTTTTCCAGATAAAATAATGCTGTGATGATGTTTAGGTTGTCTATAGCTCTGTGATCGAGCGCCTATCATCACTGTATGGAATAGATGCCGTTTAACCAGCTGTTAATTGCTCCGTGGTCGAGCACTAATTAAATCGGTATATTTAATTGAATTGAAGAAAGAGAACTGTTGATGGCTGTTTATTCGCACACGGTTTATTTAAATGACATCAGTTAATCACTTATACAAACTCCAATTAAATGCTTTATATTAATGCACACTTGTGATAATAATGTAAATTATTGTATTCTGTGTTAGTCCCTGACTGCGAGAGCCAGTGCTAGATTTGTGAGTCCCTTACTGTGTTGCTTGTGTGAGCGTGGGTGTTAGAGTGAATTGTGTGTGTGCGGCTTGTGCGTGAGGGGGTCTCAAACGTACGCACAAACAGGTTATATGACATACCCCTGGCCTCTTGCTTCCCTTGCCACCAGTGTAAAAACTAACTAATAGAAAGAGTCCTGGCAACAGGTGTTGTGAAGGCTAGCTTCTTATTGGCAGAGGGAATTGGCGTCTTTTGCTAAATACTGCATAGTTGTTCCTTTAACAGGAAATATTGTATAAAAAATATATTTTAGTGGTGAAATCCTTTTCCCATTATTTCTAAAATGCGTGTGTTTCTTCATGGATGAATCATAAAAGGATACTCTACATATCTTACTTTAAAGAAAAATTACCTTCGTCCATGACTTTTTACATAATTTAGAGTAATCCAAACCAATATTATTACAAACAATATGTAATGCACACAAGGAAATGGGAAGGTTGCCATTTCTGGGATACAACTAAATTTTTTATAAGGTAGGTACTATAAAAATAACTATGATTAAAAATATATTTAAATTTGAATTTTCCAAACTATGAAGTAGGTAATAATCCTTATTTCCTTTAACCTCTATCAAATATTTAATGTTTTATTTTGAGTGTTACAGTTTTCGGTGGATTTTTTTATAAATGAAAACGTTATGTTCTGGGTAAATATTGGAGCTTTGAACATATTTTGCATCCCTGCAGAGAGGTTTAGCATTCTAGAGTTAAGAAAAATAAAATTTAAGGTTTTTAGGGATCTAATAAGTTTAAAACAACTCTCAAAGTGATAAAACTGACAAACATGATTCTTGCATGATGCAAATATTTTTATCTTCCATTTGATTGAGAGCCACACTTTGAAGCAAATTCTATTGTTCTCATCATCGTCCACTTAATGATTCCTGCCCATTTTCCCCTACTACAGGGATACTTCTATTAACCTTGAGAAAAAGCTACTCTAGGGATGTTGACAAATACTGAGCTCAAGTGTCTGTGATAGGGTTGAAGAGGATTGGGTGTTTGTAGAGGAACACAGCTAATGAGGGGGCTAGTACTTGAGAAGACTACTATGAATTCTATTCAGGCATGAAATACCTTTCCCTTCCACCTGAGCCAAAAACATATACTTATTTTAGTTATAAATTGTGAGAACATATGCTAGACCAAGTCAAATATTCAATTGAGTTATATATTTGAATCAAGTTTAAATCACTCTTATTTTTTTTTCCTTACATAGGTCTATCGGAAGGTATATTTCACGTACTTAAAAAACTATATTAATATTTTACAATCATATCAAACCATACAGCTAATGTCTATTTTTTTTAAATTGTTAGCATTTGTTTAAGGAATCTGTAATTATGAGAGGTTTTCCCATTTTAACACTAGAGCATTTGTTGCCTTTCTAAACATTATTGTTCGTTACTTTTAGTTATGATTCTAAAGAAACTGTTTATTATATACTTTGCATGTTCAAAATGTTTTTTAAAATGATTAAAGATCACTCAGTTTTAAAATGGAAGGATAAGAATATATACATATAAGTATTTGTAACCTACCTAGAGTTTTCTTAGGCACATAGGTAATATTACATTATAATTGAATAAATGTTAATACCTATGTGTTTTATCTGAAGCACTGGATTCCCAGGGTGCCAACCTGTCTCAATGGACAATAGTAACATCAGACTCCTTCACGATAAGCCCTATAGAGTGTCATGGAAAGCAGATGGAACAAGGTAAACAAGCTTTGTATGGTCTTAGGCTCAATTGATTAATTTATTTTATATCTCTTTAAGGAAACTTCTTTTTGATTATTGAGGTAATTTTTTTCATACATTAAATGTTCGTCTGGCACTCAATTGTTCGTTCGTCACACCCAATAGCTTGGCAAATGCAACCCTCCCCTCCCCTTCCATCTCTCCATTCTCCCCACCGCACCCACCACTTGTATTTTAACTTCACACTAGTGCCCTTCTTGAGCCAGTCAGGCTTTGTTTACATATATGAAATTGTTCTCTATTTTATGGTTTGTTTGTAATTGTCTGTCTAGTTCTTTAAAATGTTTTCTTAACCTAGTAAAAGTGTTGATAAAGCCCCATGTTCTACTACATCATTGTCATCAACTGCTGTATCATATTGTTTTTGGCATTACATACTAACCATTGTGGTTTTCAAAGTAATTTTTCTAGTTTTTACTGCAGACCGTTTTGTTAGGGAAAACCAATTTTCGATTTTCTTTAAGAGATAGCCATTACCTCTGACCAATGGCGTCAATGTAAAGTGTGAACTCTTGTTATTTTCATTGTAAAAGCCATAGATAGTTGGTTCCTTTTATATGTTTCTATCAACCTTTCCTTCTTCCAAATAGAATACAATTACCTCATAATGCGAAAAGAAATTTTGCTTGGAGATAAATATTAATTAATATCTTTGTAATATTTTAAATTTAATAAACCAAATTATTGGCATCTGGCAACAAATAATTGGCAAACTAGTTGATTGGCCCAGTCCTATGGTATGAATTGTGATATATATATATATATATATTTATTTATTTCAATCAACTAGTTTGCCGATTATTTGTTGCCAGATGCCAATAATTTAATATATGAGATGCATTATGTTTGGAAGAAGGTACAAGTAAGGTGAATAAAAATATATAAAAGGGACGGACACAATATGACTTTTATAATGTAAAGAATACAGCTAACACTTTACATTGCTGCCAATGGACAAAGAGGTAATGGTTGCCTCTTGAAGAAAATCGATTGTCACCACCCATTCCCGCGACCTAGGTTTTATTCTATCGGAACTCATCAGGCAGGAATGTGAAACATGCAACACAACTTTTAAAAAAATGTAAAGAATGATAGGACACATATGTAAAAGGTGGCTAAACATAAAAGGATTAACACAGGAAAAGGACATGGGATGTGGAGATATATATATATATATATATATATATATATATATGAGATGTATAATTGTTAATATTATCTCATGCTTTGTCACACTATTTCTCCTTTCAGATACATGATGTTAATTCTTAAAGCTAATGAAGTGTATTGTGTGGACAGAGATAACTCAGTGTTCCAAGTGACAGGGCTCAAGTTTCCACATAGGAAGAATCTCGATAAACATCTAACAAACACACTCTTAGATGGGGTAAGTTTTTTCTTGTCCAGGGCAAGACTCGCGGAAAGATATAGGTTACTTTACCTATCCTAAAACTTGATTGGATGATATAAGTCAACTTGTGTATAAAGAAATGAGGGTGAAGATTGTATTCGCTTCTCAAGCACCCACCCCGACTCACGTAAAGTTGTTTTGTTTACAAACATAAAATCTAAAATGTAACTAATTTTTGCAAGTGTCCATTTAACTCTAAAATGGCCATCATCTAGAAAATCAGCTTAAAAATTGTCAGTAAGTAATTAATTTTAATATATAGTTTTTAATTGCAAAATTCAATAAGATAATCCACCTTAAAAGTTTTAAAAGTACATCTGAAGAACTATATGATATATAATATATATATCTTCACATGTACTTTCAGAGCTTTCAAGGTGGATCAAAATTTCAAAAATAAAGAGTAATTTAAGTTGTAGTGCAATCATTTGTATCCATCATGTGACTGGGTCACTTTAGTAAAATGCCTCCTTCTTCTTCTATCTTTCCGCCATCTTTTTTATTAGCTCAGTGGTTAATAGAGACGTGTACCCGTATTTGTGTGTAGGGAGATTGGAAAACCAACCTTAGTACACCAAACCGACTTTCGAACCCTGATCTCCCCATCATCAGCAGTATAGTTTACTGCGATAGTAGCGTGTTAGACCACACGGCCACTGAAGCGGGTTTCACCATTCTTCCTCCTTTGATTGCTTCCAGTATTCTCCTCTCACTTGTAAACTTTCTGTTATCTGCTCCTCCCATCTCTTTCTTGCCTCCCTTGCGGTCTTTTCTCTATTTTGTAAATATCCAGCAAAATTACTGTAACATTTTAATCAATAAGGCTTGAGGTATAAAATTCAATTTGAATGAAATATCTACATTACGTATATAATCAGCCATACATATCCAATTAAAATTTTCTTCCTAATAGATTTAGTTTATTTGTCAAATATGTTAAGCAAATTAGAGACAATTTACTAGTTTGTATTATTTTATGTCATTTATACATTTACAAAGAGATACTAAACTTATTGTACTTTACAATAACTGTTAAAAATTACCTGGAATGACCTTTATTTACTATTTGAACAATTTTGCATGCTTCTATTTTTTTAGGAAATGGTTATAGACAAATTTAACGGCAAGGACATTCCTCGGTACTTGGCCTACGATATTATAAAATTCGAGGGGCAGGATGTTGGAAAATCTTCTTTCTCTCCTATTAGACTCTCGTGTATAGATGTAAGTACTACAGAGCTCAATTTAACATGTTATTTAGTTTAGTGTTTATCTTAATGTTAGAGTAGTTCTAAATTATATTATTTTTTTTACAAGGATGTGTAATTTAAATATAAATACTATACCCTAAAACATGAATTTAAGTAAAATGAATTAGTGCCTAGTGGCTTGTAAATATATAATAAGACAGTGTAGAAACACTTTTCAATAATGTAAAGTAAGTGATAGTGAAGGAAGCCAACCTGAAAGGATAGTTAGGTTAGGCCTGAATAGGAACAAACACACTTCTTTTTTCATTTCTTCTCTTCTCAAACTATAACACTATATTACACTTCACACATGGTTGAATTTTCGGAGATGTTCCTTTATCATTAGAAGATACACATTGAAAACACAAAAACAAGGATAGGCTATGGAACTACATGTTTCTAGAATTATTTGAAATATGTAACTGAAAACTTGCAGTGTTGGCAAATTGATGTGACTAAATTTGGTTTGAAAAGAAAAAAATAGCTTGCTGATAATGAATAATTAAAAATAACTTTAAAACTAACAATAAATACAAAATAATGTTTGATTTAAAAGATATAATATATGAAATAATTGTATTTATAGGTTTTTTAATCATCTCAGATTTAAACCGTGGGGAGGGGGAGTCTGAACTTGGTTACCGATTGATGTGCAAGTTCCTATTGCCTAAGTTGAGAGTTATTGCAAGTGGCTGTCAGGAATGCTCCGAGTACTCTGGTGGTGTAGGTCCTTTTGTGAGTCCAACATATTCAGCCTCACAAAAATTGCAATAAAGTTGGTAGATTAAGTTGAATGTGTTGCAGTCATAATGGCCTTGGATGGGGTATTGCTTCTTGGTGGTCTTAGTATTGAAGGTCTTGCTGGGTGGGTGGATCTTGCAGCATTGTTTTATACATGGGTGTGAACCTTTTGATGTGTTGATTGAGGTGAACATTTTGTTGGGGTCGGTCAATTTTGGGTGTAGAAGATGATTGTGAAGATTAGATGGCCGTTTGAAAGAGATTCTTGGGGGAGAGCTGCGAAGGTTTTGTGTCTTGAGTGGGAGAAGTTATAAAGTTGTAGCCATTCTTGAGGATCGTGTTGATTCTTTGCAGTCCTGGATGGTATTTGGTAATGAAAGGTATGTCATCAGAAGTTTGTCTGTGATTTGTCGAATCATTTGAGATGGCTCAAAATAAGATTATCAAAAACGTACTTTCATTGATATAATTTTATCACAAATAATGGGTGAATTATTTATTTTTGTTGATATAAAATAACGTTTTTTCATCATCATTAATTACTAGTGATATTCTGAAGTTAAAAACTTTAATCAGCATTACTGAGTAAATTTGATCATCGAGCTAGCTTTAAATTATTTTTCTAAAATAAACATTTTAGTAGAACTAGTAAGTTTAGCTGAATAAAATGTGAGGCATGCTATTTGTGAATGTATGTTATTCTTGTAGTTGCACAGGATATGTTTCACTTTGAGTCGAGTTTGCCGATTATAGCACAATCGGTTAAACTGGTAATCAGCATTTGAAAGCTGATTTAAATAATAATAATATTAGTTCGTTACTCTTCATGGAAAAGATTTAAACAAATAAACAGGATCTTAGCCTTTGAATAACTTTGTGCTAGTTTTGAAATAATTACTCACAGTTGAGAATTTTGGATTTATATCAAGAAATCTCAAATACTGATCTTCCTTATTCGTCCTCTACCCATTTTCAAATAGTGGCCACACCATATTTAATTTTTTTACTATTTCTATTTATTTATTTGGATCAATATTTTGTTATGAATTTAATGAGCAAGCGATAAATAATTTATATTCAATTTTTTATGCTAGTCATTTTGCATATCACCTTTGTAATATTGTAAATCAAAATCAAATGATAGTCATTGATGATTGGCAAAATAGCTGATTAGCCCAGATCTAATGAAAACAAAAGAGTTTTATTTGATTATGAGTAATATAGAGTTATATTTGTACTAGTTCAAGTTAAATTTCTGCAATAGTGCCATGCATAAACCATAAACACAAATTTAGATTTTGGGGTGAATTTAATATAGACTAGTTAAAATTTGTTTTAATAATATAATAGAAAATGTCGAGGGACTTAATCCACTATAAAATTGAATCAAATTAATTTAAAATCAATTTTTTATTTATAAAATTGAAAATTCTAAGTAAGTAACAATACTCAAATTTTTTGAGTGTTGGAAAAAAGGTTTAGTCGAATAGGAACAAACTACTAAAACCTGCTAATTACGTGCATTCATACTTTCACACCCCTAGTGGCGACTTCTGTAGACAAACATTATTGTATTTACACTAACGTCACATATTTATTATTTATATATTTTTCAAGTATGTTGCATAGACACCGGTCTAGTGTATTTTACTGATCTTCATTAATTAACATATGCTTGCTTGTGCTGTTTGCCAGAATGAGATTGTTCAGCCACGCCACAAAGCTATGAAGGAGGGGCGTATCGACAAAGAATCAGAACCATTTAGTATAAGACTGAAGCAGTTCTGGAATATAACTCAGGCGGGTAACCTTCTTGGAGATAAGTTCAGTAAGATGCTGTCCCATGAACCCGACGGGCTCATCTTTCAACCCTCCATTGATGTAAGCACTAACATTGTACTTCCTCCCTTTTGTTTTCCTCTTTTAAGAAGTTGTGTTACACACTTAACTTTCTCTCCTCAAGAGTTACAATAATACAACATTCAGTTCGACAAATTGGGCGGTAATGGCTGAAGTTTTTAAAGAAAGAGGCAGCCATTACCTATTTGTCCATTGGAAGCATTATAAAGTGATAACTGTGTTCCTTTTTTCATTGTAACCTAACCCGCCTCGGTGGCGTAGTTGGCTAACGCGCTTGTCGTGTTGAGCTCGACTGCTGAGGACGGGGAGATCGAAGTTCGAATTTCGGTAGGGTGAACTGGGTGGGGTTTTTCCTAAATAGTTTTCCACTCTCCCTCCACGCGAATGCGGGTTCACTTCCTCTAATTCAACCTTCCCAATTCCTAATTCATTAGAGTAATTAGTACTTAAAGCGTATAACCCGAACGGGTAGTAAGACGCGGTGCTAAATATTATTATTATTATATTAATTCATTGTAACATTGTTAGTTTTCTCTATTTTCCTGTACTTTCTTCCATGTGAACAATATCATATGAGGGGCTAATGACCTACATGTGTTGAAGTGCCTCTCAACAATATTGTCTAAATGTTTGAATTCCTTTAATGGAAAAAACTTTTACATTTTGATAAATACTTAAAAAATATATATCTAATAACCATTTAAAGGTTAGCCCACAACTCTACCAAATTATTTCCTGTTATTCCAGCCTTACGTTGCTGGTCGATGTATGGAAGTTCTTAAATGGAAACCTCCGAGCCACAATTCTGTGGATTTTAAACTGAAGATAGTCATGGAAGGAGGGGAAGGGTAAGTTACTCTATTTTATATGTGCATGGAATAAAAGTAATTTTCAGTTGTGGCTTGAACTGGAAATACATTTTTTTTATAAAGGCAACAAAACTGAAATATTAATTTATTTGTGTTGTTACTCACAATAAACTCTCTTTGTTGATAAATTTGAAACCAAATTGTTCAAATATGGCTATTTAACAAAATTTAAATTCTCAAAAAATAAATGATTTGTAAACTACCCTAAAATTATTTTTCATGAAAAACTTGTGTAAGGATAGAGGAATTAGGAAAGAAAAGGGATTTGGATCCTGGTCATTCAGCTCTACTTGTTGAACTATCCGGGATTCCCTACTCAGTTCCATAACCCAAACAAACCCCTAAGCGTACTGATGTAGATAAATACATTAAATACCAACACTTGTTACAAGTAGACCCTAATTATTCTGTAAATAATAATATAGGTATCTGGTGACCCGTCTGTCTAGGGGTAAGGTGTCGGGTTTCTGAGCTGGGGTCCAGGGTTCAATCCCCTGTCCCGGGGTACAATTTTATCTAATGGCCAGCCCTTCCTACACCTCTGACAAGATGTGTATTAATCACAACTTGTGAATGTGGGGAATGCCAGGCCTCCACCGTGGTTCTGATTCCACGTTAAACTGTAGGTCCTCCATTTCATCTCACAATCACCGTACCATTACACATTAGCTTAAGTGCGTATAACCCGAACGGGTGGTAAGACGCGGTGCTAGTAATAATAATAATAATAATAAAGGTAGTTCATTAGTGTAATTTGTGATTTTGATTGTATTTGCATTATACTAATATTACCAATTCACTATGTGTCATAAGTAATATTTTAGTAATGAAAAAATTTAAATATTTTTATAATTATTATTGATCCAATAAAATGTTGTTTTAGAATAAATCAGCATTAGCCTACTATATCATGTTATGATGTAAAAATGTATGCATACTAATAAAATTGTATTTAGTATTTACAATTAATTAGTAAATAAAATTTCATTAATTAATATTTATTATCAATTTAATTATTAATATTGTAATTTAATGCATATTCACAGTTCTGGCATGGTATAGATTCAAGGAGACTTTAGGCTATCACTTCATTATATATTTATTCTTAGCACCGCATCTTAATGTGATTATTTTTTCTCTTGTGTACTTGTCTGATATAGACACATTGTAACCACATATTCGTGGAGGTAGAGTGGGAAACATAAAAAAAAACACTTTGCAGACACACCCGGGCAGGATTTGATGCCTGACCTCCCTATCATTGGCAAACCAGACCATACCCCAATTTGATTACGAATGAACATATCTTCTTGTGAATGTGGGGAATGCCAGGCCTCCACCGTGGTTCTGATTCCACGTTAAACTGTAGGTCCTCCATTTCATCTCACAATCACCGTACCATTACACATTAGCTTAAGTGCGTATAACCCGAACGGGTGGTAAGACGCGGTGCTAGTAATAATAATAATAATAATAAAGGTAGTTCATTAGTGTAATTTGTGATTTTGATTGTATTTGCATTATACTAATATTACCAATTCACTATGTGTCATAAGTAATATTTTAGTAATGAAAAAATTTAAATATTTTTATAATTATTATTGATCCAATAAAATGTTGTTTTAGAATAAATCAGCATTAGCCTACTATATCATGTTATGATGTAAAAATGTATGCATACTAATAAAATTGTATTTAGTATTTACAATTAATTAGTAAATAAAATTTCATTAATTAATATTTATTATCAATTTAATTATTAATATTGTAATTTAATGCATATTCACAGTTCTGGCATGGTATAGATTCAAGGAGACTTTAGGCTATCACTTCATTATATATTTATTCTTAGCACCGCATCTTAATGTGATTATTTTTTCTCTTGTGTACTTGTCTGATATAGACACATTGTAACCACATATTCGTGGAGGTAGAGTGGGAAACATAAAAAAAAACACTTTGCAGACACACCCGGGCAGGATTTGATGCCTGACCTCCCTATCATTGGCAAACCAGACCATACCCCAATTTGATTACGAATGAACATATCTGAGAGCTAGAAAACTTCCAATTTGTGTATGCTATGGCCAGGATGATTTTCAATGAAAGACCAAACAAGTTGACAAATGTATTGCCTTCTATTTGTGACAATCTTAGGTACTCTCCCCTAATAGCTCTCATCTCGTCAAGGCTATGTACAAGTTTAGACTCTACCCCCCACCCCTCACCAATACAGAGGTGATTGCTACCTGCGATAAAGGTTTCAGAGGATTATAGCTTTGTTTTGTTTACTTGATAACTCAATCTCACTCTTTGTATGGGTGAAGGGAAGGGGGGTTGGCTATAAAGTGCTGATAATTCTGGCAACACGGTGGGCTGACTGAGCCGCCAAAGATAAAGTATAACTCAATTGGTTTCTTCTGATACCGTAAATTAAGGGCTAGCACTGATGCGACTCTTCACTTCCAACGACCATTGACCAGGCCCTTAAAAAAAGTGTTTCTTCATTCACATATCCAATAAAGTGAAAACTTGTGTCATAGTAAGACTTTACAGCTTCAACCACAAAAGATTGGTCCCTTTAAATAGAATACTTTCTTGTTATACTAAAGAGACATTGATTATAAAATTACTAAATAAGATGATGGTCTCATTGACATAAAATCTGCTTGTTTTATATTTTAAAAAAACTAGCTAAATTAGGTTTTATTCTTCACACCTGGCAATTATCATATTATTTTGATTGCTGTTCAACAATTAGGATACTGCCTCGTAAAATTGGTCAGTTATTTGTGGGAGGATTGGAAACACCTTTCGCATCGATGAAAATCACCAAAGCTACAAGAGAACTGAATAATAAAATAATTGAATGCAAGATTCATGACAACCAGTGGACATTCATGCGAGAAAGGACTGACAAGTCTTTCCCTAACAGCTACAATACAGCACAAGGTAAGTCATTGTTACTTTTGGAATATGATGGTATATATTATCATCATATTTCTTTGATTATAAGACGCCATTGATTGTAATTTTTCAGTACCACCAACAGAAAAAAAGCTTTGATTTTAAGAAAATAGATAAAAATTAAACGCTAAAATACTTTATATCTAAGAAATATTATTACAGAATTCAATCTACTAACAACAATAGTATCTACCTTATTTATCAATAGGTATAGTTCTCAAAGAAAAACCTCTTTTCACTTTATGAGTTACTTGTAATATATTTGGAAGAAGATACAGTAATGGTGGATAGAAACATATAAAAGCAACAAACACACTTTGGCTTTCACAACAAAAAAGAACCCCAGTCTAATGGCCACCTTTTGAAGAAAATTGATCGTTAGTGCCCAATCCCCTAACCTTGGTTTCATTCTTATTAGAACTCATCTGGGGGAAGTGTGAAACGCGCAACACAACTTCCTCTCCAATGTATCGACGCTCAACAGGAAATTGTTTATTTATTATGTGGCCATTGTGAGTGAGTACTTGTAGATTGTAAATTTATTTAGCCATTGGGCCACCTGATTGTTAAACATTGTAAATTGTATGGAAAGATAGTGAAGTTTAAATGTTGTCTTTTTATATGAATTAGGTTGCTTATGTAATGTTTTTATTCAACAGCTGTTTGCAACAGTATTCGAGACCCGGTGACAACTCACAAGCTGTTAGACTTTATTGAGCAGCATCGGTGGCTGCCTGACCATGATCTCATGCCACCTCCCAATAAAATTGCTCGAAGATGAATGATTAAAAAAAAATTGACTCCAAGTGGTGAAGAATGGAACATCATTTTTCGCTAATCTTTAATGACCATTTATTTTGTTCTTATTGTGGTATTTGAGGCAACCAATAAACTAATAATTTTTCAGATATTTTAAAACTTTTTTAAAATGGATTATTGGACTAAATCATTAAGTGAAAATTAAAGTAGATCAGCATATATATCTAAGGTTTGCTAGGAGCCCATTAGTTGATTGTACCCCACAACCGCTATTTTACATGTTATCTGTAATTATTTGCAAGTTCTCCCCTAGCAAACATTAGGTAAGCAAGTATGCAAGTCTTCTTTTAGCACTTAAATATTTTAAAAGAAAATTACTTTTGATATTGTTTGTATTCTTACAATTTGGAGCTTAAATAACAAGATATCTAATTTAGTGTGCTCGGTGCTTTCATTTGTTTAAAAAAAAAGAAGCTGGATTACAAAAAGAATAACATTCAATTTAATTTTCTTTTTTTTAAACCTTATCTTACCTTAGTGACCATATATTAAATAGTAAAACGTATTTTCAGATATGAAATAAATTTAATTTTTTAATTTAATTTCTTCTAGTGTTTTCACCTTTCTGGAGAGCCGGTAGCACACATTTAATAAAGATCAATTCTAACGCTTCAAAAAAATTACTAATCATCCATTTATACAAAATTAGTCACAATTCCTGTTTTTATCAATTCTGATTATTAAATTTTAGCCTCGATTTTTGTTTGTTTCTGGATCCCTCAATAATTTTCCAAGCATCATACCTCACATTAAAAATATGTTTTGTATTTATTTACTGTGATGTAATAGATTAGCAAAAATTATGAAATAAAAACGTAAATACTAAAAGAAAATGGCTATGTTTGATTTTGATTTGTCAGTACTTAAATTAAACAACAAATAAACTAGTGATATGCAGTGAAAAATCACTGAATTTTGAGTTACTTTAATGCTAGAACTTACTTGAGAGCTAGGAATTGAGGTATCAAAAACCATTAAAATCTGCAGATCTCTATTGGACACTTAACTTCTCTGTTCAGGTTATACATATATGAATTACAATAATGAGTTAGGGATGAGGAAGTTTGAAATTACTCGCATTTGTGTAGTAGAGTGGAAAACAACCTTCAGTACATCCAGCAGGGATTCAAACCCAGATTTCCCTGTCATTGGCAGTCTAATCTATTGCGAGGGTGATGTTTTACACCATGGGGCCATCAAAGCAGGTGCTTAATGTGTTGAATAATAATACGAAGGGGTATCAAAAAGTTTCAAGACTGGTTCTGTAAAATGTAAATACATTACCTGATATATTTTGGCCGCTATCTCCTTCATAGTAGTTCTCTTGTGCAGCAATACAAAGATCCCAGCGCCTTTTAAACTTTTGGAAAGCTCCCTGGAAGTCCTGGTTTCGAATAGTGCACAACACTGCCTGCGATTCACGCTTGATCTCATTCACGGTGTCGAACCAACGACCCTTGAGCTTTAACTCAATCTTAGGGAAGAGGAAGAAGTCGCCGGGGCCAAATCCGGTGAATATGGGAGATGAGGAGCAATGATCATGTTGTTGCATCCGATAAACTCACCCGTTTTCATTGTTGTGTGTGGGTGGGTGCATTGTCATGTTGGAGCACCCAATTTCCCACACGCCACAGTTCTGGTATTTTCCACCGAACATGACAATAGAACTCATCGTTGACAGTCTGACCCTCGGGAACGAATTCATGTTGCACAATCCCGAGAATGTCAAAAAGAAACAATGAGCATGCACTTGGTCGCACTCCTGACCTGACTCACCTTCTTAAGTCTTGGAGATCTGGGGCTCTTCCACTGTGAAGACTGTTGTTTGGTTTCCGGGTCATAACTGTAGATCCAACTCTCGTCCCCTTTGATGATCTTTGACATGAAGGTTGGGTCATCCAAAGCATGTTGACGGAGTTTCTGACAAACTTCAGGATAGTACTCCTGTTTGAGGGTACGAACTTAGCGGCAACGAGGGGCATGTTAAAATTGGATGCGAGGATTGTCTGCACTGATTCGTATAACACATTGATGATGTCAGAAATGTCCTTAATGGTCATCCGGCGATCCTCGTGCACAAGTTGCCTAACTCTGTCCACAATTTTCGGATTTGTGCTCGTGGAAGGTCACTCTGATCACTCTTCATCTTTCAGTGATGTTCTGCGGCTCTTGAAGCACGAGTGCCACTCATAAGACATCGAACAGCTCATAACTTCATTGCCATAAGTCAGCTGCATCATTTGGAAGGTCTCACCTATATATGCGGTACTCAACTTGAACATATATACTAGGACTATTATTTGCTAATTTTGTTAATTTAGTGACATAAAGGTTATCACGTTCATGATTGAATCAAATATGTTGTGTGAAGATCTTAGAAAATAAAACGAGTGATTTAAAGTTGATAAAAGCATTCAAGAACTCCCAAAAAGTGTTTACACTGAATATTTTCAACAACTTAATGTCAAAACAATGGGCATTTATGCCCAGTCGTCCTACTAATTTAACATAAGTGAACAAGAGGGTGGTTTGGGTGGTTAAAAATAATAAAATGCATATTTTATTTAAAGGGAATTATTGAGACGTTAGTTATGAGATTAAGAATATTATAGTTCCCTATAGTGAGTGTATTACAATTTATTCACTTCAGGATAGATATAACTACTAATTATCGGTTTCAGATAAATTTAGTAAACCTTTTATGATAAAAAAACCTAGACCTAAACCAAACTTAATGTAAACATTAAGCTAGGACCTATTTTAGTTATTTGAAATCTTGGCTGCAATATTTCATAGGCCAAAACTCACATTAATTTAATTAATTTATTATTTAGCACCGCGTCTTACTACCCGTTCGGTTTATACGCTTTAAGTTACTAATTACGCTAATGGATTAGGAATTGGGAAGGATGAATTAGAGGAAGTGAACCCGCATTTGCGTGGAGGGGGAGTGGAAAACCACCCCCAGTTCACCCAACTGAGATTCGAACCTCGATCTCCCCGTCCTCAGCGGTTGAGCTCGACACGACTAGCGCGTTAGCCAACTACGCCAACGAGGCGGGTAACTCACATTAATGTGGATAGTAATTACTACTGTATGTATGATTCAGTTTAAATATGATTGAATCATTAAAGTTTTTCTGAGGCATATTAAACAGATTAGGCCTAACTTTTTATTATCCTATCACCTGAATTATCAGTGTGTTGATGGTGAATACTAATGCACTTTGGTGGTGGTGTTTTTCAAAGAAAATATTCTTCTAACATTTAGTGTAAGTGTACTATCCCCACTCTTGGCCTACATTATGATATAGGCCTATTTAAAGTTATATTGTGTGAGAAACACACACACAAAGTTTTGAGATTATATTGAGCTAATGAGATGGCAAGTTTAAATCCTGTAACACAAAACACCTAATAAATTGCAAAAACTAGCAAACATAACCTTGTAATGCAAACCAAAGGACAAGTATAATGCCTGCGCAACTTAGCATCACACTACTAGGAAAATATTTGCGCTCGCAAAGTGGTCAGCCATAATAACCTTTGACGCAAAGTCTAGTGTCTCTCTGCTAACGGTCACAAATTTGCTTTGCGTCGTGGTCATAATAGCCCTGCAGGTCTGTTTGGAACATATTTTTTCTTCCCACCATGACATAGGTAAGTCTTCTCCACAATTCTCTGTATGTCCAGAAGGCCAATCTCTAGTCCAAATGGAGGAGGGGACACGGCATGAAGTAGGGGATTACCTGCGGGGGTGAAGTACAGAGGGGACTATGTGTGCCCTGTGACCACAACAAAAACTGTGAAGGCTCTGCAGGAATCTTGAAAAGTGAGGGCTAATGGGACTTTGGTGAAGGTAATATAGTCCCAGCGAGCCAATAATGGTTATACAACATCTTTTAAAAAGTTGAATAAAATTAATTTAACTTAACAAATTTTTGAGAAAAAAAAAAAAATTCTTACTACTAAAAATATAAAATTGTAAAAATCTTTGAGCCAAGTTCATGCAGTTACCAACCTGACTTGAGCTCAAATTTTCAATTGGTCGTACACGTTAAAAACAATACAATACTTATTGCAATATTTTTACCAAAATCGCTAGCATCTCTCTGGTGTCTGTCTCCGTTTATTTCATCCCACAAGGTGTAACAAACCATTATATGTTTGATTGCAAAGCAAGCTAAAAAATGTTTAGAGAAGAATGTTTATTTAAATTTTAAAGAGTAAATACTGTATAAATGTGTTTAGATTGACAATTTTAGGTGACAACATTCATTCTTGGGTTTGGTTAGATGTTTTAGACACCCAGATATAGAAATAATTTCAACATATAAAAGATTTTCAAAAAACAACCGTCTTAGAATTTAAAAAAAAAATCATTCATCCCTAATTAACCTTTCACTATAAATTCTTTGGTTTCTATTAAAATATATATGTAGAGCAAATACTTTCTAATAATATATGGCTGGTCACCAAAAGTAGGATGGACTGAGAAAGAAGAGCCTAAACGACAATATTAATAACATAACATAATTTTATTTAAAATAAAACATATTTTAAAATATATAATCAAAATACCCTATGTATTAATATAATTATATTCAATATCAATATTTTCTTCACTAAGAGACATTTAAAATCAAATATTACTTTCAATTAACTTTTTATATAAAACATATTATGTAGTGTAAAAGTATTACTTTAAAAATAACCAATATAGTTTTAAAATTAAAATTATTATTTTATAATCATTATTATTATTATTAGCACCGCGTCTTACTACCCGTTCGGGTTATACGCACTTACGCTAATGTGTAATAGAAGGGTGATTGTGAGATGAAATGAAGGACCTACAGTTTAACGTGGAATCCGAACCACAGTGGAGGCCTGGCATTCCTCACATTCACAAGATGTCTTGTCAGAGGTGAAGGAAGGGTTTGGTAATCAGATAAATATTTTATAATCATTTAACCAAATGTGTATTAACTGATCACTTAAAGAATTATAATCCAAGCATTACTTAACCAGTCATGAAATAAAAAGATCTATAAAATTACCTTTATTAAATTGTATCTGTGCAACAATCAAAGGTTATAGGGCTCTGCGAGTTTTAGAATGTTAAGCTTTAATACTCTCTAGTTCAAACTCAACCCCTTCATAAATTTAGCTAATCGATAAGTTTTACTATTTCTGTAGTGTATTGTACATAAGACGATGAACAACTCTTCTCTCTACTGTCTAAGTTCATAGTGAAATGTATATTTAGCATATTATGTTATTTTTACTTCAAAAATATTAATATAAGATAATAATTTCAAATATAAATTTCATTTTAAATATTGTGTCTTTTTAAAAGTATATATTAATGGAATTAAAGCTCGAATCAACACCTGCGAGCTTTCTAACAAACTGGCCCAGGCTCATCTCATAATATAAAACCTTGAGCTCGCAGACCTCTAGAAGAGAGTTAATGTCAAAATTATAGATGGGCTGAAAACTAATTTTTTTTTTCAAAACTCAAAAAACCTACAATTTTATAGTCATATTGAAAATTAACTTGAAAATAGTTGTTGAAAGTTTGGCATCACCGACAATTGCTATTTTGTTTGTCATATCTAATATGTTATAAAGAACAAAAAGGAACCTACATTGGTGGTCATATGGTTTAACATGTCACTTTCGTGTTAGACTATATGACCTATGATGGGGAGATCGAGGTTCGAATCTCAGTTGGGTGTACTAAGGGGTGTTTTACCTTTATGGTTCGCCACTCTGTTTCCATGCAAATATGGGTACATTTCCTCTCAAATTCTACCAATCTCAATAACGTAATTTATATATCCATATAGGTAACACAAACATGTACTAAGATGCAATGAAAAATCTTCAAAAAAATTGGATATTTTTGGATAAATTAATCAACTTCACATGATTTTTTCTTCTCCTTTTTTGTGATTTAACTGTATTTTTAGCTAAAGAAAGATAATTTTAGTGTATTCCCAATTTTATAGGTTTATAAAATTCCCTTTACTATTTACATTAAATTGTGATTTCAAGTTAATCTCAAATTTCTTGACTATAATAGGACTCATGTGTGCTCTTCTTATGCTCAAGTTCCTAGATGTTGCAAACGCGTAGCTCAGAGGTTGGACTCAACATTCCTATATTGCCAGTGTGTACCATCATGTAGCAATACCTTTCGTTCCCTCAGCAACTTGTTCAAGTGATGGTTGACATTGACGGCCGCCGCCGCATGGAGTTCTTTCGGTGTTTCCTACACATATCACATTTATCTATAAACATTGCACTTTATAAAAATTCAAATTTAATCAAATTTATTTTTCACTAAATTCTATAAAATAATTTAAAGTAAGTGATAGGGAATGAAGCCAACCTGATGTTGTGATCACGATAACTTAACGTAAAGAAAGTAGTGTGATCAGGATTCACATAACTCAACATAACAACTCTAGCAAAACAGACAACAAATATGGACTGTCTGGAAACAAAATGTTCACCAAAATAAACCAAATCATTTAGAGATGATTAGGTTAAAAGTACTTGCAATAGAAGCTTTACTGGCTATACAAAATAAAGTGTAACGAGAGGCTATGACGTTTTAGAATTCGTAAAACTTGGAAAATAAATATGTACTGAAGAATTCTATTTAATATCATAAACAAAAGAAGTACTAAATAACCTTGTTGACGTCACTTTCAACATGAATGGCTAGTTAGATTATCTTCACTAAACGTGAAAAGTCTCTCTGGACAACTCTTAAGTTAGTGAACGTTGAGTGGCTTGTTAGATTAGGTGATCTTCACTAAACGTGAAACTTCTCTCTGGACCGTTTCTCGTAAACTACTTGGACAATCACGATAGTTTTTTTCAGAATTTGTTATAAAAACCTTAAGAGGATATTATAAAATTCCCATATTTCAATTAGTTTGCTTTGAAAAGGCTTTTTAATAAAGAACTATAATGAGGTTTTTAGTGCAGATAGATTTTCAGTCAGTGTAAAAGTTTTTTCCTAATTTAAATAAATGGGTAGTGTAAGTATACAAAATGATCATCATAAACGGAATTTTATTTTGATATAAGATTCATTTCTCTAACCAATACTTTTCACAGTTTGATGTGTTAAGTTACGAGCTCTTCACGTGCGCCAGGTTTTTGATAAACTGAAGATTGTCAGAAAGATCGGCTCGTCATTCCGTTCCTACATTTATTTTTCCTGATCTAATATTACTAGCTTTACAACAATTACTATTATATTAAATACTTTAAATCACTTTTGATTGTGCAACCTATATATAAAACATATTCTACCTTGCTTGTAAATTAGTGAATAGATAAATCTTAAATTTATAATTATTCTCCATTTTGAACTACAATAATTCAGCTCGGTTATTAATACGTCGACCTTCTGTGTTAAGGGTCCCGGGTTCAATTCCTGACATGCTATATATTAACCTTTGGTGAATTTTCAGCCTAGGGATGTTGAAAATTTCATAGTACTGTATTAATTTATTTTATAAGCCTTGTGCTGGTTGTGTTCAGAAAGTGCACATTAAATATACTCAATTAAAAATAAAAGAACTAAAAAAGTTGAAAGGGATGTAGTGCGTTATATTAGACAAACAAACTCTTATTATTACTTCCACTATTAAATCACTATTATAATGTCCGGCCTCCCTTCAATCACAATCGTCAATCAGTGACCAAACAGAATGAACCGGTCTAACAATCTTCAGTTTATTGAAAACCTGGCACGCATAAAGAACTCGTAACTAAACACATTAAACTATGAAAAGTATTGGTGTTAGAGAAATGAGTCTTTAATCAAAATAAAATTCAGTTCATGATGATCATTTCATATTCTTTGTTATGAAACTGTTTTGGACCCCTCTCTTATATTAAAAAAAGTCAAGGATGAATTGGATTTTTCTTTAAGGTACCGTTTGTAAAATGTCCTTTTAATACTTCATCCATGGAGAGTCACGCGCTTTTCAGAAATAATTTCAATCTATTGCAAAATGAAACTTTTTTTTTCTTTAAAAGATCAACTCTGTAGTAGTTAGCAAAATCTTGTGACTCACTGGTTCCCTCTACCCAATAGGAAGCCAGCCTTCACAACACCTGTAGCCAGGAGTTTTTCTATTAGTTAGTTTTAACACTGGTGACAAGGGGTCCAAGAGGCAAGGGCTGGATCATATATTAGCCGTTTGTGCGCATGAATTCATAGAGAACTCAGTAATATATCAAAGACAGTAATTCACAGTGCCGGTAATATATTAAGTTCAATTCATCACGCGACTCATTAAAACAGTGCCAGTAATATATAGAGCAGTAAGACAGTAAATATCAGTGCCAGTAATATACACAAGTGACAATAACTTAAATCCATAGAGTACATTAAATATATTAGAGAGAAAAGTCACAGTAAAGCAACCTTTGAAAATAAAAATTGTTATTTTATATATCATACTGAAGGTCTAATCATCTAAATAAAACGTCTGCAACATCAACAGTCTTTGATAATTTCATAATTATAAGTATCAAGTATACTCAGATCACATAACCGCGAGCAAGTGCGCAGTAAGGCATGCTCGTGTCGTCATTATCACAAAACTCAATATTCGTTATAGTTACTGCTCAATCACAGGACAATATCACATTATAAATTCGTATCATCCTAATAGGCGCCGTAACGTGGGTCAAATATCTCAATAAATTCAGTATCTGCACTAAAAACCCCATTATAGTTATTTCATTAGAAAACAATTTTTTCAAAGCAAACCAATTGGAATATGCAAATTTTATTAATATGCTCATGTCTTTTAAGGTTTTTGTAATAAATACTGAAAAAAACTACTGTGATTGTGCAAGTAGTTTACGAAAAACGGTAAGTTATGTTTTAGGATTTTTAAGTAGTTGATGGCGGTAAAGATGATGCCGCTCAAATTTTCCCTACTAGAACTTATGAAGTCATCACGAGTCGCACCACCAGTACTGGCGCACATAGCCTATAGTAATACACTTAAGCTGATAAAATATTACCTTCCTGTTTGAAGTGTAAACATATATTAATGACTCAATTGTGAATAGTTTACAATCTACAGCAGAAGGCTAATTGAAACTATGAGTGGAAACTAAGTATAACATGTTACATTAATTATGTATTTTTTTAGCATCATGTATTACTACCCGTTTGGGTTATATTCTTATGTACTAATTGCATTAATCATTTTAGGGATTAGGAAGGTTATATTTAGAAGAGATGTACCCGCATATGTGTGAAGGGAGAGTAAAAAACCAACCATAGTATACCTGACCAAGATTCAAACCTTGATCTCCTTGTCATTGGCAGTCTAGTATACTGCGAGAGTAACGCCTTAAACCATGTGGCCACCGAAGTGGATTATTGTGTGTTCTTAAGTAAATTTAAATGTGTTCTACTTATCCACACTAGACGACGAGTCCATTCTACCAAAATGAATATTGTCCAGCCTCATCACTTCTCCGTTCAGAAATTAAAACTTGCCGCAGATTCTACCATGAGATTGCCAGACACACTTAAAAGTTGTGATAAGTTATAAAAACACAACAGCAAGTAAATTATTGGTACCTCCCTTGTTTGGTTCCATTATGCTGCTGATTATGATTAAGGAACGACTGCTACCTTCCAGGGTAAAGGGAGTCTACATATGAAAACCAAAAAAATCACAATTTAGAGAGTAATAAAATAAAACTCACTTTATATATAATTTTGACAAGCTCACGTTCTGTGAGTTTTTGGAAAGTTTTTTCCTTTAGAACCTGAAGAATTTGTCCCTCTCTCTTGTTCCGGTGGTCGATGTAGTATTGAATTTTTGTCACAGGAGACTACAACAAAAACATTCGGGTGTAGTAAGATGTTTACAAAAGCACATTTTAAAATCAGATGTTTTACTTATTCAGTTAACAATGAATAGTTATTAGACAAAAAAAGATTAATTCCACAGAGTATATATATATATATATATATATAAATATCACAAAACACGTCTTTTTTATTTTCGCGCAACCCCCTTCCCCCCGATTTTTTTTTATTTTTATTTTTTATTCTGTTTATCGGCCTAGAATCAAGACCATTTTACTGATCAGGATACCCTGATTTTGGTTGGAAGAACAGTAGAGAAAATTCAAACCTATTTCTTTGCGGCCAACACTGATAACATATTACTCTTTAATTGTGTTATTTTTTAGGTATTGAAAATATCTATAAAAAGTGACAGCTGCAGATAACATGGCTTTATGTATGAATATATTAACATTGTTTTAGTAACTTTAGTAACTAACTTCTACCGTTCTTCCTACAAAAATCATACTATACTTGGTCTAGGCTTAGCTATGGGTTTAATAAGGTTCCTCAGTGGGATTTTTGGAATCAGATATCCAACCCTAAAATTAAAGATAGTTTACTTTAGGTCGAAAAGAAAAAAAAGGCAAATTTCTCAAAATCGGCTATAGCCTAACGATTTTGATTAAAATTTGTGACCTAGTTTTATTTACTATTACAAACAAAATGGTTCATCTAATTTTTTCGGAAAAATTACTTAAGAGGATAGGTACTTCACATGAGTGAATATCTTCAATTTTGATCATATCTCTGCAGCTCATTGATGTATGAAAAACTTACCCTTGTTAAGTTGTATAACTAGCCTAGTCAAAATGAATACACTTTTATTTGAAATATATTTTATAAAACCAATAGTTTCTTTGATATAAGCACATATATTTTTAAATGGCTGTTTGGAAAATGGGAAATTGATTTTATGTTTTTTGGTGGACATATATGTTCCTCTCTATTTAACCTTAAGACCAAACGATGAGGGTAAATTAAAAAGGGCACATAAGCAAAATGTTATTTTGTGAGACAGTGTTAATAAGGAAGTAATAAATCAATCCATGTGAGGTACAGCTGGCTAAAAAAGAGGTAGCTGTATAAACCGAATGGGTAGTAAGTAAGACATGGTGCTAAACATTTTTATCAACCTCAGTTTTTAAAATATCTGTATGCAATTTTTGAGAATGCAACTGAGAACATGGTGCCCTTTTTAGGTTCCCTACCTCAATTATTATATCATGCATGCTATTTTGTTCCAAAATGAATAATTAATAGATAATGAGTAATTAAGATACAGTGTTAAACACTTTCATATTTTATGTCATAATAACGGTATTTTTATTTTGTAAATCAATGATAAAACTGAAGACTATTTTATGTGATAATATTATATTCAAACTATAACTAAAGTTTTCCATTCTTAGCGTAGTAACTCGACAAGAAGTAGAACAATAAAATGATTATAAGGACAAGTTACATATTACCTCTACAACTGGTCCATGGCCAGGGTAAATTATGTCAGGATTAAGTTGTAATATTATATTTAGAGAGTTCATGTAGTCGTAGAGGTTCTCAAATACAGCTGTTCCTTCGCCAAGTATACAATCCCCACTAAATATAGCCTGTTCCTCCACAAGACAGAGAACAATGTGGTCGGTCGTGTGACCTGGTGTGTGAACTACTCTGCAATTTTAAAAACTACATTGTTTTATATTAAGATGAGTTAAGATTTTGGGCAAGATTGTTAAAGAGCAAATTCAAATGAAACTGAGTTATGTTTTGATCAAAAATTTAATCTCTATGTATAAAAGTTAGAAGTGATTAAAATCTCTCACTTGAAGTATCTGGACCTTTCAGGGGTGGTTTGAGGGAATTGATGGGGTTGGGGCGAAAACATGATAACTCTCATTAATGTAGATGGTATAGTTTCACCATTTAAACGTCTATAAAATATTTAAATATAGCTATAAAAAATAAGTAAAATATTCATGGATATCCTCAAGTTCTTGAACGAGTATAAAAACAACTTATAATTCAAGTTGTATGCAACCAGAAATCACTGCTAGCATATTTTGTCGTCAAACGAGGGTTGTCGTGTTTTTGAACCGACCCCCTCAATTGGTAATGGACCACTGCTGATAATGACATTGAAAGTTATCTGTGGAACTGCAATCCTCTTGAGTAGAGTAGTGAATAAACACTACACAAAGGCCTGGACTCTAAGCAAGTTTCTCAATTAAAAAAAAAAATCATTATTTATTTTTAAATAATATAATCCTGACGTAAACAATATTTTTATTCTAAACAACCTATTATTGTATAGCTAATATTGACCTTATACAAATCAAACACATACTACCTTAGAGTTGCTCCTTGTGTAACAATTTTATCTTCATTTTTCAACCATTTCAGAGAAATATTAACAGGTAAACACTTGGAAGCAGAACTATCATCTTTGAACTTCCATACAGAGCAACTTTTACCTGCAGTGTAGAACATGTGTTATTTTAAATGAATATTATTCAATATCAAGGTATGGTTGCAAATTAGTGTCAGATATAGTATTTTCCCTTATTTTATTTCGTCCACTCATTTTATTAATCTATATTTCATTTAAGTCTTGTGATTTTATTGTTTTTCTCTTTACTGTAGCTAATATTGTTTAATCAATTTTAAAATGTTTGAAATGTTTATAAATTGTGTAGGCCTACAACATTTTAGTGTGCAATTGTGTGTAGACTTATTTTTTTGGTCAGAAGTATGATTAACTTATTCTTAGCAGTTAAAAATGGGTGGCAATAAAGTAACTGTAACTGTAGGCTACTAAGATTTTAGCCACAAATTAAAATTTGTTCTTATATTAATGTAATAAGATTAGGTGATGGATTTTTTTTAAACAAACAGGTTAAATATGTATTATTTATGTTGTTTAATTGAACAACAGAGCTTATATTATTTTGATTATGATGTGCCTTGTGCAACTAGTTTTTTTCAAGGTTTTGCTAATGATATTTAAAAGTATTGCCTTACTTAACACATACAGAGTGATTCAAAGCTCCCTATTCAAATTTAATGGGGGATAGGGAACCCTAAAACAAACTTTTTTTTTTTGCTAATGAATGTATGCCCACAAGCGTCCCCCTTAGGTGCTAAAGGGTGTTGTTGATATAAATGAAAGGAAGAAAATGTGAGCAACATTGCATGCCTGACAGCGTCAACACATTGATTGCTGTACATTTTCAAAGATTCACCAGCCCCATAAGCTAGTTGCATGTCAACCATCTCAGAATCTGTGAAATACTCTGTGCTACATGTAAAAAGTCTGCGTTATGAATGACGACAAAATTATCCATTTGATGTGGTGCCCAAAAGTGTTCTCTAGCACCAAAGGGTGACGTTTTCAGACATACATTCTGTCTTTAAAGAAAAAGGCTTGTTTTAGTGTGCCCTATCAATCATTAAAGTTTGTACCGAGAGTTGTGAATCATCCCGTATTAAATTAACGTGGATTGGGATGATTAAGATACCATTTTCTGTGTTCTCAATGACATTCTTCACTCCGCCGATATGGTCTTGGTGCCAATGTGTGACAATAATGTGCTCCAATTCCACATTCTCTTCTTGTAGCACAGACTTTAAGCTGTTGATATACTCAGGAACATTCACATCCCCAGCATCCACCAGGATTCTTCTATGGAGAAAATATTGTAATTTTCAGGTACAAGTGAAAGTGTGAGCTTCTTGTTACCTTTGCAATCCTATCACAATGAATGAAGTCAGACACACTTGACAAGATAGGTTTTCAACTCTCACTTCTCGTCCATATACAAAGTTGTGATTTCTCTGTGTTTGTTCTCTACTCGTTTAATTTTGGGTTTGATGAACCAGTGTAATTGTAAAGACAGGTTCAGTCGGGCCGGTGTGAGCTAAGCTGGCTGTGTGGCACATAAAAAACATAATTTTACGGTGATGTCCAATGTTATCATCCTTAACCCTCAATACTTTATACGATACTTTATAGCCCATTCAGTTTTCATTAAACTATTGATACTTGTATGACTGAAATGAATGATTTTGTGTGTTTTGTTTTAAAGTGGGAATGTAGGCAACATGAGAAAAGGTCAGTGTTTTAGCAGTTTTTATTGCAAAACTATAAAATATTGCTCCAGTAGAAACAGAGTTTAATTTTCTTTACACCTTAAACCATTTGGCCACTGAGGCAGCTTTCAACAGTTTTTGAATATGTCATGAGCATAGCGGCATTAGATGAGAAAATTTTTAAATGAAGATAAAAGTTGTCATTATATTCCAGGACACACTTGACAAGTATTCAAGAACTGTTGATATCACAGTGTGAAGAAAATAATACATTATTATTACTATCCTCATCATCATCATCTTGCTACCCCTTCAGTTATATGCATTTACTCTAATGTGTAATAATAGTGTGATTGTGAGATGAACTGGAGGACCTACAGTTTAATTATTATTATTATTATTATTAGCACCGCGTCTTACTACCCGTTCAGGTTATATGCACTTACGCTAATGTGTAATGGTAGAGTGATTGTGAGATGAAATGGAGGACCTACAGTTTAACGTGGAATCCTAACCACGGTGGAGGCCTGGCATTCTACATATTCACAAATTGTGATTATTACACGTCTTGTCAGAGGAGAGGGAAGAGTTTAGCAATCAGATAAATCTGTGCCGGGACCGATGAGTGAACCCCGGACCGCCAACACAGAAGTCCGACACCTTACCCCTAGACGGCCAGGTCACCTGAACCATAAATAATGCCATATATTATATTTTGTTCATACACTTTGGAAAGGCTTTGAAACCCCGGCCAGGGCCTTGAGTGATTGGGAAAAAAACGAATATGAATCAATGCAAAATTGTTAAATCTTGATTTGAAAGTTATTTGCTATAGTATATATTAAAAAATACTTTTTATTTATGGTGATTAGTGTAGATAGGTTAGACCTAAATATACCTAATCATGTAGCCTACCAGTAAGCCCTGATTTTTTATAGGAACCCACCTTTGACCACCAACATTGATTTAAAGTCACTAAAACTTAACATTCTAGAAGTAGCTCATGTCTTTATTTGGTTTATAATATTTACAAAGTTTATCTAAAAGATTATCAAAAGCTTCCAATAACAGTTCCATATAGATTACTGTATTATGGGAGGAAGGGAGTTCAAGTTTTGATTATTTTCGCTAAAAAGGGGGAAGTAAGGGTCAGAACAATGTTTACGTAAGACGAGAAACAAGCAAGACTTGTATCAGTGGCCCAGCCACCCCAATTGACACATGATAGTTAAAAGTGCCGAGACATGGATTCAAGGACCTTGGTCATCAGATTAAAAGAGTTTTATATAACTATAATAATTCATGTATTCACTAATAATACCCTTCTATAGTTTTAATTAAATGTAAATTAAAATTATTATTTTATACAGGCATATTTCTATTAATTATTTTAATTTTAATAGGACTATAATATAATCAAGAGGGGGGGGGAGGGTTTATTTTTTTGCTTACAAAAGGGGTGAGGGGCCAAAAAGGTGCTTAGCCTACATGATACTTGAACTCCCTTTAATTTATATCCACATGATTAGATAAACTAAGAATGTAAATACAAAATGTAACAATTGGTGATTCAATAACTTATTAAAATCAGTCTTTCCACCTTTATACAAAAACGGGTGACCTGGCGGTCTAGGGGTTAGGTGTCAAGAATTCTGTGCTGGCGGCCGGGGTTCAATCCTCGGTCCCGGCACAGATTTATCTGATTACCAAACCCTTCCTTCACCTCTGACAAGATATCTTGTGAATGTGGGGAATGCCAGGCCCCCACCGTGGTTCGGATTCCACGTTAAACTGTAGGTCCTCCATTTCATCTCACAGTCACCCTAACATTACAAATTAGCGTAAGTGCGTATAATCCGAACGGGTAGTAAGACGTGGTGCTAATAATAATAATAATAATAATAATAATATACAAAAACCTTTCAATTTAGCCAAGTCTGTCAATTAAATTACACCAAGATGACTATGCCACATAGATTTGTATTTTCAGATAAATAAATCTTGGGATGGTTAAGTTTAATTGGGATATATTGGTAACTAAAATACCATTTATATCTCCTAAGCTTCATTAGTTATATGAGCATTTGCTTATATCGCCAATATTAATTTTGATACGAAACTTTTTATTGTTTAGTGTATTGATGATAAAAACTATTTTTGTTACTAAAGTATGGCAAAGAAAATTCGTCAAGAATCTTCACTCGCTTTGAATACTATTGCCATTTTTTTTTTAACAATGTATCAGTACTTAGGGGTGGGGTTAGAAATACTAAATTTGAATTTATGAGGATCTAAATTCTCCCCGCCCCCACCCCATTTATTTGGGATATTTCCCGTGCACCCAGTCACCGGTCCTTCAATTCATCACTGTAACAGGGCAACCCCACGTTTCAAAAATGATACTTTTTCGGCTGTGCTAAGAATCGAACCCGGGACACCTAACTCAGTAGACAAGCACGCTACCGACTGAGCTAAAATGTGGGACAATCTTTTTGAATCTCTCGGTATTCATCTTATGTTCATCCATGTGCCGGTTGCAAACAAAAAATGTGATCCAAGGAGTTTGTCAACAGTGTCTTGAAAATGTAAACATGTTACTACCTTTTACCTGTTCCAACTAAGTATGTATTAGTTCCTTGTAATGTCATTGGACCAGGATTACATCCTAAAATTCTTATAACACGTGCTGAAAGCCGAGTAATTTGTGGAATTATAACAGACATTTTTTTCTTAAATTTGACTACGTTTAATAGAAGATTATAGAGATAAGAGCTGTGATGAAATGGTTTGTAAATAGTATTTGGTAGTGTTGTCAGTGTTGCCAACGACCATATAAGTGTTGTAGCTAGACTAGTACCAGAAAGTCACTGGATTGATGCTAAGCGCAAATTGCGTTTTTGAAGTACGGTGGTCCAAAAATCAAAATTATTCGCCATTAAAATTTAAAATAACCAACATGCATACAACATAAGATTAAGGAAAGTCACCAAATAAGTCGTTATGCGCTAAATACGAAACGAGTCGTTTCAGATCCATCAAAGTCGCTAAATTGGCAACACTAGGTGTTATATATTTAATAGTAAATAAATTAAACTTAGTTTAAGCTTACTTCTGTTGCAAAAAAAATTATTTATTTCATGATCAACATAAAAAAGTAAAACTACAAACAATAGTTTTAAGTAAACGTTACAAGATTTAGATAGATAGCTACATTTCATATAGAGTTTTTAACTTTTTTATTTATCGTAAGCTCCACACTATCACGTGTACTTTTAAATTTTTTTACGCTTCTTTTTTTCACTACTTTCATATATATTTATTTTTGATTAATTTGTATAACATACATAAAACTCCATTATGTTAGTCCAAAAGCAAGCTATAATGACCGAGTAAAAGCCACCGTTAAAGATGATACTGCCAACAATTGGAGTAGAGAGTATCATGCGGTCAGCACAATGAGCCCTCTGGCCAATAATCTCTTTTCCTAAATCTACTTTTTTTATTTAATTTGCTCCTCATTTGTGCTCACGTGACTAAGTTTGACCCCGTTCCAGACACATGGCTTCACAGATAAATTTTGGAAGAACTGGGGATCCAAGCCGGGACTTCTGGCGCTATAGTTAGGAACGCCGACCACTAGACCCAGAGAAACTGTTTTATTTCATACATACATACATACGTAATATCACCATTCGATTATGTGGTAGAAAAGAAACTGTGCATTTAACTAAAAAAAACTCCGTATTTTATCCATCCTCATTAACTTTCTACATTATTCCCCTCTATCGTCCAAACAATTTTATTTTAGAAAAGTTAATAGTATTTTTTAATTCCTTGTTTTTTAAGGTAGTTTAAGTAAAATAAAGGTTGTTACAACATTGATAATTAAAAATGTATTTTTTTTCTAATCCTATAATTGTATTTATAAGAAGTTAATATTATACCATTATCGTTGATGGCACACCTAATGTATTCCATACTGAGCAGCTATCATTTGTTCTCAGATATATAATACAACGAAACAGAAAATGGGTGGTTTATGAAAAATTCATCAAGTTGATAGACTTTGACAAGAAGAAAGGAGAATATATTGCAGAACTGATCGAGAAAGTCTTAGAAGAGTGTAACTTAGAGCTAGCACAGTACAAAGGACAAGGTTACGATAGCACCTCTAATATGTCAGGTAAATTTCAAGGTGTAAAACAAGCATTTTTTAAAAAGAGTCCTCAAGCTTATTTTTTACCATGCAGTGCACACACGTTAAATCTTTGTGGTACACATGCTATGGAAACCAGTTTAAAAGTGAAAACCTATATTGGCAATAGCCATTAATCCTGCGAGATGGAACAATTCTACAAAATACTGCTAAAATCCCTATTCACTATATATCGAAAACTTGATGGAGTGCAAGAGTAAACGCTGTTGGTCCTCTAACGAAAAATCACATAGGTGTTCTAGATTCTTTGATTAGGATTGAGGAGGAGCTTAACATGCCACCGGAGAGCTAAGCAGATGTATCGGGTCTAATTGAGTGGCTGCAATCGTTTGAATTCATCCCTCTAACTACAATATGATACAAAGTCTTGCAGTGCATTGATGATAGGAAGAGATCTCTTAAAAGTTCTTAAACTAACAACGGAAGAGGGAGTACAAAATGTGTGTAGAGGATATTCAATTTTTGGAAGAATCCTGGTCATGTTTGCTCACAGAAATAAAATAAGTCGCTTCGAACTTCGGAATCAAACCAGAGTTGAATGTCTCAAGAATTCGTAAGAAACGAAGATTCCATGATGAGAAATGGGATGTTGACTACAAGTTTGAATCTCCAGAAACCATATTCAAAGTTCAGGTGTTCATTCCTACATTAGATATACTATTGTTTGAATTACGTAACCTGGCTGATAGAATGGTAAAGATGTCAATATTATTCTCGCTTCTTTTGAACCCAACAGATTATGTGAACACCTCGGCCATAGCCACTCATGCCGCAAATTGTAGGAAGCATATCCCCAGGACATTCAAAGAGATCTCATAGAATAAATTAAGCTTTTTTACAAAACATGGACAGAATCGAACTTGTGTGTTAGTGGAAATGTGAGCTCTGCCCTTGAACTGCTCAATTGTTTGTTTCAAAAGGGTCCAGAAACAGTTCTTATTTACTAATGTTCATTTATTTAAGACCCCTAACAGTATTACCTGTGTCAGTAGCATCGGGGGAGTGCGCCTTAAGTAAGCTGTCTTTGATTAAAAAACGTTTGAGTTCAGACACCAATGAGGATAGACTAAACCATTTGCTAAGTTTAAGTATTGAGCATGATCTTGTTAAGGATATAAGTTTTGATGATATTATTGATTAATTCCCTGCAATGAAAGCTCGAAAAAATTGTTCTTAAATGATATGAGAGTGAACGTTTTTAGTATTTCAATGAAATTACATATGCAGCTTAACCCTTTTTGGAGCAAACTTTTACATAATGTACACAGATTAAGATTATCTTGATAAAAATAAATCGATTACATTAAAAAAAATTGTCGCTGTGTTTCACTGGTATCCATTCTAGTTATATGTATAGACTGTGTACTAAATACTAATTATGTTAATATGTTAGGGATAGGAATGTTGATTTAAGAGGAAGTGCATCCAAATTTACATGGAGAAAGAGTGGAAAACCATTTATGAAAACCACCCTCTATACACCTAAGTGAGATTAAAATCCTGAACTCATCATCGGCAGTCTAGTCCATTATAAGTGTGACGCTTTAGACATTGATAAGAGGAATATAAGAAAGTTCATGTTTATAATTTTTGTGAAAGGGGGCCCACATAATTACGTTCCCCAGGCCCCCTGAGCTCTCTGGTTGGTCCTGTCAACAACACTCATGTGCCGAGTCATATAAGCCTTATGGTATTTTATTCTTAAAACTCTTAATATTTTTCTTTTTTACACATTGGTATACAACAGTTAACTTCTCCTTACATGGCCTACGCCTTCCTTTTGATCCACACATTCTAACATAATATAATTTGCTTCGTCACTCCTTCCACACTTACCCTCTCTATATATCCAAACCAACGTAAGACGCTTCTTTCATATTTATCTATTGAATTTACCTTCAAACCATGCTCTTTTGGCACCCATTAATTAAGTACTGACTATTTACATACGATTTTAATCACATAACTTAATGTTCTTAGATATCTTATTTAAATCGCACTTACTTTGCTCTTTTGTTTCGCCTGACAAACCTATGCTTCACATCCATACAACAATGTTGGCGTTAATACACTTTTATATACTGCCATCTTTGCCTCTTTCGATGCTACTTCATTCTTTGCAATAGTCCACATACATCCAACTACTCTTGAAGATGTATTTATCTGTCTGTCGATTTCCCCATTTATCATTCCATTTTCACAAAACTTTCTGGGACACCTACACAAAATCATCCACTTGTTTTAACAGTTTTTCATTTATATATAAGTTGACTCAGTAAACCCTTTGAATTATCATCATCATCATCATCATCATCATCATCATCAACTGTTTACAGCCTGTGGCCGGGTCAGTTTAGTAAAATGATTCCATCTTCCTCTATCCTTCCACGGCTCTTCCTCCTTTAAATACTTCCATACTTCTCCTCTCACTTGAACACTTTCTGTTATCTGCTCCTTCTATCTCTTTCTTGGCCTCCCTTGCAGTTTTTTTCCTACATAGTACTTCATTTCAAAAATTTTCTTTGGCATCCTCTCTTTTTCCATCCTTTCTTTCGTATTTTCTTTCTTTCTTATCATATAAATACATACATTTTTACAAATATAACAAATCATAATAGAATGTATACCTTTTTTTCCCCCAACCCCTTGGGGTTCTTAAAAAATAAATTATATCGGAATTAAATATTGTTTTTTCTGTTCATTTCAAATCCCCTAAATGGGGCACAGTAATACATATATGGTGGGGGGATTTGTGTTCCCCCCCACACGGCACATAAGACCCGGTAGGTCGTTTTTTGACGGGTCGGCGGGTGCACTTCGCGACACTTTCACTTACACTACCCGTCGACCCGTCCCGTCGCTGCTATCTCGGCCTGTCGGCCGTCATCAGCCGCTATCGGGCCTAACAAACTTCATTCCCATTTGAATATTAGGATTAAGTCTTAATCCTTCTCTTAAAATACATCCTATACATTCAACACATCCTAACTGCTAAATATTTTATTTATACTTCATATTATTTATAATTATAAAAATATTATTATGACCTCTGTTGGTTGATAGGGTGGTGTGTAAGTACCGTTCTATGCGCTACTAAAGCAATATCTAAAACATGTACGTTGTTAGTTATATTTGGTTCTCTGATGTTGGCTATAGTTGTTTTGGTTGATGTAGTTGTGTAATAGTTCAGCTCAATATCTCTTTCCTGTGAGACAGATCCGCATTGTCGTAAGTCTGCTACTGTAGATAAGAAAGTTAACTTAAACTTTACAAATAAATATATCTAAAATGGCGAGTAATAGAGGAGCTTCTCGTCGCATTCCTGAAAATGAATCTTCCATTGCTTATGTACAAATGGATGGTCTGGTATGAATTATACATTATTACTGTGTGAATTTTTTAGTTGCATCTTTTGTATTAAGTAATTATATTAAATTTGTGTTCTAAATTAGGTTAAGCATATGTTGTTTAATATATTGTAACTTAAAAATAATAATTCCATAAGTGCTTAAATCGATTGAAATTTAAAGATTACGGTAGCTTAAAAATAAATTAACATTTTATTTTTGTTATATTTTAGGCAGTGATGAAGATGGTAAAGCATAGCCATGAAGAATGTACAGGGAACATGGAAGTAGCCCAGGGAGCCCTTTTGGGGTTGGTTGTAGACAACTGTCTTGAGATTACAAACTGCTTCCCTTTCCCTAAACACAATGATGACAGTATGGATGAAGGTAATACATTTTAAATGTAATAGGACACGCCAAGCATTAGTGTAACTTAGTATAGTTTACTTTTAGTAGCTCAAAAGTTTATATACTTGTATTATGAAATAGATTAATTTTAGGTATTCTTGAAATTGTCTGGCACAAAATAACTAATTTAACTTGTTTCCACAGTGCTCTAATTTAACATTGTGTTTGCGTGGATTTATAACTTTCCTTAGCCATTTTACCAGAAAAAAAAATTATATTTACAACAACAAAAGTGCTATACAAATGTGTTCCTAGATTTAGATATTTTTTTCCCTAACAGAGGAATACCAGCTGGCAATGATGCGCCGGTTACGGCGAGTGAATGTTGATCACTTCCATGTTGGTTGGTATCAGAGCGCTGATGTTGGAAACTTCTTGAGTTTACCATTGCTTGAGTCCCAATACCATTATCAAACTTCCATTGAAGAGTCAGTTGTTGTTATCTATGGTGAGTTTGTTTTGTTTTATAAATTACTTTATTTATGTTTAAGTTAGCACAAAACTGCCAGTATTCATATGGAAAAAATTATATACAGTATAGTCCAGACTCTCCAACTTATCTCTATGATGTGCCAATTATGTCATGTTATTATGCTGGCTTCCTAACCACAAGGGAGAGAAGCAAAGCTGCTGAATAAACTTAAATCACTAATTTCTTTAAAACAGCAACTTTTGCATTTTGCATACTTTAGGCCTACTTTACTTTTTACATCTATTACTGTGTCACTTTTTTATCCACTTTATATATTTTTCCAATACCGACCCGCTAGGCCTGTTGTGGCTACATATGCCTTATAATCTATCTTAAGACTAGAACAGGCACAACATCAAGTCCCCAGCAGTTAATTTATCACTGTTAAAGGGCAAACCCACATTTCACCAATGATACATTTTCGACCATGCCAAGAATCAAATCCGGGACCCTTAGCTCAGTAGATAGACATGCTTCTGACTGAGGTGTCGGATCTAATTTACTAAATAAATATACTTAATAGGTTTATTATTTCAGTTATTGCTATTCACGTTAAACAAGGAACAGGAAAGAGGAACATGAATAAATACAAGTTAAATCAGTTTGCACTTTACAATAAAATGTGGAACACAATCACTTTTTATATCGTTGTCAATGGCCAAAAATGATCCCTCTTCAAACAAAATTGGTCATTCTCGTCCAACTCCTAAACTTATGTTTTATTGTTTAGGAACACCACTGAAGGGAGTGTGAAACTTTTAAGTTAGTTTATATAAAAAAGGAGTTAGTATTAATGTAGGCCTAATTGTGTACTTAAGTGCCTGTGGGATAGCCGATGGGCATTGGTGACTTAATATATCCAATCATAGAGTAAAGGAGGAAAAGTTTGAGAAAATGCTTCAGTGAGGCAATATCTTGAAAGATGATGAGAACTTTAATTATGTAAATACTCAATTTCTTCTGCACTCTGACGGGATTCAAGCCCTGACATTTCAATGATTTAATTGCATGATCACTATTATTTCCCTTTTGCAGATACACAGAAGTCGGCCCGTGGATTTTTAACTTTGAAGGCTTATCGCTTAACACCTCAAGCTATTGCTATGTATAAAGAAAATGAGTTCACACCTGAAGCACTTCGTAATTTAAAGGTACGTTATTAATTTTCACTAAATCTAAAATAAAGTTTCTTATAACGCAGGATGTCTACCATCCGGGAATACTGAAATTAGTCAGGAATTTGAAGTGGTCAGAGAAAATTGGGAATGAGTCTGGAATTTAGTAAAGTACAACAAAAAAAAAACCTGGGAAAATGTTTTAGCCCTACTCAAAATATTAAATATAATAATCATCAATTCAGTAAATTAAAATGTGATTCAAACTGTCTCTTTTTTGGTTTGTAGCTGTGTAATATATTTAATATATTTCTAATTCCTAGTAGTCTATGTTAATACAAATAAAAAAAAGTTAATTTAAATTTTAAAATTATTACTGTCCATAAAAAAGATTGATAAAAACGTGGAGGGAGAAGGGTGTGACACACATTTGAGTCGAGAATTTTAGGAAATGATTAGGGAAAATCAGGGTAAAGTTGGGAATTTCATTGGTAAGTTGAGTAGACATCATGGTTAATGTAACATGAATATACCTTGTAATTCAAGATATATTCAATCTCAAAAAAAAAAAAA